>NMRA01000024.1:1742765-1759786 GCA_002633005.1 Phoronis australis | reverse complement strand
AGACTCGAAAACACTAAAAATGGCCACTAGGTGGCGCAAACTATGTCGAATCCATCTGAAAACGGCAGGATAGCGTCATCTCACTAATAGGTGCCTACATACCAAATTTCATGAAAATCCGTTCAGGACTTTTGAAGATACAAAGGTAAGCGTAAAAAACTAAAATTGCCACTAGGGGGCACACCGGTAGTTGGATCCGTCCGAAAGTATGCATATGCCGTCCCATTCATAAATGGAACATATGTGCCAAATTTCATGAACGTATGTCAAAGGGTTTTGGAGATAAAGCAGCGGACGCCGGACGCCGGACGCCGGACGCCGGACGGACGTCGCCCGGACGGACGGACGGACGGACGGACGGACGGATAGAGATGACGGAATAATGCGTCCACATATAAATATGTGGGTGCATAATAATAATAATAATTCTAATAATATCACTTATTGTACATCGTAGGATTTGCTTACTCATACAGAAATACATAAATTTAAATGTATATTCAGAGTATTTACACGCACAGCAGTTCTTCTCTTAAAGCCATACATGTAGTCTTCTCAGTGAATATCCATTTGAATAAATGTGCGTCTTCACGACCCGAACACTAATGTATGAGTATAACCCAAAGTACAACTACTGTAAAATACAGCCGACACTTAAAACATATACGTATTACAACTACCTGTACACCAAACAGTTGCCACAGGTGGAGAACTGGAACAGCAATCAGCCAGACAAAAATGTAATTAATGACAGAAGTTACGCACCTGTATCGTCCTTCATGTATCGGGTAAGACATCTTCTCCTCACGGTGCGCGCCTTCAAGGAAATGGCCTCAATCTGAAACAGCAGGCCGACCCACTCAAATGGAAACATTCAAGGGTCATGCTATTACTTCTCAGGAGGGGTTATTGCGCTTTCCAATGACCTACGAGCACACCAAATAATCGAAGTGCAACAACCAGGTAAACACGTCATTACACAATCCAGATCAATAAACTCGCCTTTTAGAGATACTGAATACCAAAAGAGTGTTCTCAATGGAAAATCGTGCCACATGTCATCTTGCATTGAATAAGCGGGAGAGATCTTCGAGGGCATTGCATATGAATGGAAACTTTCAAAACCTAAACCGCATGTTGCCTACGACGAAGTTAGATGCAGGTCGTCCGTCAGTCTTGATTCGTGAACAGAGATTTGCCTTAGGGGTCGTGGTCTCTCACACAGATATGTCGGTGTTTTCTGTTTCCTGTCTGCATGTCAACTTTCGATTCAGGAACTCGTTTTGCTTTCCACTATCAGGTTCTGCCCGCCCGTGATTAATGCGAACCCTAGCGGTCGTAGTATGAGAATATCCATAGCCAAAAGTGATATGTCTAAATAGTAAAGTAAATTTGTACAACTGTATGCGCGAGTTTTCTATTTAACCTTTCAAAACGAGTCTTAAAAGCAAAATTAACATCAACGGACGCACGTGTACAACCTGGGAAGCTCATTTATATTGAGAAGCAAATTGTTGAAGGCACTGTATTCATGTGGCTTCACACAGGTCATACGTTGGTCACATCACGTGAAGACATGTCAAACATGTAAATCGTTAATGTGGCACAATTAATTTTCTATGCAATTTGCAAAAAAAAAAACTATCGAGTTTAACATTATGTAAAATTTGAGCATTTGTTTAAATACTACATTTGTCCAAGGTTTCATTACAGAGCACGTGTCGGATCGAGTCTACACAGTCACTTGTCTTTGAAAGTTTATTATTGGAGTTCATGGTGATTATTTTAAAACCTAATGACTTTGTAGAATGTATCCATTCTAGTAATGACGATGGTATTCTTCTATGTCAAAATGTTTCCGATGTGAAAGTTTTGTGATATGCTGATGATATGGCTTTGTGTACTTAACCTCCAGTTAAACTGTAAAAACTACTGTGTGATTTGAAGGCGAAAGCAACCTTTCTCATGTCACTTTTAGCAAAAATAAGGTTCGTTGATTATCCCAGACACATTTTTCACTTAATTACAGCTTTTCGTAATTTGATTAATTTCTCGTCCTCTACTCCGGAAGTGACGTTTTGGGAGGCAAGAGTTTCGCACCAATTTCTTTTCATTATAGTCCGACTGTGAGAGCTGTCGAGTCAGTCATTGTTCTACCTCGGTTGTGATAAGTTCGGTCGTCGTCTGCTTTTGTTTACAAGTCAGTCAACATGAAACGCTGTTGCTGCGTGCCGGGATGTACTCATTATCGTCTCACACGCGATTTGGGTACCTTGCGTCGCTTTCCGAAGGATGACACACTTCGCCGTACTTGGCTAGCTCGTTCATGTGAAGAACGCAGCGCTACCCGTCCACGCAACGTACAAAGCAGTGGAGGGTTACTGAGTGTGTGGCAAGCATTTTCTGCCGTCAGATTATGACATATATGTACGCTGAATTGATGAAGGTCCCTGCGAAAAAACGCCTGAAGAAGGGTACCATACTGTCGCTGTTGATTCCCGGCAGTGCCCCGTCGCCAACCCTGAGAAGTGCGTTTTTGAAGCGAGAAGCCTCGTGAGCTGTGGCCGCTATGTAGTGACTGGAGGCACTTCATGTACTGTTACTCGTGCCTCCGAACGTACCCCCATTGCGACCAATTCCGGGAACTAGCAGTGATTCGCCCTGTGCTGTTGTCTCTAGCCCAGAGCCTGTAAGCAGCCCTGCATCGATGTTGAGTAGTGGGAGTGAATACAGGCCCAGTTCAACACCCAGTGAAGAGGACAGTTCGTCATCCAATGAACAGATCGGTGAGTCTAAGTTTGATAAGTTTATTGTGGACTTGTATTGGAGCTATTTGGAAGGTGCCAGGTGTGTGACGAGGGAGTCACACGGCGGGATGTAAGCAGTTTGGGTGCTCAGATCACCCTTCAGTGGGAGTGTGTCGCGGGACACTCGGGTAAGTGGGACAGTTCTTCCTCTGTACGTGAGACGATAATGAGTACACCCCAGTACGCAGCAACAGCGTAACATGTTGACTGACTCGTTAGCAAAAGCAGACGACGACCGAACTTATCACAACCGAGGTAGAATAATGACTGACTCGACTGCTCACACAGTCAGACTGTATGAAAAGAAATTGGCGCGAAATTCTTGTCTCCCAAAACGTCACTTCCGGAGTAGAGGACGAGTAATTAATTAAATTACGAAAAGCAGTAAATAAGTGAAAAATATGTCTGAGATATTCAACGAACCTTATTTTTGCTAAAAATGACATGAAAAAAGGTTGCCTTCGCCTTTAAGACCAAAACTTTGTCTGTGGTAAGACCGAAATTCAAACTGAGTTAAGACCGATAAAGGAAATTTAGAAAAAAGCCGTTTCGTGAACACTGTCGGATTTTGGCCGGTTTTCGACAAAGATGAGCATGGAAACTACGCTAGCGCCAACTGTTGCGAATTCACAAAACTAAGCGAGACGTTGACTGAAATGAGATTTCGAAAATGATCTTGGCCTTGAAACTCATAATAGGGATCTGTTTACTTCAGAAGACCATAGTGTGGCTAGAAAATATCATTTTGCACTGCATTGTCCTTACGGCTTTTGCCGGTTTCAAATCGAAAGCAGACGATCTTCAATATGACATTGTTTAGGGCAATATTGATTGCGAAAAACATCTACGAAATTTGTTTTTAAGCACTTTATAATGATGATGGTCATACATTCTGGTCACTGAAATCAAAAGTCCAATTTTGAGCCAACTCCATAGGTGCCTAACTTCCGGTCTCAACTTTTTAGACCGACTCCGGTCTCAGTTAGTTTTGGTCTTCAGAAATTTCATGAAACGAGGCTAATACAATTTGGTCTAAGTTAGTCCGTTTTCTGTCCAAGTTACAACACTAACAATTTCATAAAACGCCCCCTGGCACTGGCAGCATAGCTTGCGAGCAAGCTGTCATGCAGGCACAGTCAAGCATCAATTGAGCGAGTGGCAGTTGTACGTGGCTAGCATAACGTCCGTCGTCAATCGGAGTGTGTGTTCGGCGGGCTTTAGCGTTTTCTTCCGTCCCCGTCACTGCTGTGTTTACGGACACGTATCACTGGGCAAGCTGTTGTACTTTTTACGAGTATCCCGTGACCAAGAAAAAAATATGACCTGATTTTTAATATCTGGTGTGAGTGACTTGGATGACAAAGTGAGCTTTATAAATGCTGAACGCTATTGTGTGGGAGCAGCTTTGTGCGTGACCTACGGATCCGTGCGCTTTGGCTTCGCCATTTACTATACAGGAAAATGATATCAGCATACGTATTGCTCATAGGAACTCTGATTCTTTCGTTCACAAATGGTTTTGATATTTTCAAACCGAATGCTACTTTGATATTCAATAATACATTCTTCAAGCCGCACGCCTATAGCGAGGGACCAATGTTTGATAGAGAGGGAAATTTGTACATGACTGCGCCGCACGTTAGTCCGCAAGGAGTCACGGGATGCGATATCTATAGTGTGGATTTGAAACGGAGAAAGGTTGGTAAAGTTTCCGTTTACTGGATGAGGAAATTAACACGTTCATTTTTCTGTTTTGAAGTTGAGGTGGTTCTATTAAAAGTCTGTCTGAGTGGGCACGGGGAGGGAAAGCTTCCAAGGCATGTCATAACAAGTTTGATTAATGTTCACAAATACACTTCAAAAGGAAGTATATCAAAGACCAACTGTGGATTTAAGGTGACAGAGGGTCGCTCCCGCCACCCCCTATAGACATGATAATGCAGCAGAGAAGGACTGGTTTGAGGCTTAAAAATCAACCTCTTCAGCAAAGGGGCATTTACCCTACTATAAAGGCGTGAGATTTGAACGTTTATTTGAAGTGTGTCTTCGCGTAGAATTTCGAATCACGGGCACAAGACTGATATCCGTAGACGCAAGTGTCTCGTGAAGGACTACAAACTTCGCTCGTTGTACAAGACGCGAGGTTCTCACGTATACGGAACACACGCCAGGTGTTGGCACTGTAAAATATTGAACAGAGGACCAGCATAATGTCTGTCAAGTTTAAAATGTAAAGGCTTAGGAATGTCACTGACCTAAGAATGAGATAAAAATATGTTTGATAATGTGCTCGTCTGGCTCATTCACCCATGAAGCATTTTCATGCTGGACTGCTTTTCAATTCCGAGCGACATGTTTATAAATCTTTACAGGCCGTTTGCCATGGGCACAAGGTGATCTCGGATTGCTTCCCATTGCACTTGTAAGACTCGTGTAACGTAACTGACACAAATACACGTGACTGGTGACGAAGGCAGAGGCTGTGTCGACTGAAAAATATCCCACCAATTTAACGTGGGTGTCTCACCCTAATTATATTAAATGAGTAAAACTAATCAGGTCGGAATTAAGTCCGCCACAAACCATTTTCTGGCGATAAAAATTTCAATTTTATTCACAGTCGTGTTTCCTCTTACAAAGCAGCGATGTCACATTCTTGAACTTTGTTTGAATTTAAATCAGTTACAAATCACACCAGTACCCGTACTATGCTACATGTATATCGTCTCCATTTATTTTTCACGCCTCCTCAGCTCTCAAGTATTGCCCAACCCAATATCAAGTCAGTTGGCGGGAACTCAAATGGCGGCCAGTGCGACCGAGATGGCAACCTATGGGTGACTGATCTCAGGCATGCACTGCTCAAAGTGACTCCTGACGGAAAGTATACACAAATTGCACGAAAAGATTCCAACAATCAACACCTGCAGGGATTTAACGACGGGACGTTTGACTTCAACGGAAACATGTGGATGACGGCACCAGTAGGAGAGATTGCACCCGCCAAATACAGGGACAATCTATCCCCTCAAACGCGTGTAAATGGGTCACTATATTGCTATAACAGGTAACCATCTTGAAACTATGCATTTCAAATCACCAGTGAGACATTTTAGAACTACTTCGCTCCTGAGCTGCCCGATCAGTTGCACGTAGTCGGACAATGAGCGATTCGCATGAAAATATCGAGCGGTGAATGCCGGCAATGAAAGGTATGAAAAGTCAAAATGTCCCGTTTAAGGTTACGTGGGACCTCAGAAAGTGCTCACATTTGGCTAACTTTGGAACATCAAATTTTAGAAATGGCTGATCCAGTCAGAATGAATTGACACTGATGCCCCACTTTACGCACTGTTCTCCAAAATTCAATTGGGAATTGTTTTTAAACGTGCACTACTTTTGTAAGAGAGGCTATAAAAAATTTGGATTTTCATGAAAATAATAAGTTCTGCCTAGCGAAATGATAACGTAGAAAATTGTGACATCGTTTTTGAGATTTCATCTTGAACATTATTTCAAATGAAATTTGGTCAACTGGTTATTAAATGAATTTGTTTTGCTGTGAACATACCTTTCTTTCTGCAAAAAAATTACTAATAACTAATGTCATGTGATCCAATCAGTGGAAGATTGGTATTAAGTAAAATATCAAATTCCACAGGCTTAAGTATTTTAAAAAATACACAGTTCTACTGAGTTATGTTCTATACTGTTGTAGATATTTAGCTCGGTGCACATGCTTGTATATCAAGTCATACATAATCGTTTTTAAAAACCTCTTAATATTTTTTAATCGGTACCTATTTTCTCAGCTATGTTATGTCAAAATGCGACCCCCTGGGCTGACATGGCCGGCAAATGTGTTGGGATGCTCCACTCTAACCATTCTCACAATATTGAAATTTACTGCAAAAGATACTCACTCGACCAAGGTCTTTACCGCTAACAGGTAGCAGTGCACGTAGTAAGTAGCTATTTTCAGACGAATAAGAATGGAATTATCTTGTAATATTGGGCATCCAAAGGAAAACCACGCAGTCATTCTGCTTTTGGAAACATCTTCTCCTTCCGGGCCTTTCTAGTATATTATACCATTGCCGAACTATTTTTGAGAGGACTAAAGAAATGCCGTCGATTTCGACCACCTGTTGTTTGACAGTTGTGAGCATGATCCGACTCGTGGACGAGACGGACTCGCCACATGGTGACTTACTCGCTGGAGTGTTATTGAGATGTGATTCTACAACTTTTTGTCTTAATACAAATATGGAATCATAACGGCAAAATCTCCAAACTTTTATATTTCTCGATTACATCTGGTTGCAGCCAATACAATAGCTTATGAATATTAAAGTTGCATTTCTGCTGTTGCCAAGCCACCTACAAAACGAAAACTGATTGGACCTTTAATTATCCAACGCCAGAATGGGTTCTTAAACGATAACCTCTCTGCCCTGATTCAACGCCCAGAATTTGTTACTCAACGCGCACTGATTTATATCCGGTCAAAGACAAGTTTACAGTCGGTACCGCCGAAAGGAGGCAGCGCAGACGTTGAATGACTAATTTTGCGCATTGAATAAGAGCAGCAAGACAACCAACACAACGCGTTGAAGAATTAGTGCAGCGCGCTGATTAAGCATCTCAACGCGCAGAAAGTATTCGTTTAGTTACCATTTGGAGCTTCAGAAATTAACAGCATGCACTGTTTTGTAGGACAAGGGGTGACATAATAAAACTAGATACTGGCAACAGATACGTTAATGGAATCGCTGTTCAACACTCAAAAGACGGAAAACCCGTTCTCGTATTGGTGTCGGAAACTTTCACTCGAAAAGTGTGGGCTTACGATATCATTGGACCTTGTCAAGTGCGAAACAAACGAGTGTGGTGAACCTCACCTGGTATGAGTTCAGTTTGCTTTTAAATCGTTTTCCTCTTATAGATTCAGGCCAGAGACACATTCCGCCAGGAGCAAAGATCTCACGAAAAAGTAAGATCATGAAAGGCAAGACTAAACAAAATCATGCGAGTAAAAAACAAATCAGAGTAAGCCAAAGCTCGGGAATTTACGTACTAGCGTTTTCTAGCAAAGTGGTGGCANCCATAGGTGGGGGTAACACCGAGGATGCAGCCATCAGAATTTGAGTAACCGTGAACCAACAAAGTTTCACGGAGAATAAGAATGGGTCTAGAGCCAGCCCACTGACGGATTGCTGGGAGCTGCCTGAAGTAACTAGAGCTGGGTTCAGTCCAACAGTGGATTCGTACCTACAGGTATTCCTCTGCTCTGGAGTGAAGGTCAAGCTTTGTTTTATTATGATCCAATTTCGGGGAAACCTTCATTTTATTATGGCCATTCTTTGAAGTAATGTTTTGGAAAAGCGAGGTCCCTAGGTGCTTGGTGTGAGTACCTTTGTGGCCGTTTCAAAATCCCTAGATGAAACACAGCCGGTAATCTAGTTTCTGGCTACTGCGGGAAATGATACAGAGTGTGTCCCAAAAATGTACACACTTCAACGTCTGGAGTTCAAATTCAGTTCCCGTGGGTAACTGAGATTCTACGCAGGCCTACTACATGGTTACACCTTATTTTTAACGTGGGTGTGCCAATCATGACGTGCTCCGTGCATGCGCGCATCCGGGGGGGAGCTTGGGGGGCTGGAACGAACCTCCGTCCCATTTGAACTTGACCTCAAAAAAGCTGAAATATTTGTTTATTAGTGCGAGTATTTGGGGTCACTCTTTTGACATGTACACGGTCACCAAAAAGGTAGCCTCTACAGCAATGTTTTCCACATGTGGGAATTGACCTATCACCAGAATTTTGAATGACGGCTTAACTGACCATTTAGAATGCAGCATTATTGACACACCTTCGTTTGCAAGCCGCCATTTTACCCGACAAACAACACGTCGCCGGGTAAAACTTATTGTTTGTTAGTCGACATAACGCAAGGGCTTGCGATACGTCAATTCCTTACAAACAACTCATAGTAACCATTTGCAAAAGAGATACTATTCTTGTGATACTGTGGGAAACAGTAACATTATTCTATAACTAACCATTGGAAATAGTCATTTTGTGCAATTAACAAGTAGCGGTCTTCACGTTCTTCAAAATTCCACCCTTTCGATGGCGTTCAATCCTTTTGCATTATTTCGCATTATTGGTTGTTTGAGTCGAATCTCTTGATACAACTGTGCTGTGCACGAATAGTTTGTGTTTTTTGATGAATTTGGAATCTCAACTTCTCTCGTGAATACTTGGTAGTGTCGGATTTACATGTATAGAGGGACAAACGGACATTTCCCCTGAACTGCTCCACCGAGAGAGGGTCCTGTCTGAAATGGGACACGTTAATTATGAAAGGTTAAACATCATTAAGCTTGGAAAAGAGTGACAGTTCATTCCACCGTCGAGTCGTCACAAGACGGTGCAGGAAGTGACCTTCCTCAACATGAACGTCTGTTGCACGAGTTCACGAAAAGCACGAGTCCAACTTTGGGTCCTCTCTCCGTGAGTGGACCCTTAAGAATTTGTCAATAAAACCATAAAAATGTGGCCACTTGAATGTCATCAATGGCCTCCTTCAAGAGTGGGGCCCCTCAATATGAAAATAACTGTATTTTGAAAAATCAAAAAATGTGCAGCATTCGATGATGTTTGCCAGGTCATCAATTTTTCTCAAGTGATATACAATTCGAGAAAAAGCAACAGTTGTCTCCGTTATCCTTTGCTATGGAGGGGCCTCTAGAAAAGTGTGGTTTTGTAGTCGCAAAATTGACTTATTGAATTTAAAAATCCAGTAAATTAATACGCTCCGCAAAAGCTTCTCTTTATACTTTTTCGATTTTTCGAAATACATGCATGAATGATTACGTGCACGTTTTCAAGTGCGTTTAGGCGACCTGTGCTACGAAAGCGGAGATCCCAACAACAATGTCCTGGCCAGGGTCCTCGAAAGGTAAACCATGCACTGATACAGAGTTGCTAAATGTTCTCTTGAATTTTCATTCTTATCCGCATTTAGCAGTCTTTTCTCCTCGACTGTCCAAGCCCCACGCGTATGTCAAATGCCACGGTTTAACCCTAACGCCTAAAAATTTTGGGGGCTGTTTCCCCCCGCCCTCCCGCTTCCTCCGGCCCTGTCATTGGGTGGACGTTATGATGTCCATTGGCGGTTTGCTGTACATCGGCGGATAGACACGCATTATACGAATTTAAGCGAGTTTGTTCGGATCAAATTGGGCAATAGACGATATACCCGTGTGCTGAAGTGTCACTTTCGCCTAACAATAAAATATATTACATTCTGTAAAGGGACAATTAATTACTATTAGTAGTAAAGCACACATTGTTGTTGTATTTGCAGAAACTGGTGTTTACTATGGAGGCTACGACGGCATGAAATTCGACGCAATGGGGAACGTCCTCGTCACGCATTTCAGTAAGGGCACGATTGAGGTGTTCAGTCAAAAGGGTGGAAAACCGGACACAATAATCAGGCTACCACCTGGCCTGCAAAATTTAACCAATCTCGCCTTCAAGCCAAACTCAAACGAGGTCGTTTTGACCACAGAGCCCGCTACTCTGTGGTCATTCAAGTGGAAGCATAAGGGAAGAGTTGAATACGAGCAACTAACCACAAATGGGTAGGTTTCTTAGTGCACGTGTGGCAAGCTTACTGTACCCCAGGGTGGGGTGCGTTCCGTTGCTTGGCTTACGAGTGTGGTGAGATCCCGCAATATCACCCGAAACCATGTAAGGACAGTAAACGTTGTTGGGAGTACGGTCGCTGTTTACTTTCCATAAGGCAAGCTTTCTCGCCGCAAGTAACAAAGACACAGAATGCGCTTCTGAAAAAATGCTTTCGTCCATTGCTACTTTGCAATGCTTGTTCGCAGTTAACAAGCATTAACATGGGTAACAAAAGGATGTAGAGGAGCAATTATCGCGTCACTGTTCACGCAATGCAAGATTAACGCACCTACGTTTTAGTTCACGTTTCGCGACCACATTTTTCAAGTTTTACGGATCTGGGCACATTTTCGATCGCCTTCAATTCTCCACCACCGGCGACACCAATTCCTCCCCCGGGGTGGCCACTCAGTCTCTTCTTATTTCCATCGAACCCCCACGAGAGGCCTGCTGCTCCCAATACTGGCAATAGTAAGGTGGTTAGGATGCATAATTGTTGGTGAGTGAATTCCTGAACAATGGCCGACCAAACGCGCACATTCTACTATACAGTCTGTTAAGAAGAATCTTTAAACAAAACAATCAACCTACAGTAAGCATTTTTCTTCAATTGATGTGACGAGTTCAGTGTGACCTCCGGTCTATTCAGTCAATCTTGCTTTTGTATTCTGTCTGAGACGATCACACACAGTATGTGGCAGAACATTTTAGGCCGCGGACTTGATTGCAGCGATATGTCTGGCAGCCAACTCCGAGAATGGACGATTTTTAACAAGGCGACGTACTGTGTTGTTTAATAGCCTTGGTCAAAGCTAATAACTTGAAAAGGACTATCTCATTGAACAATAATTTCAAAATTGAGTTTTTGGTCGTAAAAGCGATAATGTCCGTTTAAATCTATGATTTTAGGATGCGCTTCAGGGTTTTTGGAAAACAGATCAACTATATAAGGAGAACGAACGAGAAAAAGTGTTTGTCGCTTGTAGTGGATTTCACGATCATGCAAATACACGTCTTAGTGGACAGCCAGACTTTTAACGAGTTATTGTAGATAAACAAACACAAAACGAAATTTCGTAACATTTCACAAGTACTTTATACATTATTCTCAATAGCAATTACTCACGTAAATTTACAATTCATTATGGAACGTAGTTACGTAGATGACAGCGTGTCCTCTACCTCCGTAAGAATCCAACACACTTACTGTAACGGGTGGTCAATAAAAATACATTTATGCAGTCAAATTGCGTGGAGATAGTTTGAGTGAAATGTGATAAAAAACACATCCCAGAGGACCTTGTGGGACTTCGCAATCATAGTAGCTCAAGCCATTGGCTTGAGCTACGGGTGCATAACTATTCATTTCCGTTGCACCAGGCACGTTATTTTTGCAAGAGCCTTTCGAGTACTTACCGTTACTAAACGCCCGAGTGTTTTGATAAGAGGGATTCTCGAACTTCTGTATTTGACTCTGGCAAATTTCCCATGATAAGTGGCAAAAGTCATATTAAATCATGGAACAATAAATTTGAATAAAGTGAAATAACGCATTTTAGTCGATGAAGGAGGTACTCGTGAATTTCAAGGAGTTTCAAAAAATATAGGTAATCATTTGAAGAACCACGGTTTAAAATTCATGTAATAATTTAGAAAATACAGATGTTCAGAATTTAATTTTTGCCCCAGATTAAAAATTTGGAGTTTTTGCGTGCCTTCTTCATACAGTGACAATTATCACGTCTACATTACAGATCAACCAAGATGGCGGCGTTCGTGACGATTCTGTTGGTGACCCTACTACACTTTATCTAAAGTACCCAACATCCCGGAACTTGAAACTGACAGTTGAATTTAAATAAATGTTCATTGTTCAGCCGCTTAAAAGTATCCAAAGCTCTGCTTTAGTTAACGAAAAGATATTAACGCGGACTAGGTCCAGTCACCTAAATCATTGAAACTACATGTAAATAACGTATAGACCTAATTCACGCGGCGGACATTAAAATCCAAAGCGAGGTTCACTGCCATAAACAAAGCTGAAGTTGACCTTGCGTGAGTTAAATGGCTGGTCTTTCGAGTTCAACCTGGATATTAAATCTTAAAAATGTGTCGATAATAAACCTCAGAGACGTAGAAAAATACATTACAGAATAAGTCAATGCATAAAAAATGTTGTCTGACGAAAGGGTATAAGTTTTTCGGAAACCTAGGTTCGAAACATGAAAAGTAGATATGACCAAACTACGGCGATCGTAGTGTTACGGAATAGGTATTATGCTGAATGCAGGGTTACGTTTCTTCGTGTAAATCGTTGATGAAAATGCTTTCTACAAGTCATCTGCTTGTATTGCTGACGAGTTGAACATATATTCGACAGCGGTGGCTTATAACATTTTGCTGTCATGTGCAATTAGTCACATCTGGTTTAATTTGTTGATCAAGAATATTAACATCAAGCATAGCCTAGGTCCTGGTGAGGTAGAGACTACCGGGACTAACAGTTGATTTGTCAATCATCTGAAAGAATATCTGATGTTATTAAATTTATTTTTATTAAAATAAAAAACCAGGCTCGTAAATAAAATTTATTTGATCATTTTTAAATTTAAAAAAAATAAAAACGAGCACAGCCAGAGCGATCGCTTTCGCATTATATGCAGGTTCTCATTCACTCCCTTGCACACATTTACAAGTAATTATTTGACCGATCAATTCTGCTATCCTGGTTTTAATAATTCTGACGTCTATTTCATATGTTAGGTTTCAACTATCCGGACCAGTGAATTTTAAAATTAAGACACCTTACTCGTTCGTCCAAAGCATAACCTCGTTTTAGAGCTCAATTTCAGTTAACTGGACAGAGTAAGAAAAGTTATCATGTTTCTTCAGGGGCCTCGTTCATGAGGGGAAAGGTGCCTGTGCCTTCTGAGAGGGTACTTTTATCGCCGAGTGCGGGCAAAATCTACCTCCCGATCAGAACCCCCGTCCTTTTGCATGCTCTCACAGGCTCTGTCTCAAGTAACATTTTGTGCTCTTTCAAATTGTCACCAGTGTGGTTACAGGTGATTTGAACTTCGGGGAGAAGTTTTCAATCACTAGGAGAGTTTTTAGGCCTCGTGGAGGGAATTTCGGGGGATTTTTCAATATTTTTGAGAGGACCATGGCCAATATCCGGTCCCAAAATCGAGAAATTGAGGGCCCTGTCCTTTTTGGGAAGAAAAATGTATCATGTTTCAACCCGTTGTCATGAACACAGCATGGCTGGCCGAAGATTCTAAGGTCGTTGCTATGATGCTCGGCAACCGAGATGCGACAAAATATGATCTAACTTTTAAAAAACATTTATAAATATTACACGGCCATATTTTCCTTGGTCGCGGCGTATGGCAAGGACCGAACGTACGCTTCCGAATCTCAACGTCCTTAGGGATTAAAAAACGGACAGTTCTGTTGAGTGTCCGTATTTTTTTCTAGCCGTTTCGAGCAACGCGGATTACAACCAGTATGCCGATAAGCCAACGGAGCTATCGTAGCTAGCCTCGTTTTAGAACGCGCCTCCTGTCGGCGTGAATTAGGTCTATAATAGAAAAATACATTAGAGAACAAGTCAATGCACTAAAGAGTTGTCTGACGAAAGGATATTATAAGTTTTTTTTTGGAAAACTAGGTTCGAAACATAAAAAGTAAATATGACCAAATTGCGGCGATCGTAGTGTTACGGATTAGGTATTATGGTGAATGCAGGGTTACGTTTCTTCTTGTAAATTGTTGATAATGCTTTCTACACGAACCAGGTCATCTGCTCCTTTTGTTAACGAGTTGAAGATATATTCACCACTAGTACACGCACGCCCTCTAGTTATTGTAGATTTTCCGAATAGCCCCATTGTCTACCACGGTTCAAAGACTATAATCATTCGTCATCCGGTACCAGAGAATCGAAACCTAACGCACCTATTTTGACTAATGTTCGTCGTTTTTATTCTAGTACCAAGAGCAATGAGGAGCGAATGGGCCCACGACTGCACCGCACACGGTGTGTTTCTAGGAGTGTTTGTTTGTATCATAAAATGGCCAATAGGTAGGGCAGAATACGTCAAACACGTCTCGCGAAGAGAAGGCTATTTGCTAAATTTCATGAAAATCAGTCACAGAAATCCAAAGAGTACTGAGACGAACTTAAAAACAAATTGGAATTAGTAGGAGGCGAAGCGGTAGTCTAACACATCTATCTGATGGAAAGTTAATAGGAATACACTTGCTGAGCTTGCAAATGATCTTGCAAGCAATGGAATTTAGAAGATACAGCTGCAGATACAAACATTGTCACCAGGGGGCATCACAGTAGTTGTACCCATCTGAAATGCCCGTCAGTCGTGCTCTTGTCAGTAGGTATACAACTGTTGTATTGATCCTCGGAGAGGGTTGGAGAATGCAAAGACAGACGGCTCAAGCATAGTAAAAATAACCACCTAGAGACATACAATACGTCGATTTCATCCAAAAATGCAAAGGTGCTGCGTGAGACCCAAGTTGTGGCACCGTTCCAAATTGTCGCAACTTCAAACTTGGGACAATTTGGACACACGCTTGAATCTGGCGACTGCCCCAGGTACACCTGTGAACCCCTTCGTAGAAATCAGTTTTAAAACAGCACACAGTGTTTTCATTCTGTGATTAATAACGGGTACCTTTTTGCGGGATCATTTAATTTTTATTGCAAGTATAATGTTCTAACACATTTTTCGTTATTGTTACAATTGGAGCCTGTACTATGGTACAGACCCAAATTGACACACAAACACAAAATTGTTTAGACAATTAGGGTCTGCAGCCCTACCCAAAGGGTCACAGTTTTGAAGCTGTGGCAACTTGGAACGATGTGACAATTTCGACCTGCACAGTGCTGTCGCCTTCATAACAGAAACTTGTAAGTCAAATATCACGAAAATCCTTCAAGGGACCCAAAAGAAACAGACAGACGTAAAAACTAAAGTGGCCACTAAGGGGCGCAACAGTAGTCAGAGATGTCGTCCAAACGTCGTAGACAGTTGTTGCCACATTTATATAACACTTGTAAAATTTCACAATAACCTGCAAAAGAGTAGTGTAACATGGGGCAAAACGCCCCTATTAAGCAAAAACCTGTTTTTCTTCCTCAGAAATACTTCGAAATAACTGCATTTGATTTGGGTTAGAAGGCTCTACATTATATGTCGAACATACGCAGGTATTCTTAACCGTAAAGAAATCACAGATCAAAAACTAAAAAACCAAATTTGGCCTTTTTGCCCCATGCCCGGGGCAAAACGCCTTTTCACAGGAGGCAAGAGGCCTGTCATGGGCGTTATGCCCCATGTTTGATTGACACAGTACCTCAAGTATGCAAAGTTAAATAAATTTTCAAAAAAGTTTTAAAATATCAATTTTATGAGTGTTTAAGTTCAGTAAAATGTCAATGTTCGAGTACTGCATGCTAACAAGCTGGTGTATTTATAGAAAAACGCACATCATAATAAATGCGCATTACTTTTTTCAACAAACCACAACAACTACCTTAAATTTATCGTAACACAGTAACAGTCGTTATAATTATTCGCAGGTGGGACACACGAAGATGGGCAAACCAGGTGTGCAGGCCTCATGTGCCCAGTTGTGACACTTCTGGCACTGCAGCCACACTTCCCGAGGTCTTGAACAACTGTATGGCTCTCCACACACCAGACACATCTCGTCAAACTCTTGGGGTTTACATTTGCGGGGTTTTTTTCTGTGCTTTTTCCTTTGCTGACTGTGATGTCTTCTTCGCCTTTGCTCCTTCTAACTTTCTCTTGTAGGCTGATGAAGTGATGACAGCCGCTGTTTCTGCCCTCGATATCGAGTGCCTAGATGAGCTCGGCAATGGCGACAGTTGTCTTATGATGGCTTCGATTTCCTCTTGCTCTAGAACTGTCTTGTCCTCAGAACATAGTAGTGACCAACATCGTCCCCAATCCTTCAGAGGTGGTGGTACCCGCCGTACGAGTGGGCCTAAATGTCAGTGGTCTGTTGTGCAGACAAGTCGGTGCTTAAAATTTATGTTCAGGAAATGTGAAGCCTAGAAATTTGTATTGCGTCTTTTCGGAATGCATCTTTCTACTGTCGATGACTTTTGTTTACGGTAGGCCTAGTGTCCTGTATTCATACAGTATGAATTACACACCGTCACACCGGTATGTGTTTATTGTACTTCAAGCACGCGGCTATTAAACATCACTGCAGAAACGAAATAGTTGCGGCGACGCCACTTGTAAAGGCTAAAAATCGTTCACAGCCCGCCATTTTTCACGTTGTTGTAAAGCTAACCAATGACTGCCGAGTGTACATATCGACCAACTCAACTTGAGTTGAGAGCGCTTCCGACTGAGAAGCGCATGGCGTGCCACTGCGCGTATACGTACCCTGAGTGCGTGCTGGCTGGGCCGGGGAACTGACCAGCGAAGGTGGCGCTTTTGGCATAGGCGGATTTA
>NMRA01000024.1:1727772-1742537 GCA_002633005.1 Phoronis australis | reverse complement strand
TCGAAGCCTTAGTGAATCACTCAGAAACTCATTAATTCTCTCTTTGTCAAACCTTAACTTAAGACGATTTCCAAAGCAATCCCGTCATTATTGCCAACACGAAAATCGGATTTGGTCTTTTGGGCATTTGAAGACTATTTTAAATACAACAAATTTGTTAAGAACCGATTGCACAAAATATAAAACGTGTAATAAGCATTACAAAAAGAGGTAGGTTTCGCGCGCAAACGTTTGTAGACCATAAACAAGTAGGTCTCTTAGTTTAAGTTTATTAGTAAAGTCGTAGTGGTGTGGTGGTAAAGCACGCGCGTCCTATCGTCTATGTCGTGGGTTTGAGTCTGTGAAACTCGCAATTTTCCTGTGTGACACGTTCTCCGTGTTTTTTTTTTCTTTTTTCTTGGATAATACATCAGAAATCAAGGAACAGAAATGCTTGATTTTTAGAGGAAAAAACAGAAAAATTTCCTGGGCGGGAGGGGGGTTTGCCCCGCTCCGGCGACCTCCCCCCATTCGGTGCTATGCGCATCTACAATCGTGGTTTGCGCAAATGCTTACAGCCGGACAAAATACTGGCCCCCCTTGTGATATCCTAGATCCGCCACTGTTTGGGTTGGAACAGCTCCGTTTAGTTTCATATTAAGGCTGCATGAAAAAGGAATTCACTCAACATCTTTTGTCTGGTTTGTGCAAAATGAGCTTGAAATTTTCTACCCTTAACTGAGTAGAACTGACGTTGCCGGATTCACACTGTACATGACGCACCCTGTCCAGCTAAAAATTGACGACCATCGTCCGACGGTTGGAGTTTGCTGATGCGAACACAATAGCCCATTCAATTCAGGCCAGCTGCTTGGCGCTGCCGTTGGTCCCGTAGATCCCGCCCCCGGCCTTTAATGACACCTCGTCATAAAACGTACTACGTGCCTGTCAACTGGTAAAAAAACTAAAGTTTATTCAAACAATGCACCTGCTTAACCCAATTTCTCGCGAAAAACTAAGCACTTTAGGACTCTTGAATTTTCTTTCTGGGCCAGTAAATCAAAGTTTAATTTACCACCTTGTGTCGGCCCGGGGTCCATGGTTAACAGAACTCAGTTCATAGTGTTACCTTGCTGTATTTTGGCGATAGTCTTCAAACACGTAGCTGGCTGGCTACAAAAAATATGCAGTGTGCACTTCGACGTTTCGCATGTACTGTTCCGGCCCAGAGTATGGGGAATCCGGTCCAAATCCGGAATATTCTGTCTGATTGGGTCGTTCCCGTAGGCCTAACGGAATTCTGATACTCAGTGGATTTAAAACGTTCAATTGATTACAAATTCTTATAATTGGGTATATTTTCATGCAATCCGACAGTTTTAATTTATTACAGACACTCACAAAGTTGTGTGAATTTTCAATTTTTTTAGGTTGACCGAGTCAAAATGGCGGCGAGTAGGCTACGGCGGGGTTGCAGCATTTAAAGGCGACTTATTTTAAAAATTGAGTTTCTAATATAAAGTTTTCAATGAATTTGATTATAATTGCTTTGTACGAAAAGATCAAGCTGATATGTGTTGTAACGTTTCCAAGTATTTTACACCAAATTAAACGGCCTATTGTCGCCTATATACGGGACACACACACTCTCGACAGCCGCCCGTATTGGAAGCGCGCAGCGTTCACACCTTCGGCTTCAAAAAGACATGAATGCAAAGTTCCTAACATCAAAGTTTTTGTATCAAGCAAATTAATCTTTATAATAAACATTGTGAAATTGCTGATAACAATATAGACGAAGCGTTTTGTTTTTCCGACTCACATTCCCGGGGATTCCCATATATACATGTACGGGCCCGTATTAGAATATGTGCTAAATAACTAAATAAAAAATTCTAAAGGTAATGATTTTGATCAACTTTAATATTAACTGATATGAAATGAAAAATTAATGTGTTTCCTTGATTTTCCACGTATTTTGCACTAAATTAAATGACCAGTTATCGCTGATTACAATACTGTGGCGCTAGGAACCAGTGTGGTTCCTAGTGTGGAGACACGGTGAAAGCCAAATTCGTGGTAACAAGGTCACAGACTTCGATTGGCGCGAGCGCCGTCTCAAGTTTTTTTGCGCTAAATGGGGTTCGTAATTAACGACTGGGGTATGCTATGACGCAGTATTTTGATGTTTTTCATCAATAAATGTATTTTAGATGTAAAAATAGTCATTTTGGCACCATACTTGACCTTTAAATAATTTTTGTGTAAATAGGTAAAAATATTCAACTCTGTGCTGTGGGCCCATGGCCTTTGAGCGTTTCAATAAAGTAAAAGTCCATATCCCCATAATGATAATGAGAGCGGTTTGGTAGAGAGGTGGACACAAAAAAATAAAACACACTCAACAATATAACTACACAGGATTTCCTGTCCATTAATACAAAAGTAACTAATAGACATTCTGTTTATTAAACATTGATACGTACATACATAAATATCAAGTTTATCTGCCCCACTTAAAAATTGTGTCATTATATTTACAGATTTTACAATAATTATTACGCTATATGCTACGGGGATTTTTCCTTTCACACGAGAACAAGGCGTAGTTGGTAAGCTTGCCAATCACAGCCAGGCCATACATCTCCTTGTACGCAAAATCACACCAGTTTCTTTCAAGGAAACAACTTTGGAATTAAACATGTGTATAATCAAAACTCCAGTGTTTTTACAGAGTGATAAACCAGTTACAGAATTTCCCATCATATTGTACATATTCAGAGTACCCTGTTACATGCGCACCAGTTCTTAGAAGATGACATTTAACACAGACTACATGCAGACAACCAATTAAAACTAAATACCCCAGGCAGATTTAGGTAGGGAGGGGGGGGGGATAATTTCCTGTGATTGGTCCCCCTTACGTCATCTTATCAATGGTAATGCAGTAAAGCTGGCATGAATGGTTCGAAGACTGCAGTATGCTTGTGTTTCTGCACTTTGGGCCTCCAGAGAAGGCAAATTTCGCCTACTGTATATCTGATGATGAAATCTCTTGACCTGATTGGATCGATTTATAAAGTATTACTACTGATACAACACAATGGACTGTTATGGTAAAATCTCGGCTATTTTGAACAAAAATAATTGCCAAAAGTTTTATTTCTCAAGGGCTTCTAAACATTGTTGACTGGCAGTAGCTTTGATACATAACTCCAACATGGAAAAGCATTAATTTGGTGCTGCACATTGTTTATGGAAAAACGAGAATATAAAAATTTGACTCGTCAGCCATATTGTGTCCTAAATTAGTGATGCTTTAGAGTACCAAAACCTCACCTGGAGTGATTGAATAACATTTCACAAATATTGTGTTGAACAGGCACCAACGAGACCACGCCCGTATGTCTGGAGAATGAAGAGTGGCAGCCAATCATCCATTTGAGAGACTCGTGCATCATCCAGCCGCAGCCGTACTGCAGACGTCCAGCCATACTGCAGACGTCCAGCCCTACTTCAGACGTCCAGCCATACTGCAGACATCCAGCCGTACTCCAGACGTCCAGGACTTGCCAGTTTGACAAAATATCTGTGCATAGCACTCTCCTGTAAATCAACTACAGCCCTTTTCATGCCAGAACAAACTGCTGGTCGTCAGCGCTGCATTTCGCCTTGATAAGCTGGCTAAAATCAAAACCGAATTAGGCCTTTTACTATCAAAAAATCTCTGATATTCCTTGCCATTTTAAAATTCTATTTTCATCAGCAAGAACATCAAAACCATCAGTGATTCAAGAAAACACTTCAGAATTTATAAGGGTAAGCTAACCCCAAACTTGTGGATTCAAAAATGGTGCACAAAGACATTGCCTGTGACTAATCCGGCAACAATTCAAAATTGGATCAGCATGGTAATGTTTCTCAACTCTAAAGCACTTCTCATCAGTCAGGAAATCAAAATTTACAGCAGAACAGCTGCAGTGGAAATGCCTCTTTAAGAAAGGTTTCAGATTCAGATTTTTTAACTAGAGTGACTTGCATCATTTATCCTAAGCATAATAATTGTGGAAATACAAAATTTCAGCACTTTCAAACACTGAAAAATCAAAGTTTACCGAATCCTGTTCCATAACAACTCGACATTACAATCCACACCCAAATGGAAATTTCTCAAAAACAGAAATTCCATTTTCCGCCACACTTTGACCTAAATAAGTGTAACTTGAAGAGAACTGTGCGTCTCATTTTCCACACATTGCACTGCCGCATTTATCTTATCACAATCGCTGACAAGAAACTATTTATCGAGCAAAAATAAAAACTGTTATGACCATCTTAAACTATGAGTTACTCCATTTGACGGCATCTTGAGAAACATATTATTTAACGGCAACCCATTGTTTCCTAATCAGAATGCTATTTACTATGTTTTCACACAAAACACATACTAGGCAAAATCCTTAAAGGCACAGACAAGCTTTTCACTGCTTTACTAAGGACATATAATTTGTACTGGGATCAAAAGCACATCACACAAACTTCCTGCTTTGATCATCACCACCATACATTATAATTGGACAAGATGCTGACATCAGACACAGACTAAACTGAAGTCAATCGCGGATTGTAGTGACTGGTCTCATTTAAAAGAATTCTCAGATAGATGAAATTGACATGATGTCATCGCTGCATACAATGGTAACTGTAATGCGAGTGAGTGGCAGATTGCTTTTTCAGTGATATTTCAAATTATAATATTAAACATAGAAACATATCAAGTAAGAAAAAAGTCCAAAATGATACCTTTAAATCATAACGATCATGAGTTCAGTTTATTCATGCCAGGGACCTGAGTAAGATGCAAGAGGCCGTGGGGTGTGACAAGCTCTCGTTTACCAGAGGGTTGTTTTGGTTAAAAAAAAAACTGGCATTCACTAGCAATTTAAAACTGATTTCATTTTGCAGTTATTAACGCGTCGTTCATGTTGTACCATGACAACAACAGGGCAATCCCAAAATAGGTAGCAATGCAAATATTGCTAAAGTATGATACAATGTTATGAGCAGTATTCATGCTGGAGCAGGAAATGGCTGTACTTCGGAAGCAAGTTTTCCGATATGCAAAATTAATTAAACACATGACACTTGTCGTTATTAACAGCCCTTATGCTCAGAATAAAGTTCTACACTCCACAGACGATTGGTGAAGCAACTGACCAAGAGACATGATTAAAAGACCCAGGATATTTCAAAACATATTTTTTTCATTCTCAAGTGGAAATAAAATCACGCAGAGCTTTATTCTCAGCATACGAATGGAATAGAATAAAGACTGTGAAAAACAACAAGTGTCGTGTGTTTAATCAATTTTGCATACTGGAGCTTGACTTGACATCTCTTCATTTACCCTTAAATCGACAAACCTTCATCCTACACGATGACTAATACACAATGAAGAAAGGTAGCTACAGCAGGAGATTTTCAAGTTACGAAGACCCGAGTTTCTAATCGCCTGAACAATGCATGTCTGCTTAAATATATTCTGAACAGGACACCATGTGCTATAAACTTTCGTCGCTTTCGTTGGCCTGCAGCTCTGAGTGTCTCTCGTTGCCAAATATGTTCATCAAGTCATCAGCATCCATCAGCACCACAGGGTCTGCCTCATCACTCGCATCAGAACCTGAACAGGAAAGACAGGAAATTAAAGTTGCCATGTCAACTATTAAATCCCTGAAAGCTAGCTCACGTTTTGCTAAACAATATCAGTAAAATCCAGATGAGCTGGTTCTTGGCATTTCTATGCAGAAGACATCACTTCATCATTCTTGATCTATCTTTAATTCCATCTCCTTAATACAACAGATGGCGCCACAAGTTACATACTGTCACTACACTTCCCCTTCTCTCTAAGGACTAACCACCCCTTTAACGGACTCTGACATCATATTGTCCTTGACACATTTATCTCCTCCATAATCAAACCTACACAAGTTGTTTCACAATGTTACAACACTCCCCCTACCCGACACGGACCAACCACTCCTTACATGGCTCCCACATCATGTAGTCATACTGGACATACTTCTGGTCCGTTGCCTCCTTTATCAACATGCCAAGAGTACAAATGATACACTATCACTACACTTCCTCTCCCTCTACAAGGATCAACCACTTCTTACACGAGAAGACATCTTTCGACACCCTTGACTTAACTGTTGTCTGTCACTTCCATTATCAACCCATCACAGGACCACGTAATACCCTATCACTACAGTTACCCCTCCTGCAATGACCAACCGTCCCTTACCTGGCTCAGACATCATATCGTCATCCTTGACATATCTCTTGTCTATTGCCTCCTTAATCTGGTTGTTAGCACCCTTGGGGTCAAGGTCAACTGCCCATGAGAAGTTCATCAACGCAAGGTGTGTGTTGCCTAGTTTCTTTTGCACCTGTTAAAGGCGAGACAGGTGAGTGGTTCTCTTACGATTGCCAAGAGACTCTTAGTAAATGATAAAATCAATATACCAAGTATTGTATAAGTATTCACCTTCAATAATTGAATTCAAAATTCATATGTTTAACAATACAGAGATAATCAGCGACTTCCTTGTCAAAATCAGTTCAGTTAGAAAGAGAGTTTCCAAAAAATGTTATCCTTGTTGGAAATCAGCAAAATTTTTGGAGAAAACGTTTCACCTGATTTTCATGTTTTGGTCTGTAATTTTCCATCTGCTTTGCTCCTGAGTTTCTGCCTCAGTTCCATGAAATTTTTCTCACAAAACCACTGAACACGTTGAAGGCACAAACTCTGATAGGATACACTATTTTCAAAAAATGCCTGCGGTGGGGTAAAATTCCAAAGAAATCAGAGTAAATTTTTTACCAAAGTAAAAGTAAACTATCTCGATGTTATCTTTACTAAAAGTACAAATCCATGGTTATCTGGGAGAGACATTTTACATTAATTAATGGACCTCTGTAACTATGCATCAATGTACCTCTGTAACTATGCATGCAACAATGGAAAAGTGGCATGAATGCTCAGCAAAAAGGTGAGCATCTTATGTCTGACTAGTGAACAAAGTCTGTGATAGTCTATACGTTTGCTCGCTGAAAGCAAAGATAGACACAAGATGAGCACCTATTTCTGGGATGTTCACATTGATTGCATTTGTTTTTGGCCAAAACATGAGCACCCAACTTTAAAATTAGCGTGTAAGTAAACGAAGACATGTTGATCCAACACTTAGGTTTATTCCCTGTAAACCATTCTCAAGATAAAAGTTCACATTATTCAATCAGGCGACGCAGGTGGAGAACAGACTGTACAGGTACACGTTAAAATGCGACACAGGTGGAGAACAGACTGTACAGGTACCCGTTAAAATGCGACACAGGTGGAGAACAGACTGTACAGGTACCCGTCAAAATGCGACACAGGTGGAGAACAGACTGTACAGGTACCCGTCAAAATGCGACACAGGTGGAGAACAGACTGTACAGGTACCCGTCAAAATGCGACACAGGTGGAGAACAGACTGTACAGGTACCCGTCAAAATGCGACACAGGTGGAGAACAGACTGTACAGGTACCCGTCAAAATGCGACACAGGTGGAGAACAGACTGTACAGGTACCCGTCAAAATGCGACACAGGTGGAGAACAGACTGTACAGGTACCCGTCAAAATGCGACACAGGTGGAGAACAGACTGTACAGGTACCCGTCAAAATGCGACACAGGTGGAGAACAGACTGTACAGGTACCCGTCAAAATGTTTTTGCCTTGAGAATGGTTCATAGTGAATAATCTGAAATGTTGGATCAATATGTCTTTGTTTACTTACGAGCTAATTTTAAAGTTTCTGCTCATATTAACATTACTTGCATTCCTACTTACACAAAGGGCAGGAGGAACACAGTGATTAACACTGGAGATTTTTCTTCAAGATAACCAAAGATTTGTCCTTTTAATAAAGAAGGTAACACAAAAACGTTTGCTTATCCTTCTAGAGAAGCCCTTAATTGGGTGAATGTTTTAAATATCTAGCCATGCCCTCTGTCGAAGACTGGTTTAAACTGCCCTGAATGATAGACAGCTGACGTCTTCTCACCTTCCCCATAAGGAAGTAGACTAGTGACTCCTTAGGTACAATCTCTCTCAGTTCTTCCAGCTCGGCCAGCGCCTCCTTGTGCCTGTCAGTGGCAAACAAGATGGATGCCTTGTGAAACTTGCACAGGGGATTCCTAGGGTCACTGCTTATTGCTCTGGTAAGAGTGGCCAGGGCAGTCTCGGGCTTGTGAAGGGCGTGTTGGACCTGTAACAAGGACGGCATTATGTGAGAAAGAAATACGAGACAACATGGCAAGGTAGCTGGTAAATGGCTGATTCTACACTGTTGTCCATTCTGTTACAAGAAAAAGTGTATTTGTTCACTTAGTTGCATATAGTATGTAATTCAGCAGTTTTTGTCTCCTCGGTTGATAGAGATGTTCAGCTGACTAGTCATACTTGTATGACCGAACTGAGAGTACCTTATGCAATAGATGTCAAGGCAGTTTCAATCTGTGCAAAAGAAAGAGTCTAAATCCACAAGCCTCACTGGTAACAATGACCGAGAGTACTAGCATGAGACGCAGAGTGCCATCTGTCAACAGGGATCAATATCACAAACTTACCACTGCCACGTGACAGAGTAGCACAGAACTCTTTGGGTTGACGGACAAAGCTTTGCGGAAGTTGAACTCGGCGAGAGTGAACTTCTCCTGTTTATAGTAGATCATGCCGACACCGTACCAGGCGTTGTAGTGACGGGGGTCTACGCGGATGGCTGTCCTGAAGCAGGCCATGGCCTTGTCTAACTCTTCAGTAAGCACATACTCGTGGCCCAGTAAAGTGTAGGCATACGCAAACTTGGTGTCAACCTGAAGTGAACAGGAGAAGTGAACACAGTGACGTTGGCAAAGAATGAAGACGGTTACATGCAGGTAGGCAACCTGGGTGTCCACCACTGGTCACTATGGAAAGTAATGGTGACGAAAATAATAAAGGAAGTTAACAAATTGAGATAATGAAGATGTGCACATGTATAGCAACTTGTGAAGATGCAGGCTTTGAAAGCAATGATAAAATTATGAATCACAAACCGTTGCAGCCAACTAGCAAGTCTCACAATACTTGCCAAAGTTTTCGCACGGAAAACCAAGAGAAACCTGGTTGCCAAGTGAATAGAATGTTTGGAAAATTAACAGCCTTAATGCCAACCTTGAACGGTAACACAACGTAGTTCATACAACAGCGTGGTCTCAAGCAGTATGGAACCACCAGCAGGGACACATTTAGTGGCCATCACTGGGATGGATAGTTTTAAAAAACGACAGCTTGGATGGCATGGCCAAGAGAGAAAAAAGATGACCTGTTTAAAGACAATTTTGGTGAAAAACATGGCCAAACAAAGAATTATAACACTTTTGACTAATAATCTTAATTGAAATCTACAATTCGTTGTCTTAGTTTGATAAATACTCAGCAATAAAATAAGATCACAGACCGTCTATTTTTGTTACCAGAAATGTCACACTGACGATTGGCAAATGCTGGCAGCCATGTTTTTCGGGGGTCAGGATGACCTCATATGGAATCCCCTCATATGACAAGTGTCAATCTGGCGAATTTGGACCCTAATTTTTTTCCAAATCCAAAATGAGTGCCTGACTACCAGTTCATCCAAGGCCCAAAAAACTACTTTAGTCCGAGTATGGAATAAGTTGAGATCATTGGTCTGAATCAAACGTTTGTTTACAGCTACTTTAGGGGATCTAGGAGGATTTAATTCAACAACAGGAAGTGATAAGTGATCACCTGCATGGCCCGCTGGAAGAACTTGATGGCCGTGTCATGCTCCTTCTGAAGACTGAAGCAGTTGCCAGCACAGCACCAGGCCTACAAATGAAGCCAGTATGTGAGTGCACATGGGGACAATGGTGAAAAAACAGCACTCATCTACAGTAAAAAAACTCCTCAGATGAGGACAAGCAGACTTTCATTTTGTTAAATTTCAAACTTCTGTCTGTATGGTAGAACTGTATACAAAGATTTCAGAAAAGTTCGAGTGAACACAAGCTTTTGAAAAATAGAAAAATGACAATTATAGCAATTTTTTCGCCCCAACTTGAAGAATTTTTACCATAAACTGTGTACTTGACACAAAAATTTGTTTGACACCCAGTGAGTTTGCAAGTCACAATAAAAATCATTCCATTGTTGTGCATCCAACACACACAACTCACACGGACAACTGATTTTGAGAACCAGTTTGAAGCCTTTTATTCAGTAGAGAAAACTAGTTCTCAAAATGCAGGGCACCTGTATAAACTATAATAACCACCAACACAATGCATCAAGTTACTGCCAATCACAGACTCCAAGTTTAAAGAGTTAGCAGGAATATTAAGAGACATTTCACATACTGTAAGAAAAGACAACTTGGTAAACACTAGAGAGCTTACACTTTAATTATAATCTCAATCTGTTTCAGTGCTTGAACAAAGCCAGGATTAGATATTTAATTTGATAAACCGACCTAAACAGAAGTAATTGTTGCTGGAGCTCCATAAGACCACAAATTGACATAAAGTATCGTCAAAAATGCACAATCAATACACCTCTACACAATCACTACACCTCTAATTGTACAGTGTGGTATGTTCACTCCCACTACACCGTACCTCTGGTGAGCTCGTGTCCAGCGTGGTGAGTTCTTGAGCCAGAGCGGACAGTTTGACCTCCTTCTGCAGATGCCAGAGGACGGTGCTATAGACTTCCAGACCCTCAAAGTGGTGCGAGGCAACGCGGCGCAACTCAGAGAACATCTTTTCAGCCTGAGGGAATTTGAAGATTATTTATGTAATACAAGCGCAGTGACTGGGAAATGTGTTCCACATACGGCATTTAAAAAACTGTGTGATAACAGTTACTTGATTCTTATAAAGCATCAATGTGGTACCTACTTGTCTTTTACAAAATAGACAAAATAAAAAATACTAAAAGAATTATATTGTCTTCCATATTGTGTCCAAAATTGGTGAGATATTACCATAGCACCAATTTAGAAAACTATCGGGATATGCCCACAATTTTTTAAAAATTTATTGAAAAAGGCAACTTTACAAATAGAAGACACACACACACACACTCACACACACACACACACTCACGCACACACACACACGCACACATACCTAATCCTGCTATGCTCACACATTTTACCATTTACAGCACAGTTAAAACAAACCTAAGTGAGGACCCAACTCCTCTTACAGCTGACATAATGACCACTCCTACCTGTTTGTAATCTGTCATTTCGAAGTGGGCGCGTCCCACAGCCGACAGTACCCAGCCAGTGTAGTAATGGTGCACGGGTAAAGTAGACAGCAGATCAACAGCATGCTGACACTCATACTGACACAGGCAGACATAGGCTTTGCCTAGTTCAACCAGCAGTTGCATGAGACCAACTACAAATGCAAGCAGGGTAAACAATACCAAAAAAGGAAAAATAACAGATGCAGACAAGTCAGTCTCCTGGATGGTCCTCACACAGACAGGGTTGGAAAGGACATGGCATGAACTCCGGTGGGTATTTTCCTTGGTACCATCTCAATGGATGGGCAATTTGGCTTAAGTGCTTGAATCATCAGGCGGGTAACGTTTGGGAATGGGCATTCTTGACACAGGTATGACTTCTCATCAATAGGTGTTGTCTCATTGAACCTGTTGCCCAGACATTGTGTTGGTCTGGATCCTAAATGTGCGATAGCACTGCCTCAGGCTCATTGTTTATAAGAAAACCCCCGTAGGGACAGTCTTCAGACATCATAAACTGCACAGGTATTTTCACTAACAGCTCTTTTCTCATAAACACAATTCTTTTGTCACAATCTGTAAATATTTTCTGCCATGCACCAGAATTTTCTTTATTTTACAAACACATTTCTGTGTTCATGAAATACAGCTCTTTTCTTAATCTTATGAATAGTGTCATACTGTACGAAGTGCTTATGAATAGTGTCATACTGTACGAAGTGCTTATGAATAGTGTCATACTGTACGAAGTGCTTATGAATAGTGTCATACTGTACAAGTGCTTGAACTCTCTGTCTGGCAAGAAGAACAAAGTATAAAGTATTACACCGTAATTAGATTACACTTTAGAGCACTTTTGATAATAATCCACACAACAGCGATTTCTAGATTTAAACCATACCAGTCGACTGTTTCTGCAGATCAACAACCTGGGCTTGAGCGGCAGTGATGGTTGACGGTTTCTCTGAAGTCTTCTCAGGTTTGTTGAGGTCGTTGATCTCGTGTGATGTTTTACTGTAGCGACCCTTCGACTTCCTGGCTGGCACCAAGAACCTCCCTCGACTCTGTGTTTTGTTGTTCTCCTGCAAACAACACGAAACATCATCACTGACGTGAGTCAAGGAGTTCTGCATTAAAAAAGACAAAAAAACAACACCAACTTAAGAGAGATGATGTTTCTTTTAATGAGGAAACTTTGTCAGTGACACTGCAGTTAACAGATATTTGTGTCGTGCTGCGGTGTGTGTCATGCTGCGGTGTGTGTCCACAATTGTCCGTCACCCTAAAATTTCTCATTCTCAAGAAACTGGATTCATGTTTGAAATGGCCAAAGTTATTTTAAATAGAGAAACTTTAAAGCTACCAACTTTACGTCTTACATTAACAATCTGATAACAAGCACAGCTATAAACAAGTTCACTGCTGTTGTTTTGGTTTTCATATTCTAAAGCATCACACAGAAAAACGAACCATTTCCCAATGATGTTTTCAGAGTAAAACCATATGGTGATCATGAAATTGTTTGTAACTGTTCTAATAGCCAGATTGGTACTAAAGCTAAGTCAAGAACTGAACTTATTGTCTGTAACTGTCCTAATAGCCAGATTGGTACTAAAGCTAAGCCAAGAACTGAACTTATTGTTCTTACCTTAACAGAATTAGAGTTATTTGAAAACAACCTTGAGCTCCTGCGCACACCCGCATTCTCCAGCCTACAAATATAACGGTCATAGGTCAAACACCAAGTTCTGTGCGAGACGATCAGTACCAACTGCTGCAAACGAAAGAACGTACAAAATAACCCAAACCTCCCAGTAATGATGACTGAGCATATGTGGGGGGAATAGAATGCTGTCCATGTGATATCAGGCACGTACTACAGCTAGGAAGCAAGAGCTTACTTTTCAAAAATCGACACATAGGCTTTTGAATTTACAAGTAAACAACTGCAGCACTTACCCTGTGGGCGGACTAGGCGTAGATACGTCCTTCATGTTACTGATTGATTGACTGAATACAGGTGGTTTTGGAGCCTTATTCATACCCTGACCACGTCGAGTTGCAATCTGCAAGTAAAGCATTGACAATAGATATTAAGTTACCTAACAGACATCTCTATGGTGTTAAGAAAACTATTGCAATAAGAGTCTTTTGCTAATTTTGCCTTTTTAAGGTCTCCTGCTAACACATAAAGGCAAAACACAAGTACTGTATTGGCTTCATCTTTCACGTTCGAATCAAATACACATTACTTGTATTAACACACCTCTTTGCTGGTAACGGACCACAATGATAATATGCAAATATAGCATTTCAAAAAGAGAAGTCTTCATCAAAGCACAATGTCCAAATATTGATATAAATATTTTTTACTAACGACGTCTCTCGATCTTCCTTTCACTCGCCGTTTACAGGTCACTAATGACAACCACACTTATTTCATTTGATTATCATAAAACTGATCGTTGAGCAGTCCAAATCACCTTTTTGGCTGGAGCTGGTGGCTGATTGGTGTCTGTATACCCCATCAGGTTAGGAGATGGTGTAATGTATGTGGGGAGTGGTGGCGTGTTCTGCGAGTTGCCGGGGCTCGGTGTGTCCAGGGGCAGGATGCCAAAGCTGGGGGTCAGCGGACTTAGCGACAAAGGGGCCCCTAGCAGGTTCCTGCCTGGGCGTAAACGGGGCCGCGTTGTACGGAGTGGTGCCGATGGCGGCATGGTGCTACTATCGGGAGTGTCGATCATCTGGTTTTCTGGGGTATCCGTGTTCAGACTGTGACCCAGGTGTGCGGGTATACTTGTGGCTAGTGGACTGTTGTCCTGCAGAGATTCAACAATACACTGTACTGTGCTCAAGAAAACTCGACGTAATAGAAGGCAAAAATTACAGTAGTCTAGTGCCTTTCATTCAATACTGCTCTGGATTAAAAAGAAATGGCTCGCAATCATAACACATGTATTCTGCAACACACCATGTGCACAGACCTGCCAGTTTATCTATGGTAAAACTATGTAGAATGAAAGACTCTAACTAAAACTACCAGAACATTTCTATTTATTCTCTGGCTAAGGATAAATAAGTGTAGCACTTTAATAGGAAAGAAGGAACTATAAGACGCAGGAGTTACATAGATTGGAAATTGTCAATCATTCAACCGCAATCCACACAACAAGCCATGACCTAGCTTATTACAACTGAGGCCAGTTTCATAAAAGAGTCTTGAGACGGAAATTTGGTCTAATGCTCCCATCTCACAATTGCTCACAAAAATCAGTTAAGTAATCATGACAGCATCAGTCAAGTAATCATGACAGCATCAGTCAAGTAATCATGACAGCATCAGTCAAGTAATCATGACAGCATCAGTCAAGTAATCATGACAGCATCAGTCAAGTAATCATGACAGCATCAGTCAAG
>NMRA01000024.1:1653972-1727390 GCA_002633005.1 Phoronis australis | reverse complement strand
CTTCAGTGGGACTCAAGGATCTAGCAGTGTGCTTCAGTGGGACTCAAGGGTCTAGCAGTGTGCTTCAGTGGGACTCAAGGACCTAGCAGTGTGCTTCAGTGGGACTCAAGGATCTAGCAGTGTGCTTCAGTGGGAATCGAACCCACGACCTTCAGTAAAGGAAGTGGGCACTTATCCCACTAAGCCACACTGCCTCCTCCATCACTTCCGTAAATATTCCAGAACATTTCACACAAGTAAACGGAGGAAACTCAAGGTGAGAATGAGAGAAACATGAAGCAACAAAATGGCTGTAATAAAATCACATTACACGCGGAGGGATAAGAAATCAACAGGAAGAAACAACAATGAACAGCCACGAATATTCAAGACGTGATGAAGCTGCACATAAGCTCAGCTGTTGGCAACTTATGGTTTTAATAAAATGTAGACCTTGAGCCATGTTAATGATATTAAAGTTAAAACTGGTCTGCTAGATTAATTACCTTTTTTTGATTTCCTAAATCTTCAAAGACTTCTCATCTCCTTCGATGGGATGTTGACTATGATGAGCGGTGGGAACGCGACATCCCACGTGACCAGAGTTCCCATGACTCATCCCAGTCAACATCCCATCGAAGGAGACGACAGGTCTCTAAAGATCTAGGAAATCATAAAAGAAAATCCAGCAGATCAGATTTAACTTTAATATCAACCTATCGTTTTACCAAGTTGTTCGATATCAGTAGAAAAAGGCAGAGGAAGGTATCCCGACAAACATACCTGTGAAATGATCTGCGGACTATCTACATCTAGGTTCACATTGATGGTCTTCAAAGTCGATGTGGGCGTTGCGTACGATGGAGGCGACTTTAAAAAGTTAAGATTTTCAACAGCTGATACCTGAAAGACCTGCGCTGGGTCAGGCTTATTACCTGCAAAATGGACAAAAAGAGTAAATATAAACAGTTCATTCAGCAAATTCACAGTATTTACTAGAAGAGCCTCACCTGATGTCCGTAACTATGGTTACTGCCATCACCACAGTTGCTTTTAGCAGATGATGAATTCCAACCTCTCAAAATCTATACTATCAGGAGATCAATGCTACTATTGTTTCACCACAAACTAGTGACACTTAGACGGAAATAAACAGGTATAAATGCTATGCCTAACCTAGTAAACTATCTTGGCTCAAATGAATACAACAAAACACAGTATGTGCTGCTACTATGTAAGCCAGTGCGTGATCAGTCTGATAACAAATGGCAAGGCAATGACCTTTTATTCCGAGTGAAATTGCAAACAACACACCTACCTAAATTACATAAACTTTCAAACGATGACCACAAAAATGGATTGAGCTTCAAGCTTCTGTGGTAAAACTCTGATGCCTTAGCCTCCCTTTCAGTTTGACTGCAATTTAAAGTATAACTATCATCAGTACTAGAATCCCATTGTTGTACAATAACGGCCATTTGTCCGAAAAAGCAGATCTCTTGTTAACTGGCTTCAAATTTTAACTCTTCAAATGTACAATAGGATTGAACAGTGGAATTTTGTTTTATCAAAATTCTCTCAACAGTAAACAACACGACTTCATTATTTGAGAACTTAACGGTTGTCATCAACACACACACACACGAGGAAATTTTGAGCATTTTTGGCAATACGCTGAGCATTGGAAAAAATGAAAAAACAATTGCAGCCATTATTTTTGTTCTAATTTGAGTAAACTTTACCATAATGCATTATTTTCCCACTGATGTCAAACTTCACCTCCCAACTAATGCTGACAAATTACTAGTGGATATGTACATGCCAACTGAATGAACAGCAATTTTTCACTTACTCTGCACAAAAATAATAGCCATCAAGTCATAATTTTGCCATTTTCCATTTCTCAAAGAATTGCCAAGCACCGAATAATGAAACCTCTGCTACAAGTTGTGGTCTGGTACCCGCACAGCAAAAACCAAAGTAAGAATGGACAGAATTCTCTTAATCTTCTGTTTTTGCTCAGCCGCAATGACGAGGAACTCCGGGAAATTTTTTCGGATTCGTTTTAGTGCGCGATAATTACGCCTAAACTGTTGTGATGATAGATTGTTGGTGTCTAGTCAAAGTCTTAGTTAAAAATGTGGACATTTACCTGTATATTCTAGCTAAAAGAGCCAAGGTAAAACAAGCACTGTCCCCAAACTCATTGATGTAGTCCTCAACAGACTTAGTCTTGGCTTGGTGACCACCCAATATTGTCTCAGCTTCAGTGAGCCTATGAATACAAAAAGCCACGAGATAATATATCGACTTACAATTTTGCGATTCAACTTACATGGTACATTAAAATGAAGAAATATAAACTGGTAAAGAATGGTTGAACACTAACTTTAATTAATTATTTAATGACTGAGCATGTTAACAAACTGTACAAGAAGACATTGTCAGTCACGGGAAATTATTTGTTTCAAACCACAGCAGAGACAATCCCGCCCTTAGTCCAGATATGACATCCCACACAAATTTTTGAATGAAACAGCTTCCTATAACTTACTTGTCGAGGTCGAGACAGCAGCGAGCCATGAGGTATTTACACTGAGGTGTCGGGCATCCCCTGCTCTGGAGTAACGTGTAGGCCTGTACGGATTTCCCGGAGCGATAGTATGAAGTAGCCAGCAGAAAAAGAGATTCATGGTTACCAACTGAAAATGAAAGCGCATAAGTTAGTTCCAATGTATTCTTAGAGTACTAAGTCTTCCCGACAGTATAGGTAGAGCCGACTGTTATCTGAGACTCAATATCAACTAAGTAGTACTACAAATGGGCAGCATTCTACACAACTGAGAACCCCATCGTGTCCAGGGATTGGAATGACCAATGACAGAAAAGAAGAAAACTGTCCAGGTGATGTATCATTCCACAATTAAATAGGTTAGTATGATAGAAATATTTTTTGTGTTGTAAAGTTTAAGCAAAATATATGTTTCTGCATGAATAAAGTCAAAATAATGATAAAAAGAGAAAAAACAGCAAACTGGAAACCAAATAAGAGGAAATCGAAACCAAAAACGAGGAACTCCTCTTAAAAGAAGAAAATTCCAAGCCCTGGTGTCAGTAGTATAAATGTCAACAAATATGTCAGCGGCAGATAACGTCCTCTGCAGTGCAAATGTGCTTGCAGTTGAATTTAAAATGCACATTTACCTGCCTTGTTACCTGGTGAACTTAATGGTACTGCACAGAAAATTTAAAATCTTTAAAGACATTTCTCCAAATTGGTCGCTGCTTTTCTAACAAGCTGCGGGTCATTCAAATATGTCACAAGTGCCAGCAAACATGCTGCTGACACGTGTTGAAACAGGCTGTAGAGAGCACTGAAAGGATTATTCTTTGACAGAGCAGAAAACTCTTCACCATCACTGCGGCCTTCTTTGCATAAGAATGCCATGTAACATGAAATATCCGAAAGGCAAAACATTTTCTCTCGTGTGGACTGGTGAATTTTGAGCTCCTGATAGACTGAGAACAGAACAGAAAACTTCACCAACACGGAAGTCTTCTCGGTACAAGAATCCCACATTTAACAACATGCACTTGACGGTACGTACATGCATTTTCGGTAGTGCAAACTAACAAAATTTCAAGCTCCTTGTCATATTTTCAACAGTCTCTGATATCCAGTCCCTTTATAACACAGACTTGAACTCACTCGAGTTTTCACTAGAGTTGCCTCGGGATCTATAAATAACACCCAAAAATTTTGAGTGTGGCATACAACATGCTTCAGACGACTTTGAATTCAATCTCAATAAAAAACTGAGTTGCACATTATATTTTTGATCTGTTTGAAAAGAGGTCAATTGCAGGACCCTCCTGGTGCATCATGTGTACTTACTTTCAGCATGCAGTCTTTCAGCAAGGAAGATGGCATCTGTGTAACCATAATGATTCAAGGCATGGTAAATTGACGCCTGTAAAAGTAATAAAGAACACAAGTAGTTAACATTTTCAGTGGGAATAAATCTATAAAACAAATGATTATTTTCTTTATTTGCTGGCGCGATCATGACTGCATTCAAATTACTAACTGCTAAATCACAATCAAGGTCCATTTTCGAGAGTTGACTGTGTTACGGTCTAATATCAATTGTTTTGGTCAATTACCAAATGCCAACTGAATCTCATATGCAAAGAGTTATTTAAATGTGCAAATTAAAAAAAGATTCATCAAATTCGGACAATGTTTGAGACATTTATGCATGTTTTTGTCTATGAATTTCATGCATTTTAAGCGTTACGAGTGGCCAAAAATTTGGATATTGACTGGGTTCTGCTACATTGAAAATGGACCAATCAGGCTAACAAAATGTAGTGTACGTACCCCCATGTGGAATTCAGTAACACAAATGGTCATTGCAAATGAAATTATTGCCTTTAAAACAACAACATGGTGCTTATTATCATCAAAGAAAAAAATAAATGGCCATACATTATGTTACCATGTGACACAGAAAAAGTGATGTAGTGTACATACCCCCTTTTGTAGTGTACGTACCCCCATGTTTACAAATGCCATGAAATTAAAATATCACTTGGTAAGTGAGCAACATTGGTCATAGAGTTTCCTTCCTTAAAAATGTTAGGTTAAAATGGTGTTTATTGCAAATACATTTGTTTTGAGTGAAATATTAACATTTGTGTAGTGTACGTACCCCTATATTTTAATTTGTGCCTATTGTCTAAGTATGGCAGATATGCACATGAATGCTGTGCTTTTTATTTTTTCTCTTTGAATTGATTTTGTAAATCATCTAACTCTCAGTAGATTCTTAGTGTTTAGTAACAAACCCGACATGTCGTTGAAATGTAGTGTACGTACTCCTGTGTAGTGTAAGTACTCCCATGTTTACAAATGCCATGAAACAAAAATATTACATGGTAAGTAAGTAACATTTGTCACAGACAGTTTCCTCCATTAACAATGCTAGGTTAAAAGGGTGTTAATTACAAACACATTTGTTATGAATGAAATATTAGCATTTGTGTAGTGTACTACCCCTATATTTTAACATATGCATGTTTTCAAAGAATTACAGACAGATATGCACATGCATGATGTACTTTTTATTTGTTCTCTTTGAATAGATTTGGTAAATGAACCAACTCTCAGTAGATTCTAAAAGTATTCATTATAAACCTCTCTATCTCTCAAGACAACTTCAACTTGCAACAAAACAACAAGTAGAGGCAGCACAAAACTCGAGACCATCCCATACAATTGTAACTTAATCAAAATTTGACGTTTATCGACTGTGCGTAGTGTACGTACCCCCCAACCAGTACCATTTTGTACTGCTTACAACACTGGGTCTAGCATTGCTTTATTACTTTGACCAACTGGTGAATGTGTTGAAAACAAGGGAAATAGCACCAATAAAATTTTTAAAAAAGTAGTTACTTGTCATTTTCTTTTTGTAAGAATCATATTGCAAGAGAAGAAGTTCTCATTATACTGCGTTATGATATGCAATGTATCATCATCTAGAACAACTTGATTAGCACGGTAACAACTTTTCTTATTTTAGTATGCGATACTTCTTCACTTTAATCAAAAACTTATTAAATTAACAGCTACCTTATGAAATTTTGCATGGTAGAATTGGGCTGTGACCACAAGTTGTAGTGTACGTACCCTTTTATACAACTGTGATGCATTAGGCCATAAAATTTTATTCGGTGGTTCGTGTGCAAAAATATTTTAGATTACAATGAATGATGGTACTTTAAAATAACCCAGCTTTTACTGTCATATGACAACCTTCATTTTTCACCAAAAGTGGCCACAAGTGGACGTTGATTGTGATTTGCCCGTAAATACATACAGCAGGGCTTGATTGTATGTAACCTTAGATTTCACTTGGCGACCTGGTAAAAATCGCATCAAGTAGCCACGCAACATGCAAGAGAGCAGTAAGTGAAGAGATGGAAATTGGAACTGTTTGGCAAAACTTGGAACTCTGGAAGGTCCCAATTGCAATTGTCTGCCTCAGGAGGCGAGCCTGTGAATGGGATATGGGGCACACGAGAGAGAAGTGGGCAAACATTGAACATCAACAAGCACGCGACACACTCCTAGTATTCCATTTGAATAGATAAAAAGAAATAAAAACAGCAAACTCAGTAACACAGTCATAAAGTGCAAATTAGGACTAGACACTCATCTGCATAAACCGTAATGCATTGAAGCCCAGTTTGAATCCCAGTCGCAAGCCGTTACTTTAAAAGGATACCAAACCAGATTTTGGTCTATTAATAGATATTAGAAATGACTTTCCATCCAGTTCTCAGAAAACAAAACAAAGCTCTCCAACCCTTGACAACCCTCAAAAGTTTGGATCAAAATTTGAAATCTCGCAAAGTCTACTAAACATGTACACGTAACCTACGCTTTAAGCAATTTAAAGAACAACTGTAGGGAAAGACCGCCCACCAACAATCATAAAAGACCACCCACCAACAACCATAATGTCCAATGTATGGCATAGAGAGTATGAGTTTTTAGTTGAATCCAGTTGTTATGACTCAAGTGGGAGGTCAATGATGCACTAGCAGCTAACATAATAATGATTGGTTGAAATCACAAAGGACATAGTTTAGTATCCATTTAAGAATTCCAATTTCCCCTACCCCAATGTTACAGCAATGCTCAATGCAATTCATTCCAAATCAGAAGACAAAATTTTACAAAGGCCTAAGTGGTGCAGGGGAATATTCATAGTTATATTCAGGGATCTAGGTCTAGCTCCTTCTGCAAAGCCAAAGCCACTGGCAATCGATGCCCGTTGTTAATACCCAGAATCAACAATTTTTAGTCATGAATGTAAAATGGAACAGGACGAAAGAGGTAAATCGCTTCGAAAAGCACAAAATGAATATAATCTGATGTCTCATCTCACAACAACACAATGTTAATTTCTCAGCGTGGGTCAAAGAGCGGGTTATTCTGATACTGTGGTGATGGACACACGTCAAACCTTCAAAATGCATGCCAGCCCAGGCCACCAAAAGCAGTATATAGCCATAGGTCAAATAACGTCTCACTACAGTATGAATATTACGGGGATTAAAATAAGCATGTGAGAATCGGCACTGGTCGGATATAGTGGTGCCTAATTTAGAAAACCAGGCAATCACTGTATAACGGGCCCGTTATTTAGTGAATGAAACTGGTTCTCTAAGTCAGGGACCGCTATATCTGACCTGAGTGCCCTGAGAATCAATGGATCGGAATTTCGTCTTTGGAAGACTTCCTCTTTGATTAATAAACAAAACACTTTAATTATATCAGTGACTACTCTACAATGAAATTATGAAACCTGGAACAAACAGTAACCTGTATCGGATCCTGTACTAATATCATAGTGCTTCCTGAGGGACCCTGGTTTCAAAGAACAAAAGAAAATAAGTCTTCTAAAAAGTCTTAAATTAAGCCGCCATATTTTGCTATCGTTTGAGTTATCCCCACCAGATGGTGCTATTTTCAAAAATAACGATTTTTGAATGGTATTAATCTAAGACCAAACAAATTTAGTTACAACAACCTTTGAAAAGCTATAAAAATGTGAAAATCGAGAACAAAAAATATTTTGATTGTCAAATGTTTAGCGCCTATATTGGAAATATGTACTGTAAAGTTTTCGGCGTTGCAAAAAAATAATAGCAGTGCGGCTGTTGATTAATGCTACTAAATTACCTATGAGCGAATTTCGCTGCCAAGATACGTGACGCTAATCCGACTTATAATTTGGTGGTGTTTCTGTGAAGATGCCACGGTTTGGGCGCATTTATTTAGTGGTGCTGCGTACAACATTTGCATAATATTAGGTATGTGTTGCTTTTGTGTGTATTGCATAAAGAACTAGGCTCTGATCCTGAACTGAGTTGAGTGAAAACTTGCCTGAGAAATCCTCCACTGATCCTGGTGGAGCTGGAGCATACCTCTAGTAAAGTCTAAAGAGGCTTCTTAACTTATGGCGTATAAAAGAGGTATAGGAAATAGTTGGTGGGTCTATTGTTAAAAGTGAATTGAGAACCAGTTACTACCACTGACACTCAATAACACCTGTTATTCAGAGATTAGTAACACTGGTTCTTACCAGTTGACTTGAATCATTTTTAAACCAGGGACCCGCTATCCTACTACAGTCAAGTGACCTAATTATCGGACGTTTTGGCACATTTTGCATTATATTTAATTGAAAATATTACGGATTGTTGTAAATTCTTTGCTGAAATAAAGATTTACCTTCACGGAATTGTTCTGTTACTATATCTTGTCACTGAAAGCCACATTTATGTTCCGACTGATCTTCAAAAAACACAACAACCAAACCTTCGGAGAACCTAAATATCGGACACCATGTTTCTCCATACGCCACACCGCGGAAAACTGNGTACCCCTCACAGACTTAAAAGAGAACAATATTGGATAGACAAACTGAATACAATAGAACCTCATGGATTGAACATAAAAACTTAAAATATGTCATTGAATTTTTTACGCAAAAATGTATCATTTTCATTACACCATATCTTATATGTCAATTGTCATTTCGTGTTTGATTTTACTTTATTTCTGTTTTTGTTGATAAAGGAAGTTGTTACCTCCGAAAATTTCAAATTTCAGTTGATCCATTCTTGTTGTTTTATTTACCGATTTATATTCTTCATTTCACGAAACAATAGTATCCTTGGGAGGATCTGGATCGCCTTATTTAGTTTCAGATATATTTTCTACGTTATTTCCAGAGTAATGTTGAAATCAAAAGATGGCTGAATACAGTGGAGAGAAACAGAAAACGGTGGTCTCAGCTAGGTATGGTATTGTGAATCAACACAAAAATTGTTTTCATTTCTCATACAGCATATTGAATTTTTTCCATCACTGATTAAGTGCATATGTTCCAACACTTGTGTTTCGTAGGCTTGTTTGCACTGCAGTATATTACAAAAATTATTCAAAATATATTTCCAGGTTCAAAATGTAGACCTCATACCTCATACTATGATTTTTAAAAATTAAAGAACTGTTATTGAACCGGGTCCTAATAGCCTTGATTTTAGGCCGGAATATCAGCTCTATTCTCCTATGACAAAATATTTAAAAATTGCTCAAAATTACCCTCTTCAGAATCAAAAATTCCCTTACAAGAATTAAAAAATTCTCCTTGAGGTTAGAATCAGTTCTTCAAAACGTTAGTTTTGGCTACCCGAAGCTTTGCCAGTGAGGGGTGTCAACTGGTGGATGGAATTTGGTGGTGAGAGGGGTTCCCTTTAACCAAACTTCAACCAAAAATTACCTTTCAGAAGGCACGGGCATTTTCCCCTCAGGTGAGCACAGGCCTTGTTGAATTACTCTGGTGTCAAAATTTCTGTGGAAAACATGGACATCATGGTGTTGTTTCATAATTGTTGCCAACTGTCCAGCTTTTGGCAGTACCGTCCCACTTTTTGAAGCCATGTCACATGTTGGGCCACAGCTTTGGAATATTGTGGTTCTGGATACACTCGATGGTATTTGATTATACTCATGTTGTTGAGTTAATGCGTGATTTTGTAGTTTCATGATTTTACTCAGTATTTGTTCATACCATTTCACAGGCATGACTAAATGTAAAAGAAAATACGCTACCATGGTATCTGTGCATGGATATTGTGCATTTTCTCTTGCCATGTTCCCACAATATCCAGGTGTTCTGCTTTTTCATTTTGGAACATTGGCAACTATTGTTCCATTTTCAGGTGTAATGTTCAAAGACTTGTTTTCCTAATAAAATGAAACGAGGAATGTTTCAGTTACATAAAACCTGAAATTGCAAGATTCAGTTGATTGCATAAGGGCATTTGGCAGAAAACATAGTTTGCTCTGGTCTTTACCCCAACTCATGTTGAGACCTGCACCCACTAAGTAAAAGAATATGCCCTCCGCATCAATTTCAGCCAAAGTCTTGTGTTTTTTGTACAAAGGGACATAAGCAAGTTTTGAAACTGTAAGCTTTGAGTAAATACATCTCCTATCATTTTTTCTTGCCTCGGGTAGATTTTCATGTTTGATAAAAGGAGCAACTTAAAAAATATCACACCACTGACTCCATTTTTAAAAAATACAGACCAGGACCAAATGTGCTTTTTGGCCCAATGTAATTTATTTTGTACATTTCAGACCACCAACTGGCAGTTCTGCAGTTAAGAAAGGTGTAAAGAAGGTTTGTGGAATTTTACTTTCCTCTTTAAATAGGAAATGGTAACTGCAATATGATACGAAACCAAACTGTTTTTTGTAGGACTTCACATTTAGGATGATATGACAAAAATGTTACAATCACAACCCAGAGTAGTGATTTAAAGGATGTTTTTGTCTTCGGGCGGCGAGGCCATATAAGTGTCACCCTTGTTGTGATTACCCACCAGATAGTTTGTCAACTTGAGTTAACGTACCAAATCTGAAGGTGACTGCATGAAAGTGACATAGTATTCAATATTGAGCTGAGTGGTCTGCTCAGAGCAGCAGTTACAATGGCTCGCATTTATTGACCTGTCAACTTATCTGTGTAACCATAAATGGTCAAAGTTCAAGCTTCAAATTTAGGGGAAACTTTTTCTAGAAAAGGGAGACTGACTGTTTTTTTTAAGAATATTGTTTGGATGCTGTGTTTTTTAAGAATACTGTTTGGTGAAGAATTTGAACTTTACTGGCTACATTTTTGTAAATTTGTTGAAAAAACACTCAGCAGAAAAAGTCAAGTTCATGAACTCCAAAACGAGCAGGAGTGACTATTATTGTTTTGAAGTATTCTTATTAGTTAACAAATTTTCAAGAACAGCAGATTCTCCAACCTGTTTGTGTAAAATTTGTGAGCGATTATTGACATTAGTTTTGTAATAAATTGTCCTTTCCTTGTTCTCTCTCAAAATTGATTTTCCAGTTGACGGGGAGCGGTAGTTTCGAAATCTTGTCTCCAGACGGTGAGTATGAATGTAATCTGTTTTCATTAAGTTACCATGGTGATGCATACAGTCCTGTACTAATTGGACAGCACTACTATTGGAAATTTCTCTGATTTGTATTATCTAAAGCTGCTGATCATTAAATATTTAGCTGAGATTGCTGTAATCCTAATCATTCAGCTAATTTGGAAAGTTTCATATGTACGCAAATTTGTTCTATGTACGTACTGCCATTATTGTTATCATTCCAACATGTTCACAAACATTTTTAAGTCTGGTCTGCACGCCACCTGTTGGTCGTCACATCACGTGACCTAATGAACTTAAGTCTGAAAAGATTTCTGCCCGCTGCTAAATCTGATTGGATTTCTGTGTTCAACAAGTGGACAATGTCTGCACGGTTTGCACAAGGTCCCATGTTCAAGTCCCGGTCGGGGCAGAAATCTTTTCAGACTTATGTTCATTAGGTCATGTGATGTGACCAATAGGTGGCGTGCAGACCGGACTTAAAAATGTGATCTATAGTTCCACACCAATTAAAGGTTTACATATTTATATTCCAACTTGTTAAGGTATCGTTGTTTGAAAATAAGGGTGTGATACTGTAAATAAATTAAAGCAGAAGGCATGAATGGGCATGCCTTTCTTTTTGACAGTTTAATATTACTGCCATCTTTAAGATAAAAACATAATTCACATATTTTTTACCCTTAAACTAAATTAAAGCTGTTGAAAATTTCCTTTAACAATATGTGCTCACTCGATTGTTTGTGTTTGAATTTTTTGGATCCCTTCTCAAAGGCACGATGTTGTGTCCTACATTTTGAGAACCAGATAGAGTTTTGTCCTCTGAATAACGGGTATCAAACTGGTTCTCAAAATATGGAAACTCTTTTAAGTGACTATTTCCTGATGTTGCATAGATTAATCAAGAAGTTGTACTAATGGTATGTTGTAGATGGGACTCTTAGAAAATCTGGAAGTGCTGGTTCAGATGGAAGACATTCGAGGTAAGGAAACTGTGACGTGCACTTTTGGAAGAGTGGTCAGTCAAAAATCACAGTAAAAGCTCTTCTTTTTCTAATTCCAAGTTGTTGAGGGCTTCGGTAAGAGTTCTGTCAACAGTTTCGTGTTGCTCCTGTCCCAATAAAATTGTACCACTGTCTCGAAAATGTTTTCAAATTTGCAATCTTATTGATGCGTTACAGTAACCAGGTCAGGAACTGAAGGCTATGTTCTGATGATTCTGAGTTGCAGCTTCAGACAAAGGAATTACCATAATAGTTTTATAGTTTAAGAGAGTGAACCATTATTGATCTGCCTAGTTATATAAGCAGTTCTAGGTGAAGCGAGTGTCTAAGTAGACCTTAGTAGGGGAAGGAACTTCTGTTTTATTGTTAATAACATTGAGCTTTTCTATGACAATCAAGTAATAGCTCCAAACTAGTGCCTCGCTGCTCTTAATTATCATACTTAGACATACACTCACTGAAATATTACCCCCTCGTTGTCACACTAAAGGGGAAAGACAAGGCGCAGCATGCCGTTTTTAGGGCCATGGCAATGGTTTACCTGTTTTACACTATGGCCAGGCCCCCCTTGGTGATATTCCAGTGGGGACTTTCAGTTATCCGTTTTGATGCCGACAAATGGATGAAGGCTCTGATGTAAACATAAACCATTCTTGTCTCGTGGTATTTGTGAGTCATGGATAGTCTTAGTTTCCAGAAATCTTAATTACGAACAGATCTTTGGCGAGGCTTTCTGCCAACTTTTAAGTCTCACGAGACTTGCAATAAATTTTGGTGTCAAGGCCTATTAGTACATTATTTTTGTGCATCTATAGTGATAATACAAATGCTAATGCTCTATTATGTCATTAAGTGTGTTTGTGAGATGCAATTGAGCAAACGTTTGTCTTTAAAGGTGTAGACCCAGATCGACTGTTCTGAGCTTTATTTTAAACGCCTGATTTCATACAATGTGTGAGATCAAAAGCGCATCTTGTCAACTCTCTGCTTGTATCGTCACCTCAGTATCCTAATATTGGACGAGGCTAAGGTGAAAACAATTCCCTACAAGAGTCGTTTTGATGAATGTGTATCAATCTTTTTATAACACAGGTATTTCAAGAAATGAAATTATAGCTCTTGTAATGACCGTTACTGCAGCTGCCTCACACACTCAGTTGTCGTCTGCTCATGATGTCAGTTAGACAGTATCAATCTACATTGTTGTCTATTTATAGAACATGTTGTTGGTGAATTGCCGTGTTGGTCTGAGGAGTTCTGTCTGTCATGTGTGTGACTTCTCAAATCATATGGAATGTTCAACCTTGGTCTTATTCCTTTAAAAGGATACTAAACTTTGTTTTGATGATTTTCAACCAAACCTCGTCGTATCACATGCTAATGCATCACTGGCGTCCATCTTGAAAGATACAAGCAGGAATCCACTAAAAACTCATACCAGCCTCTCTCACAAATTGGACATTATGCTCCTTGGTGAGTGGTCTTTTCCCACACTTGCCGTGTAATTCGCTAAAAACGTAGGTCACACTTGCCCGTTTGGCAGACTTTGAATTTAAAGGAGTTTTCAAATTTTTCTTAAAACTTTTGAGGGTTGTCGAGGGTTGCTGAGCATTATTTTGTTTCATAGAACTGGATAGGAAAGCCATTTTTAGTATCTGTTAAGAGGCCAAAACCGGGTTTGGTATCCTTTTAAGGAAAACTTCTCAGGTTTTGGCATTGTTAGAGACATTGTTTTTTTCTTTAGTAGGTCCACCAGTAGTCCAGTGAGAAGCAGCAGTGCTGGTCGTGTACAGAGTGGGAGGCGTAGTAATACACCAACTAAACAGGTGTCACTACAGGCAGTGAAAAGAAAGGAGGAAAAGTTAGTGTTAAAATTTTGTTGCAACGTTTTTTACTGGAAACTTGTTTACCAGGAGACGCCTGTTGGATAGTTCTGAAGAAGCATTCTGTGGCAGAAATTTTTGATAGATGATTCTTAAAACTAAATTAGACAAAGTTTACGTGACTTTGAAGATCTTGCTGTCCTGCTTGAACCATTGCATGAATTCTGGTTTTCATAATCACCATATGTTACAGGGATGAAGATGTTGGTGAATTTAACTCCATATGTTACAGGGATGAAGATGTTGGTGAATTTAACTGGGAGGAACATAAGCAATTGGAAGATGAACGATTTGCTAAGTAAGTTGGCAACATTTGTATCACCTTGTTAGCTTCCTTGGTGCATGTCACACAGCTTAAATTATTTGATATTTTTAATTTGTAATACAGTGGCCTGCTCTTATATTAATTGTAGAACTGATTTGAATATTTCAGTGACTATTCTGTATGCCTGATGAATTTAATTTGCTTATAAATTACGTTCATTGAACAAAATGATAATTTCTAAGCGAAATTCATGTGCAATATGTTGATACATTTGCGTGTGTGACCTCTATGTTCCATAACTATAGCATCCCATCAGAGTCTGATTTGTGAAGTTGCTTTACTGTAAAGGCTCGCTTTCAGAATGAATGGTCATACGGATGAAGGTGCAATAGGGGGCGTTACCAGGTAAAGGGCCGGGACCCATTTTATCAATGACCGTTTGCCTAGTTGCAGCTAAGACTGTTGAATCTGAGACTTACAGACAGTAAAAGTGTTTTGAAGATAGTTTGAATATCCATTATCGTGGTAGAATTTTTGTTAGTTTTGCATTTTTGATCTCACATATAATACAGCTTCACTTTCACATTAAGTCATGTATCTCTGACATTAGTTTTGACCACGCCTTTCTACCATAATCTGTTTTGGACCTTTTGTTTTTCTTTTCATGTGTTGGTTACACATAGACTAGAACAAATTACTGATTGGAATTGTAGTGAAAACCATGGAGACAGAAGAAAGTTGTCACTTTTCAGAAAAATGTTTTATTTAGTTTGAATTCACAATGATGTAATAAGTTATGTGAAATTGTTTTTGTTTCTTTTTGTGTGACCGACTAAAATTTGTGCCCCATTCACAGCATTTTATTTGCAAAGGATATGGTAATGGATTGTTTAGAGGCAAGGATGAATTAAAGGGTTAACCTGTAGAAATGCAGCTTTCGTGTCATTTAGTAGCCTGCCGACCTACCCACCTGAGGAATGACGCAGGGCTAGGGAAAACAAAATACTTTTAGGATGACCTAATGAATTTCAAGGGAATTGGTAGAATTAATGAAGAAGTCTTCTTGGATAGTTTTTAAATGCATAATTATGAAAAAACACCCACAAGAGTCTTGCTATCTATCTTTGTTGGAAATGTGTTGAGTGGTCTTTAACATTTACTAGGTTGATTAGTTATTGACAGATTTCGCATCTTGTCCATTTTGTTTCAAGACTATGCTTTGGTCGTTTTAGGGATATGGACGCCCTGAAAACAGCAAGCACCTCGAGTCAAGAGGAGAGTAGTGAGGGTGAATCTGGAAGTGAGGAAGAAGATGAGGAAGAGACAATCAAAGCACCCAATGACCTTATCTGTGAGGTAGACTACTATTTTTCAATAAAGCTAGTTGTAATATTAATATTTATTAATTTTTCATCTTTAAGTTCATTTTGCATTGAACATTTTGAGCCAAAGAAAATTCTTGTTGTCACAGTCGCTGTCATGATTTAGCTTTCAAAATCCATGATATTTTAATCTGAACACAGCTGGGGGTCTTTGTACAGATAACCTCTAAAATGAGCAACTAGAGAATTGAATTTCCAGGTAATTGTGAACCTTTGTGGATTTTTCCAAACTTTGTTATTCACACATTCAATGAAATTACACCTACATTTTTCATTGCCACTCGTAAAAGGCAAATTTTGGGATTGGATTATCTTTTGGTAGATTTCAATTATGTGACAAATCTTCATCTGCCATTTTCAGGCCTTTTGATTTTTGATGGTTTTGTCAGTTTTGATTATCGATTCCTCTTTAGCATGTTGGTTGATTTGTATGCAAATTTACACACTGACTTCATGGTCTTGGGCTGAGGGAACTGAATTTTGACTTTTTGTTGGACAACGGAGATATTGGTTGTCAAAATGAAGACTTGTAGCAATGTTACTTTGAGAAAGGAACTTTAATGACTGATGTTTCTGTTATTTGATGGGACATCAAAAATCTGTGACACAGTTCTCTTTTTATTGACCAAAAGAATGCATAGTTCAAGCACAAAGTATAGTTTTTAGAAATTCATATTGAAACTGAAGCTTCACAAAAAATGAATGGTGGTCAAGTGATTGTAAAGAATTGTGCGACATTTTGAGGCACGAATTAAGATTTTTCATTCATTGGGTATTCAAAGGATGTGTCCTTTAATATGTTAAAATGGACAGTTTAAAAATCTATGTAATATCCGTATTTTGTTGAACTTAAATTGCTCTGTAAACCCAAGTTTTATTTGTGAGGTGAGCCATTAACGTTGCATGGCCTATCACCTGGATTGTTAAAAATCAACATATTTTCTTGTGATTTATTGAAGAGATATGACTCTCGTATTCACAGGATTCCTGGATTTTGAGAATCTGTTTCATCCACTGTACAGCAAGTCCTATAGTTTGGTTCTCAAAATCTGGGACTTTTGTTGAAGACGAGTGTTCTTAGTCTAAAAAAAAATAAGTGGAAGATTATTTTGACGTGTTTTATTAACAAGTGGTTTACACGTCAGCATTCTGTCATTCCAGTTCCTGTCTTGTATCATGAACAACGATTGGCTGAATGCGCAGAAATTATGCAAAATGAGTAAGTAAGAGACAAAGTAGACACATCGACTGTACGTTGCTAATCATGTGATTATAATTACTGTTTATTTATTTCATGCAGTGACAGTACGGTAAAACATCAATTCAGTATGGCAGACGACAGGAATTTTTTTTTTTGATTTTTGTCTTGGAAGTTAAGTAGCCACATGCAAATGCTTTATTATTTTAAAATTCTGTCGCACAGCTATCATTGGACAGTGTTTTGAGAAAATGTGGACATTCACTACAATGGTAAAAGTGTTTGAAAAATGAAAAAAGATCATGATAGATCACTCTTGGTGATTATTTTTGCCTGAAACGAGTGATACTTGTTTTATAGTAAACTGTCCGATGCCTTGAAATGCGCTTGTTAAATATCCTAGCTTTAAACACCCTAAGCAGTGCCACCTTTGAAAACCATCGCTTTACGTTTGGTTCACGTTTTGGGGTGTCACACTTTGTAATTCTTTGATTTGGTGAGTTAGCATTCCTATTTACACACGGTAACATCGTAGACTGAATGGATGTCCTTGATTGTTTCAATGGCAACGTTCATCGACGCTAATTTGATTTATTCCAGTTTGAAGTAGGCTATTATGGCTTGACCTAATTAAACTATGTGTGACTTTAACAGTACGAACATAGATCTTAATGCACTTGGTTGCACAAGACCACTGTCCAGGATAATCTCAGACTCGGATTCAAAACTTGACCAATCTTAATGCATGATTCAAGTAAAAGTTTGTAAGTTTACTTGAAGCAGGCTATGCAGTTGGTCAATTTTCAAGAAAGTTTGCAGTTTAGACTTCAGGTTCTGATGTTCATTCACTGTGAATAGTATGTTGCAAATTTGATACCAGAGTGTGCATCTCCACGAGATGTTGCCAAGCAGAGCCTTTAATCACTGACAGTAGTTTGTACTTACTTGGAAGTGAATAGTGTTATTGAATGCAACCCTGTGTGTTCATTTAAATTTTATGTCGATTATACGTAGTGACGGTACTTTCCAAATTACGTTTAATTATTAAATGCATGTTGACAATATAATTGCTTTTTTAGTTCTGATCTATGAACCTGGCCACAAGGAGGCGCTGGAATACCAAGCACTCATAGAGGAAATGCTGCGCCAAGAGGAAGGTATGTCATCTAATATTGGAACCACGAAGTTAAAAGGACAGTGAACCTGCACCTTGTGTCATTGACCATCTATTGACTTGGCTCACTTCCTTTTGACCTGGGTCACTTCCTTTTGACCTGCAAAGTTGGTCTCATATTATGAGATTTAGTTTTTTAATTCGCTGTAGCATGAATATTTACAAATCAGGTAAAACAACAACCTTGTTCCATACTTGAGATTAGCAATAATTTCTCTTGACTTGAGAAGGACTGACATCTCGTTATTGCTACAATTCAGGTTAATTAACTGGGGTTGCATGTCAGAGAGAGCTAGTTAGTTTCAGTTGCCAAGACTGTGAGCGCATCAAATGAATACCAGTCATTTTATTGTAACCAATTTCAATTCAAACAAAGGATAAGAACCTGCTGAATTTGCTTTTGAAGTTAAGGGTAAATACGCCTGTGAAGAAAGCTGATGTTTTTAATACCTAACCATGGTTTGTAGGGTCTTTTTATCAATCTGTCAGATTGATTTGGTCATGTGACTACATGTATGTCATTAATTTGGTCATGTGACTTTTGGTAAGATTTAGCAAAAAGAGAAGTATTCTGATAGCAAAACAATGGTATCAATAAGATAAAATTCATTTGATATGAATGTTCAACATGAAATCTAAAAAAACGTATATACAGTTTTCTAAGTTATCATTCCGCTTTCATTTCATGCAACATTTAATTTTTTTCATGAAAATGATAAAAATCTTATTTTTGACAGCTCCTGCCACATGGGTGGAGCATATAAAAATTAATTCCTAACAATGTATTAGAGAACGGTGCACAAAGCATAGAATCTCAGTTTCATACGAATCATTTCTGAGGTATGATGTTCCGAAGTTTGTCATGTAGAATTTTCTGAAGGTTGCTGTTTGTATTGTCGACTTCGTGAAAGTCAATGAATTTCTTGGGAGTCAACAGATTTCCTTCTTTATTTTTCAGAAGAAAGTGAAAGTGGCGAATCTGATGAAGAGAGTGAAGATGATGACGACGACGATGACGACGACGACGACGACGATGATGAAGATGGGTAAAGCTTTATTCTTATTCTATCACTTAGTTTAGTCGTATAAGTTGCTCGTCAACTCCGCTCAAATTAGTAAACGAAGTGCTGTACTTTTCGCATAACCAAGATTTACTGTTTATTTTGAAAATACATTTCGTGTTTGACTAAACAAATGCGTGAAAATAGTTACGGATTAGGCATAGCAAATATTGCAGTGTTGTGCGTTGGTATGCTTATTAGGCATAGAAAATATTGCAGTGTTGTGCGTTGGNTTTTATCAATCTGTCAGATTGATTTGGTCATGTGACTACATGTATGTCATTAATTTGGTCATGTGACTTTTGGTAAAATTTAGCAAAAAGAGAAGTATTTTGATAGCAAAACAATGGTATCAATAAGATAAAATTCATTTGATATGAATGTTCAGCATGAAATCTAAAAAAACGTATTATACAGTTTTCTAAGTTATCATTCCGCTTTCATTTCATGCAACATTTAATTTTTTTCATGAAAATGATAAAAATCTAATATATTTTTGACAGCTCCTGACGCAAGGGTGGAGCATTTAAAAATTAATTCCTAACAATGTATTAGAGAACGGTGCACAAAGCATAGAATCTCAGTTTCATACGAATCATTTCTGAGGTATGATGTTCCGAAGTTTTGTCATGTAGAATTTTCTGAGGGTTGCTGTTTGTATTGTCGACTTCGTGAAAGTCAATGAATTTCTTGGGAGTCAACAGATTTCCTTCTTCATGTTTCAGAAGAAAGTGAAAGTGGCGAATCTGATGAAGAGAGTGAAGATGATGACGACGACGATGACGACGACGACGACGACGATGATGAAGATGGGTAAAGCTTTATTCTTATTCTATCACTTAGTTTAGTCGTATAAGTTGCTCGTCAATTCCGCTCAAATTAGTAAACGAAGTGCTGTACTTTTCGCATAACCAAGATTTACTGTTTATTTTGAAAATACACTAAACAAGTGCATGAAAATAGTTACGGATTAGGCATAGCAAATATTGCAGTGTTGTGCGTTGGTATGCTTATTAGGCATAGCAAATATTGCAGTGTTGTGCGTTGGTATGCTTATGGTGTGGCAGAATCACCTAATTTCCTTGATGAAAATTTGTGTTCATTTAGTCAGCAGGTCAAAATTCACAAAAGAAAGCTTGTAAAAACATGGTCTCACCCATATAAATATTCATCCTATAAATGCCCCGATTCAGGTGAACACTTTTCTATATTCACTCTATTTACTATGTAACTGAAAAAGACGACCATTTGTTCAATAGCGCTACCTATTGAATGTTTGAGTCTTCCGTTGCCTAATCAGTGTTCATCTTACATCAACTGTTCTTCACACTTCACTGTGGTAACCAAACAGATGACCATTTGTTTACTAGCGCCACCTATTGGATGTTTTCATCTTACATCAGCTGCTCTTGACACCCTTTCACTGTGGTTTGCACAGCAATGCCTTTTACAAGAATTTATGTTTGAAACCTATTGGAGGTGATGCTTTAGACATTGAATTTGTAAACTTTCTGTATCATTCAGGTCAGATGAAACTTCTGCTGAAGAGAGTGGCGAAGAAACAGAGAATAAGAAAGAAACTGAGTCCAATGCAAGTGGTGACACCTCTAGTAAGAAATGGCAACCAACTAGTTTATAGCGCCTGTAAAGCACCACTTATATCATGGAAGCAAGCTCTTAGCTTATGACTGCACCAGGCATTGACCCTTTTTATGTACAGAGCTCCCGATTGTTATTCCAGCTTTCATTACCTAATACAACAACGTGCACATTGCTGAAGCTATTTCTGGCAAATTGACTGCAGGACACCAATGGTGGACCCTACAAAAATGGGTAAATTTGGCTAACTTCGTAACATCATATCTCAGAAAGGACTGAAACTGTCAGGTGCTGCCCTCTATGTGTCATTCTGCAAAACGCTTTTAGGAATTGTTTTCGCAATGTTCTAATTTTAGACGAAGACATATAAAAAGAGGACTTTTGTGATTTTCAAGACAAAACATAATAACAACAAAATGGTGTTTTAGAAAACTGTGCAACTTTATTTTGATCAATCCATGTTACAGATATTGTTATTTTGCTATCAACGTGCATTTAGTTTCTTGCTAAGTTTTACTGCAAAAACATGGTCATGTGAAACAATTAACGATAGATTGGTAAAAAATTCAAAAAGAAAATTATAGGGGCTTTCTATTTTTAGAAAATATATGATTGATTATATTGAGATAAAATCTATAGTCTTTTGTAAATGTTTGGCTCAGTACATACACTTGTCCATAATGTTCTACATGACCTTGACCTTAATTAGATGTAGAATTAGAGACGAGACATGTGCATGACGTGGTGCTAACTAGAGGCACCTTCTGTAAATGCAAGACACTAGAGAGACACTTGTGGCATGACAGCTTGACGTGTAGAATGGAAGTTATGCGAGTTTATTTTCAGTTTTCTGCTGCAATTCAACAGTGAGTCCAGCTTCGGCAGCCAATCGTTTCAATGATGGCTATTTTTCCAGTGTGTACAATTGTATGGATAGAACTTTACAAACACTAAGAAACTTGCCCTACGGAGCACATCTCTCTTCCTGGTCACAAGTTTCTTGTGTTGAGACAGATTTTTATAATCAAGTCTTCTCCTTGTGGTTGTCTTGCAAGGGAAAGGTGAATGTTTTATAGGTATCCTCTGTTGCTTACTAGATTATCCTAGTAAAATGTCCACCATTGAAGTGATTGGTTGGGATGTGGAATTGTGGGATTGAATTTACGGTTTCCAAGAATTTGTCATTGCAAGTGCAAGCTAATTTCTTGGAGGTTCTGACAATGTGCGTTTACCACAAGAACATGTTGGGTAATGCATGATTTATGTTCTAAGTCACGTGTTTGTGTACGATTGTTTTTAGAAACCCGTAGGCACACACTGGTGCAACCCCACTTGTGTATAAACCTGCTCTCTTGTGGTTTTGCAAGGAAGGATAGGATACAACCACAAAACTGATTGCTCAAAGTAAATATTTAACGTCAAATTAATGCATATCCCGTACTTTGCTGAGAATTCCAAGTATTAGGGCAGTGTAACAACTTGTAAATTAATGTGTGGCTTGCAGTTTGTTGTTTTCTGTAAATATTTATGTCTTAGTACGTATTTGTCGTTGTTGTATAGATTTTGTTACAAGATGTAAAGCAGTGTGTAGCCAATTTGATGCATTTATGCTCAGAGTATCACAAATGTCACTTGAACGCATTACCTGAATGTGGAAATGCTACAGCCTGTGGTAGAACATAATTTCCCTCATTGTGAGTAAGTTGTCTGTTGATTAGAGTACACATGTATACAGCTGTAATTTAAGTGTTTTTATTGTGAAAAACGACATGTCCAGATGTTGATTTATCCAACACATTCCACTGCGGTGAAAATAGAATAAAGTTTTAAATTAAACAACAAGTGCTTTTATTTCCAGTGGTAACTTCATTAAATAAACAAAAGAAAACTCACGAGGTCTGACATAACCATGTTTTGATCACCCAACATGCCTAGCTAAAACTACAACAGAGACACCAAGTGTCGAGCAAGCAAACCAACTGCAATCAGGATACTGCTTGGTGGGAATTCATTATGATATAGTCAGAAAAAGAAGACAAATAACAGATTCTTTTTCAGGACCGACCATAGACATTTTGTGAACAAAAGTAGTTTATATTAACAACAGTTAACTGAAAATATGATTGGCAGAAAAAGCACACTCAGGTCTCTTCAACAGAGTCACTCGTTACAACTAAAATTAAAGCCCTATCTTTGAAAACCATTGTTGCGGTTCAAGTTTAGGGTAGAAAATTTGTTTTGTTTCTAAAAATGTGGAATTGGTGTTTCTAATTACACCATTTAACCACTTACTGAAATAAGATCACTGATTGCTTCAATCATAATAACAATTACTACAGCCAACTTTATTTGACGATTTTGATTTTACCCAATTGTCACTAAGTGAGTCTTCAAACTCAATTCACCTGCTTTATATTAAATATATTGAATAAATAAATGATGCTGAACAAAATACATGATTGACGGTGATTGGTTGATAACTCAAAATGCTCAATGGACAAGAATGAGATATTTTACTGAATACCTAATTAAAATGCGTGAACTTGTAAAACTATCGTGCTACAGTGGCCATTGTATGCTCCTACAACATGGAAAGTAGTATTACACATCAATATTTTTTCGGTTTCTACAAGTTCCCATGTTTTCATTTTGAATCATTTTTGTTATGCCCAATGTAAGAGTATTCAAAATAATTTTACGCACTTTTAGTCGCACTCAGTCGACCCATAATGTGAGTTTGTTTCAACTGGCAACTGTTTGTTGCATGTAAATGTTTACTTCTAAGTAGAATACATCTAATTGATAGCACAAGAGATTAACAGTGTGACATGGGAGTCTCATAAGGACATTTGCTCTGTAACTTGAATAATTAAGTCAAAAATAGGGAAGCCCACAACCAGAAACACTTCGATGCCTATCACTAACTATTATTTTCAACTTTATAATATAATTTGACATGCTAGATGATTTGAAAATAAAATACTTGTAATGGATTGCCAGATCAAAAAAAAACAACAACTGAGTATGCCAAAGATAAAGCTGAAATCAAGAAGCAAATGCTAAAAGCAGTGTTTTGACATGCGCTGCAAATTTCTTCATCGCTCCCATGAGACTCTGATGTTCACAGTAAATTGCACATGATAACGGGGTCACGCTCACGACGCGGGTTCTATGTTTCGACCGGCTCCTTTTTGCTCTTCCTCTTGTCTGCCTTCCAGCTAAATGTGTAGCCGTTCTCCATGTCCTGCTGATGTTCTGCTTCCTTCAGCGCCGCTGTGTTGCCCCCCTGAAAGTATTGCAGCCATTAGTGGTACTAATACAGTATGTGACAAAAGCAGTCATAAAACATACTGTTTTCCCCATCATGATGGTTAAAAGGATACCAAGCCCCGTTTTGGCCACTTAACAGGTACTAAAAACAACTTGCCCATCCAGTTCTCTGAAATAAAATNTTACTGGAACAGCCCTGAACACTTTTCTATATTCACTCTATTTACTATGTAACTGAAAAAGACGACCATTTGTTCATTAGCGCTACCTATTGAATGTTTGAGTCTTCCGTTGCCTAATCAGTGTTCATCTTACATCAACTGTTCTTCACACTTCACTGTGGTAACCAAAAAGATGACCATTTGTTTACTAGCGCCACCTATTGGTTGTTTTCAGCTTACATCAGCTGCTCTTGACACCCTTTCACTGTGGTTTGCACAGCAATGCCTTTGACAAGAATTTATGTATGAAACCTATTGGAGGTGATGCTTTAGACATTGAATTTGTAAACTTTCTGTACCATTCAGGTCTGATGAAACTTCTGCTGAAGAGAGTGGTGAAGAAACAGAGAATAAGAAAGAAACTGAGTCCAATGCAAGTGGTGACACCTCTAGTAAGAAATGGCAACCGACTAGTTTATAGCGCCTTATATCATGGAAGCAAGCTCTTGTCTTATGACTGCACCAGGCATTGACCCTTTTTATGTACAGAGCTCCCGATTGTTATTCCAACTTTCATTACCTAATACCACAACGTGCACATTGCTGAAGCTATTTCTGGCAAATTGACTGCAGGACACCAATGGTGATCTGGGTCACAATCTTGATTCTGTTCATTCAGCATGGTCTCGTGTTACATTAAGTCAAGTCATTTGTATTAAGACTGTCTGTATACATCAAGCATGGGGTATACTGTCAAACTGAATCCTGCTATCTATGCAATGGAGATACACCCTCAGCATATCATCAGGTTAGTTCATTATTACAGTTCTAAACATGTAGACCACCTGGGGTCGCTACCGTCAACTGCGTGAAGCTACACAAGTTACTTATCCATCACTGAACAGTTAATCGAAATTGTTATACTCTTTATAAAATATGCACAGATTTGACTTGTAATTTTGCCCGTTAAAGTTTCAAATATCTAATGCTTCATGTATGTATCTCAGTATCTATCTTTCCTGTCAAAGTTTTTGTATTATGTTAAGTTTACGCAGAACCCTACAAAAATGTTTAAATTTGGCCAACTTGGGAACATCATATCTCAGAAAGGACTGAAACTTTCAGGTGCTGCCCTCTAAGCGTCATTCTCCAAAACACTTTTAGGAATTGTTTTTGAAATGTTCTAATTTTAGACGAAGGCATATAAAAAAGTAGACTTTTGTGATTTTCAAGACAAAACATATTAACAACAAAATGGTGTTTTAGAAAACTGTGCGTTTTAGATCAGCTAGGTCATCGATATCAACTTTATTTTGATCAATCCATGTTACAGATACTGTTATTTTGCTATCAACGTGCATTTAGTTTTTTGCTAAATTTTACTGAAAAAACATGGTCATGTGAAACAATTAATGGTAGATTGGTTAAGGGCTGTTCCAGTAAAATCTGTATGGGAGGAGGGGAAGGCACCTTTTTTCGCACCCACCACCCATATTTTTCATTTATTTCTTCAGCCTACCACCCGTAATTTTTTATAAGTTTGAAATGCAACCACCCGTAATTTTTTTTTGTTCTTGTGGTTGACTGCACAGGCGCTCGAGTTTATCTGTTCCTCCATCACCACTTACGTCATTCATTACTAAGAAAACAATGTTTCTTATATATGGTTATTAGCCATCGAGAAATTCGAGCACCTGTGGTTAAATGGTATTATGAGCATGCCGATGAGGAGATCGGAGGGAGTGAAAAAGTCGGAGCTTTTTGCAAGTTGCATTTTTGTTTCAGTTTTTGATTCTGTGCGGATTGTTTATAAAATTTACTAAAATTACCCACCATCAAACATTTATGGTCCAATAAAACAACAACGACCTGTAAATTTTTATTTTTTTGAAGTACGACCACCAGCCATTTTGAATTTAAATCAAACGCAACCACCCATAAATTTTTATTTCAGTTGCCTTCCCCCCCCTCCCACACAGATTTTACTGGAACAGCCCTAAATATAAAAAAGAAAAACTTAGGGGCTTTCTATTTTTAGAAAATATATGATTGATTATATTGAGATAAAATCTATAGTTTTGTAAATGTTTGGCTCAGTACATACACTTGTCCATAATGTTCTACATGACCTTGACCTTAATTAGATGTAGAATTAGAGACGAGACATGTGCATGACGTGGTGCTAACTAGAGGCACCTTCTGTAAATGCAAGACACTCGAGAGACACTTGTGGCATGACAGCTTGACGTGTAGAATGGAAGTTATGCGAGTTTATTTTCAGTTTTCTGCTGCAATTCAACAGTGAGTCCAGCTTTGCCAGCGAATCGTTTCAATGATGGCTATTTTTCCAGTGTGTACTATTGTAAGGATAGAACTTTACTTATAAAACACTAAGAAACTTGCCCTACAGAGCACATTTCTCTTCCTGGTCACAAGTTTCTGGTGTTGAGACAGATTTTTATTATCAAGTCTTTTTCTTTTGGTTGTCTTGCAAGGGAAAGGTGAATGTTTTATAGGTATCCTGTGTTGCTTACTAGATTATCCTAGTAAAATGGCCGCCATTGAAGTGATTGGTTGATGAGGTTGGAATGTGGAATTGAATTCATGGTTTCCTAGAATTTGTCATTGCAAGTGCAAGCTAATTTCTTGGTGGTTCTGACATTGTGCATTTACCACAAGAACATGTTGGGTATAGCATGATTTATGTTCAAAGTCACGTGTTTATGTAAGATTGTTTATAGAAACCCGTTGGTACACACTGATGCAACCCCACTTGTGTATAAACCTGCTCTCTTGTGGTTTTGCAAGGAAGGATAGGATACGACCACAAAACTGATTGCTCAAAGTAAATATTTAACGTCAAAGTAATGCCTATTCAAATTAATGCATATCCCGTACTTTGCTGAGTATTCCAAGTATTAAAACAGTGAATGATAAATATAATAACAACTTGTAAATTAATGTGTGGCTTGTAGTTTGTTGTTTTCTGTAAATATTTATGGCTTAGTACGTATTTGTCCCTGTTGTATAGATTTTGTTACAAGATGTAAAGCTTAAGCAGTGAGTAGTCAATTTGATGCATTTATGCTCAGAGTATCACAAATGTCACTTGAACGCATTACCTGAATGTGGAAATGCTACAGCCTGTGGTAGAACATAATTTCCCTCATTGTGAGTAAGTTGTCTGTTGATTAGAGTACACATGTATACAGCTGTAATTTAAGTGTTTTTATTGTGAAAAACGACATGTCCAGATGTTGATTTATCCAACACATTCCACTGCGGTGAAAATAGAATAAAGTTTTAAATTAAACAACAAGTGCTTTTATTTCCTGTGGTAACTTCATTAAATAAACAAAAGAAAACTCACGAGGTCTGACATAACCATGTTTTGATCACCCAACATGCCTAGCTAAAACTACAACATAGACACCAAGTGCTGAGCAAGCAAACCAACTGCAATCGGGATACTGCTTGGTGGGAATTCATTATGATATAGTCTGAAAAAGAAGACAAATAACAGATTCTTTTTCAGGACCGAACATAGACATTTTGTGAACAAAAGTAGTTTATATAACAACAGTTAACTGAAAATATGATTGGCAGAAAAAGCACACTCAGGTCTATTCAACAGAGTCACTCGTTACAATTAAAATTAAAACCCTATCTTTGAAAACCATTGTTTCGGTTCAAGTTTTGGGGTAGAAAATTTGTTTTGTTTTTAAAAATGGGGAATTGGCGTTTCTAATTACACCAATTAACCACTTACCGAAAGAAGATCATTGATTCCTTCAATCACAATAACATTTACTACAGCCAACTTTATTTGACGATCTGGATTTTACCCAATTGTCACTAAGTGGGTCTTCAAACTCAATTCACCTGCCTTATATTAAATATATTGAAAAAAAATAATGCTGAACAAAATACATGATTGACGGTGACTGGTTGATAACTCAAAATGCTCAATGGACAAGAATGAGATATTTTAATTAATACCTAATTAAAATGTGTGAACTTGTAAAACTATCGTGCTACAGTGGCCATTGTATGCTCCTACAACATGGAAAGTAGTATTATACATCAATATTCTTTCGGTTTCTACAAGTTTGAATCATTTTTGTTATGTCCAATGTAAAAGTATTCAAAATAATTTTACACACTTTTAGTCGCACTCAGTTGACCAATAATGTGAGTTTGTTTCAACTGGCAACTGTTTGTTGCATGTAAAAGTTAACTTCTAAGTAGAATACATCTAATTGACAGCACAAGAGATTAACAGTGTGACATGGGAGTCTCATAAGAACAGTTGCTCTGTAACTGGAATAATTAGGTCAAAAATAGGGAAGCCCACAACCAGAAACATTTCGACACCTATCACTAACTATTATTTTCAACTTTATTTAATATAATTTGACATGCTAGATGATTTGAAAATAAAATACTTGAAATGGATTGCCAGAGCAAAAAAAAAACAACAACTGAGTATGTCAAAGATAAAGCTGAAATCAAAAAGCAAATGCTAAAAGCAGTGTTTTGACATGCGCTGCAAATTTCTTCATCGCTCCCATGAGACTCTGATGTCCAAAGTAAATTGCACATGATAACGGGGTCGCTCTCACGACGCGGGTTCTATGTTTCGACCAGCTCCTTTTTGCTCTTCCTCTTGTCTGCCTTCCAGCTAAATGTGTAGCCGTTCTCCATGTCCTGCTGACGTTCTGCTTCCTTCAGCGCCGCTGTGTTGCCCCCCTGAAAGTATTGCAGCCATTAGTGGTACTAATACTGTATGTGACAAAAGCAGTCATAAAACATATTGTTTTCCCCATCATGATGGTTAAAAGGATACCAAGCCCGGTTTTGGCCAATTAACAGGTACTAAAAACGACTTGCCCATCCAGTTCTCTGAAATAAAATAACACACCGTAACCCTCGACAACCCTCACAAGTTTTGAGGAAAGTTTGAAAAATCCCTACAGAGTCTGCTAAACAGGCAAGCGTGATCTACGCTTTTAGTGAATTACACAGCAATTGAGGGACAATACCACCTACCAAAAAAAACAATATCCAATTTCTAAGATAGGGAGTATGAGTTTTCAGTTGCTTCCTGCCTTTAACATGGAAGATTGACGCCAATGATGCATTAGGAGGCGACAGAACGAGGATTGATTGAAATCATCAAAACTGGATTTAGAGTCCTTTTAATTACTGGTAATGACTGTTTGTTCACTTTACTAACTTTCCCGCTCAATTAATGCCATTTTGTTTTCTTACAAGAGAAACGGTAATGTCTGACACAGTACAGGGAAAGAAGTTTTTGAACTTAAATCGTCTATAAACCCCCATTGTGTTCAATTACTAAACTTTTGATGTAAACCACTTACCGCAATAAAATTGACCTATTGCAAGCTNCTTTTAGTGAATTACATGGCAATTGTGAGGACAATACCACCTACCAAAAAAAAAAAACAATATCCAATTTCTAAGATAGGGAGTACGAGTTTTCAGTTGATTCCTGCCTTTAACATGGAAGATTGACGCCAATGATGCATTAGGAGGCGACAGAACGAGGATTGATTGAAATCATCAAAACTGGATTTAGAGTCCTTTTAATTACTGGTAATGACTGTTTGTTCACTTTACTAACTTTCCCGCTCAATTAATGCCATTTTGTTTTCTTACAAGAGAAACGGTAATGTCTGACACAGTACAGGGAAAGAAGTTTTTGAACTTAAATCGTCTATAAACCCCCATTGTGTTCAATTACTAAACTTTTGATGTAAACCACTTACCGCAATAAAATTGACCTATTGCAAGCTCCGCCCCCTTTCGAAATTTCATCCAATGACCAAACTTTTAATGTAGACCACTTACCGCAATAAAATTGACCTATCGTGAGTTCTGCCCCCTCGCGAAATTTTGGCAAACAAACAATAAGTTTTACCCGGCAACGTGTTATTTGTCGGGTAAAATAGTGGCTTGGAAACGAAGGTGTGTCAAGAACACAGCATTCTAATTGGCCAGTTAAGCCATCACTCAAAATCCTGGCAAAAGGTCAATTTGCTCAACTATTCCTTACTCAGATGAAAAGTGATTTCTAGGTCTGCAAACAACTGACAGTTAGTTCGTTATTCCTTGAGACTATGTTCAGGGCTTATAATGACACGCCGTGACAAGCTAATTTTAACACATGGGTCTCAAGAATTCACAAACCGCCAGTTCTTTCAAAGCCTTGAAATCACCTCCAATTCAACTATGGAACAATTCGATTTCATTAACATTGACATCAGGAATAAACTAACCAGCATGTTCATCATCATTTTACTGAAAGTCTGTGTCTCAGCCTCAGACAAGATCTGTATACTGTCATCTTCAGAGTCATAGAAGCCTGTTGTGATGATCTTCACCTCCACTTTACGACCTGGTGTCAAACAAAGTAAAGTATCTATCAATATCACATATACAAATTATTTGCCCATTTAGTTGTGCAGAGGAAGGTACCTCCAATAAAGCCTGCCTACCTTCAGTATAAAATCTGCCTACTTTCAGTAGCCCAGCCTACTTAAACAATCTCTCGCTTTTAGTACATAGCTCCGCCTATTTCCAATATTAAGCACCACCTACCATCAGTATCAAGCCCTGCTTTTTCCAGTTCCTCCTTGATGGCACTGGCAAACTTTTTCTGACCCTCTGTCTCACCACTATCCTCCCCCTTCTTCAGATCATTGACCTTTATGACGCGAACTTTGACACGGTTATCGTCAAGGAGAGATGACGCTGTTTTGCTGGAGTCTGCCACTCGTTTCACATCATCTTCAGTAGACGCGTCTGTTGATTCCTGCTTTTTTGTACTACTTGAAGTTCCCTGGATATCATCCATTTCTTTATCCATGGTTTTAATTTCTGCAAGGCCGTTCATTTGGGTAAAGTATATTTCTTTGTTGGGAGTTTCAAATAAATCAAACTTAAACCAGCAAATTTGTGCGAATTTCATGACGTGGCAATTAAGAAAACATGCTTTAAGTTATGAGAGTGTCTAGTAAGAAAACGATCAAGAAGAAATTGATCTAAGACCACTGCAGTGCACAACAGCTCATAATGACCTGGGTGATGGAAAATGTAGCATTTTCTACAACAGCTTCACATTACAAACAGCATTTTAAAATTCAGGGGAAAATTCTTTTGGGAAAGCTCTGTACCTTTTTGCCTCGTTATTTGCCCTTCAGACAAAAAATTACGTGAACTGAACTAGGAAGCACTAAGAACTTTGATCACTAGAGTAAAATAATCAGATTACTCATTAGGTGATGTTTACTGTTTTACTCATTAGGTGATGTTTACTGTTTTTAAACACTTTCAAAGGTTGATACATTTTTACTGCATTCCATGGCAAGTAGGAGGCATGAAATAGCAGCAACTGTTGCGGTGACAAACAAACCTTTTTCAGATGATTCTAATTTTTCCATCATTCTGTTCAGTGTATCCGTCATCTGTTTAAACACTTCATGTTTGTCCACTTCACCAACGTGATCACCATCCTGCTCTACTTCCTCTTGAGCCTTCAAAACAAAAGTCAGTCAACAATTAGTAAGACTACAAACTGTTTGTTGTTGATGTCGCTGCTACAACTACTGCTATCACAGTGATTAGATATTACTAGAACTTAAGCTATTACTGCTACTACTACTGCTACCACCATGGTAAAGTATTACTAAGTACTTCTGCCACTACTACTGCTACTGCTGTGGATAGGTATAACTTGAACCTCAATCTGCTGCAGCTACTGCTACTGCTACTACTACTGCTACCAGGTATTACTAGTAATACTGCTACTACAGCTGCTACCACTGTGGGAAGGTATTACTAGTAATACTGCTACCACTGAGGGAAGGTATTACTAGTAATACTGCTACTGCTACCAGGTATTACTAGTAATATTACTACCACTAATTCTGCTGCTACCACTATGGATAGGTATTAATAGGTATTACTAGTAATACTACTACTACTACTGCTGCTGCTACCACTGTAGACAGGTATTACTAGTTCTACTGCTTCCACTGTTACCGCCACTGTTAATAATAATAATAATAATAATAATAATAATGATGATAACGATGTCAAATAAAACTCAGGCGACTTGAATAATGCCTGCATATAAAACTGATATGATATTCATACTAGTATTGGCATCTAAGTAATGTAATATTTTAACTGAAAGCATATTGTGGTAATTTTTTACGGGTCATACAGCCTCCTGGCCCATCTTGTCACTACAAAACTCAAACATTTCCACGTACCTCGTCCACTATCTCATCAAACTGATCCCTCATAGACTTCTCTAGTGTACTGCGAAGTTTCGTCAACCTCTCCTTAATCTTGCTTGCTGACAGGATCTCATCAAGTTCTAAAATGAAAAGAGCGCTATTGTGTAAAGCGTGCAGGAACATGACTAACAATTTCTGATGAACAAGCATTGCAACAACCCTAAAATGGGATGAGGGTGACGCTTTATTTTGGTCATGTGCGATGGCGGAGGAGACACACTATGTAGTGTGTTGTTTTTTTCCTCAATTCCCAAACCTAAGTAAAAGTAAAACAGATTGTTTAATGAATGTCATTTACCATGACATGTAACAACACAATGCCTAAAGTTCCTTAATAGCACTGCATACCATAATCATCATATTTAATTTCTCAGAAAGACAAACAGTTCTCAAATAAATCCCCAAGCCCATGAGCACCATACACAAAGGTTTTGAAGGCTGAAAACTGTTCTGCAGTGTGTGTGCGTGTGTTTGGGTGTGCACACGCATGCATGCGTGCGCCCACGGGTGTGTGTATGTGTGCGGTTGTGCGTGTGTGTGGGCGTGTTTGTGCGTGTGCACACGCGCGTGTGTATGCAAGGTGCAATAATTCTCGTAAGTCAGCCAAGCCACATTGAAATATAGTCACAAAGCATTTGCTAGGGAAAGGTTTGATTGAAAAAATGTCGGTCACTAAAGATGTCACGCAAGAGCAATGACAACAGAAGAAACAAAAGCAAAAATAAAACTAACAACACCCTAACAGTATAAACAACAAAGAACAAACCTTTTTTAAACCCTCCCAATTCATCGTCGTCGTCACTCTGTTCAGAAAACTTGAGATTAGTGTCCTCCTCACCCTGAGACTTTGATTTCTCATCCATCTCCTCATTATCACCTCTACTCTTGTCCTCAGTCACAACACTTGTGCTGCCATCTTCTGGCAGGTCTCGTTTCTCATTGCTACCAAAAGGTGATGCTTCATCCTTGCCATCACCGGAACCTGTGCTCGCCTGATTACTCTCAGAAGTCTCTTCACTTCCAGATGTGTCAGTCTTGCTTTCAACTTTCCCATCACTGTGATGATCTCCCCTGATTTCTTCTGGCCTGTTTGTTTGCTCTTCTACGGTTATTTTTGAGTCTTTGTCCTTCAGGTTGTCGATGAACTTGTTCAATTTTGTCATGTCATTGACAGAGTTAACTTCAAGGTTGGCATAGTCCACTATCTCGTCTAATTCTGCAATGCAAACATTTGAAGTCAACAGTATTTAGGCAAATATCCATAAAACTATACATTTTTAACTGACATATCTTTTCTGAATGTACAAAACCTGCAGAATTTGACTTTTGACTTTTCGCCAAATCTGCCAAATGGGTCATGTGATGTCTTTTTAGTAAAATCTAGCATAAAAGAAAGGTTCATTCATAGAAAAAAAGGAATCAATGACAGGACAATTGATTTGTTCTCATTTTGTTCTCTGACGACGGATGTTGTGCTTGATGTGTCTCTGGCTGTCAGGTATTTAAGCAAAGATTCTTTTGGCTCATCCAACTTCACAGCTTCATGCACTTTCATGGAAAATTTCTGGCAACCCAATGGATAACAGGCTCGAGTAGTGTATGCAAAAATGCATATTCGTACAGAAATTAGCCTTATAGTACACAAGATCAGGCAAAAATACTCAAATTCAAAGCTTATTGTTTACAGATTTGTTACTCTCTCAGTGAGAAGGTAACAGTAAGAATGGAAAATTGATATTACAAAATTAAAAAATACATTATCATTAATTTTATGTAATAATTTTTGTAATGATCTGGCTAGATATACAGAAGGTGCTTTTAATAGACGAAATAAATTTTCTATACACTTAACAAGCAGTATGCTGAAATAGGATAACACTTTGCTATAATGTGACAATAACGAACTTTGAGGTTCAAGCTCTTTAACTCTTAACATTTCTAAGTGTAGTGTCCCTAAGGGCGTGAGGCCCCTGAAGGCGCGGAGCCTCAGCCCATGCCCAAAGTAACCGATGGTTGACATAACCCTGGTTGCAGTAACACTAATGCTCACAGTGTGTTTCTCACTTCAAAGCACTGAATACCACATTATTACAACAGGCCCTTTGGTCAGACGTTCCCTTTTCTACAACAGTAGCAGACTAAACACACCAAACTCAGTTACAGCAATTCACTACACTTGATACCTGGTATGTGCAGGCAGACAACACCTAACCCTTGTTCATTTTGTTCATCACTGACAATTACAAAACGTGTTGTTTGTCAAGTGATTTCTTTCACAATTTTTGTCATAACTTTTGACAAAGCTGGATTACTTTTGTCAAATTCATCTGGTTTAAATTTTTGATAATTGCACTGCAATTACAACTTCCTCAGACATCATGGGTAGACTGCTTTTCCAGCTGCATACCGTCATCAGAGAATCCCGACAGCACGTCTTTCAATGTTTTCTTCAATGTTTTGTGCAGTTCCGTCACAGCAGCTGTATCAAGGTCACCTTTCATACCACCAGCCTTGCTCTTAGAACCAGCTGGATGCTTTAATTTGGTAAGATCTAGAAGAGAGTCAACAACTTTGATATTTTCCGTTCAAAAATGAGCAGATTACTCTCGAACATTTTTAAAGTCTGAATGGCTGCTAATACGTGAATAGCTGTTGGCACTGTGCCCAAAATGTTGTTCCGTTGGGATTAGTCAACAAATATCTCTCATGAGTGCCATTTGCCAGTCACCAGAAAATCAAATCCTGAAATACAACAGTGCCACTCTGATTCTGCAATATTTACCCACAATGCTGTGCATCTGCAGAGTACTTGTCCCACTGCAATTCACTACTCGCATGAACTCGCCATTACACTTGAAAACGAGGCAGCATGTCTCAACTACAATGGTTCTGCAAGTTTGGAACCCATGTATTTTCACGTTTGCATTGTTAAAATGGGTGCTAAAATGAGGCGTTGTGTCCTAAACAACAATCATTTTTGCAGTGCCACAAAAGTGTGCAAGTAGTTAATGCTAATCACCATTATTTTGATATTTTTCATTTCAATGCCATTAAAGTTATACTATAGCACACTACATTGCAATTTACTACTTGCACGAATTTGCCATTAAACTTGAAAACGAGGTGTTATGTCCAAACTACAATGGTTCTGCATGTTTGAAACATACACGCTTTCATGTTGCGTTGTTAAAATTGATACAAAATCGAGGCATTTTGTCCTAAACAACAATGCACCACAATCATTTTTTGCAACGGCACCAAAGTGTGCAAGTAGTGAATGGTGACACCAAGCAATTTGACAGTGAGTAAGTCTGATCTAACATTCTTTACTTATTCAACTGGGTTCAACAGTGAGTGGTACTTTTTATTGACTAGGTCAACCTCACCATGCATTTTTGTACTTCCACAACACAGAAGAGTTACATTCCAGTAGTTGCTGTTGAGTCTTCTAAATACCTGTACCACTAGTGACAGAAAATAGGAGTAAGACTTCTCATAGTTTCTGCACAAACTTACCACTGTCCAGTTTGTTAAGTTCTGCTTTAAGGAGTGACTCTCGTTTCTTTTCTTCCTGTTGAAGAGCTGAAAATTTTAAAAGGAATTCTGTTAAGTGTACCAGCACAGTGTAGTTCTTTATATCCTGACAGGACACAATGAAGTTACTGCACATTATGTACTGAATATTGGGATATGCTGTTACTACAGAGAACCAGAAAATCCCCTCTCTTTACTGACTGATGCACACGCAAGTAAGTTTACATAATGAGCTTTGACCTCACTCAGAACCAGCATGTGTGACCCAATAGTGGCTGCAGTATTTAACACAAGAACAACCCACCTTCCAACATGTATGTGTTCAAGAAAGTAACGCAAAACACGACAAAAGGGTTTGTTGATATTTGTTGTAAGTGTGATAGCTGTCCCTGCCAAATTTTAAAGAACAAAGTCACATAAAAATCCTGACGTAGACTAGTACAAAGTGCGAATGAATACATTCAAAAAGGATACTAAACTCGGTTTTAGCCTATTAACAGATACTAAAAAAAGAATTCCACATCCAGTTCTTTGAAACAAAATAATGCTCTGTAACCCTGGACAACCCACAAACGTTTGGAGAAAAATTTGAAAACTCATTTCAAAGTCTGTTATACAGGCAAGCATGACCTATGACCTACGCTTTTAGCAAATTACACGGCATCTGTGGGAAATGACTAACAACCACAGACCATGATATTCAATTTGTGAGATAGGGAGGATGAGTTTTAGTTGATTCCTGTTTTTAACTTGCAAGATTGACGCCAATGNATACATTAGCAAGTGACTGAACCAGGATCGGCTGAAATCATCAAAACAGGGTTTGGTATCCTTTTAATTTCCAAAACCTTATTTAAGGTATTCATGTAACATTTCCCACAGTGCCGTACTCTCAGAGCCTGGAAACTATTTCATGGCCTTGTAATAACTGCAGTTAGATTCACCAAGCTTTGTTTCCTTCCCTAGAGTTGCAAACCTGTGGCATGGCATGAGGAAAATACAACCAGAAGAAGCTACACAGTTACTTACAGACCGGGATATTTTATCTAATTTGAAAGATACTTCAATTGGCTTGTTACTTCAAAGTTAGCTTAAAATGCATTTGTTACTAGAAGAGCTGTTCAGTGGAAAGATTCCAAAGAATTAGTTGGTTCCAAAGTTTTATAGACATGTCCTTACCCCCAGGCAACTAGACTGGAAGCCACTTATAGTTACCTTGCTGCAAAACGTATTCTTGGTACTTGCCATTTCCCATTTTACGCGACACCACAACCAAATGGACCAATCACGAATCAGGAAAGTTGTCTACTCACCCATACCTAGACTGTGCACCAATACTTACCTTGCTGTTGCTGCTGCATATATTCCTCATAGTCAGACTCGCCCAGAACGGGGTTACATACGATGGGCACAGGCTTGGCTGATCCAGGAGGTTTGAGGAACGGGTGGTGGCAGATCTTCATCGTGTGAATGGTCAGAACGTATGAGCACGTGGCCGGCTCGTCTATCCGCGCGATATAGTCTCCTGCATCATTTTCGCAGATAAACTACAATGAAGAGGGCAACCATAACGAACACATATAGCATAATATTTGAAAACTTCTATGTTGGCATGGTCAGCATTTTATTGTGGTTGCTTGATATATGGGTGACTACACAATATACAGAGTGTCCCAAAATGTATTCAGAAAGCTGGGAGTTCAAATTCAATTCCGTGGATCAGACTCTGCTCGGGCTTACTGTGCACACATCTTGCCGTGAATACAGGCCCGTGAGCTGCCGCGTGCTTTGTTTGCATGAGATGGCAAACAAACGCTCAGTTTTGGAGAACAAAAACTTATAGCGCAACACCTTAGGAAACTTCGTTAAGTCCAAAAAGTGCAAAAACGATCCATATCCTTCCCAAGTTAATAAACCATGGATTTAATTTGGTTCAGTCTTAATTCCTTTTTTGATCATGTCTTTATGAAGCGTCTGACAGTCAGTCATTTTGTTTGCACTCATCCTAGGGTGTGGAGCAGACAATCATCTGAATAAATATTGAGCAGCTAACCTTCAAAATCAGACGACCACTACAAACATGTTGTATGATGCAAAGATCCTAATTAGCAATTTAAAATGAACGATACTGAAAATAACTCCACGTATTATGCTTGGGGTGAAAGGTCATCATACACAACAAGGCTTCACCAACTGAAGTGCATGGCTCTGAATTATATTACTGGTGCTAATAAGGAGACAGGCAGACATGAAAACTTCCTTCACGAAGAACCATAACGGGGCTCTCGTGTTTTTAGCTCATTTGTTTGGTGCAATGGGCCCAACCAAGAGGACTGGGCATGTCTGATGCACAGCCAATGACATCAGGCCACCTGCATTGTTTTTTCTAATAATGAATAATGATCCCATATAAAACTTCTCATTGCCTTCCCACAATGAAGTTAGAGAACCAAGGCCCAACTTATTGATTAGACATGCTTTGGCCTACCAACCAACCTATCAGACATGCTCAAAGCAATATGAATGTTGCAAGATGAATTTAGCAAATATCGCGTTTTCACAGCTATTGGAGAACCATTTTGCCTGAATGTTTCCTCACGCGGTTGACCCAAAGACACTCACCCTGACCTCGGCCTGTCTTTCTCGTCCCGTCAGTTCACACAACGACCCGTTCACATACGTCTGACTGTGATACCTGCTCAACTGGTTCCTGGTTTTGCCTCCTCCCTCACCCACAGTATCATTCCACTGGTAGTCGGATGCAAATGTACCAAGCAGTAGTATATCACCCACTGCTTTACCATCTACAATTATCACTCTTAACGATAAACAACAATAACACGCACACGCACACACACCCAAGAGTACAAATTGCTCACGAAACCAAACAGCTACATTTCTATGATTATGCTCTTGTTCAACATTACACACATGTAGCTCATACATTCCTGGGCCCGGAGTCTAATCTTGCAATTTGAAATTGAACTCAAGATAAGTATTCCATTATTTTATGCTCAAGTACATTAATACAATGGCTTATGTGCATAACAGTCTAATCCTAATATACACTTGAGGACCCCAATTTAAGGCTGAAAGTTCGAGTCTAAACTCGAAATTTACAGTTTTTACTCGAAATCTCTAGTTTTTCCTGCGGCTTTTAGCTCGAATCTGAAGGTCATGGAGTGCAAAATTGTACTAGAAACTCATACGCGTACACAATAATGTACTCAGCAACAGAATAATAGGCACTTGTCTTGAGTTTTCATAAAGGCAGAACAGAAAACCTCAAAAGTAATTTGGACTTCAGTTTTGATTACAAAGATTAGACCATGGCCCCTGATGTTTTCATTAAGTCACATCAGATAACAGAAAGGGCATCTTAAGTCCACTCTACACACTGCCTACAATAAGTGGAATATCCACACACACACATCCGATAACTAGGGTGAGGCAGAAGTTGTTGCTCTATGCATGACAATGAACAGCTGAATGTGAATACAACATACAAAAGGAGGCATGTCTACATGTAACTGCATCTAATAATTACTTCTGCCTTGCTCTAGGTTTGCAGCCACACAGTGATTACAAGTGGCGCAAGTTACCCTGGAACTATTTACTCCACCTCGACAAGGTGGAGTTAGTTGCACTAGTTTAAATAATGACCACACAGTGCTCACTGTTCAAGGGAAAGTCTGCATTGAGGCTTACCTTCCATGTGAAATTGTCTAATGTGTTTACCAAAACAAAACTCATACGACCACCAGCCTTTTGTCTACAAATAAATCAAGAGAAAAATATTAACTGAGACAAATTCAGTAATGTTTTGATGCACCACACACCAATGATACACTTACGGAATGCTGCTGTAGCTAAAAAAATAAAACAGTAATTTTTCAACATATAATGAAAGTTTTTATTTGGTATAATCTATTAATGAATCAAGCAGACCTGAAACTTAATACCTGAATCAAGCAAGGCTCGGACTCCATAGGTTTTAGCAGTTCGGCTATGCCAATCTCCTTTGCGATATGCTCTTGTTTTGTTTCTTGCTCCGCCTTCTCTGCCTTATTAGGAAACTGACACTGGTATTGCTGGCCATATTTGGAAGACAGGTACAATACACCACTTCCACCTAAGGGCTAAAATGTATGTCATATTCAAATGCAAATTTTAATAAACAAAAACACAGGATTTCCACCAACATTTGAAATCATCCGCCAACTGTCAAAACATCTTTTACTACATTGTGTACGCTTTTGCTACAATCCGGCAGAATTTATATGGACGTTCAAGTAAGGTGAAAATGTGATGATCATGCGTACACTTGTGCTACAGTCTGGGATTTTGAGAACCAGTTTCCTGTTCACTGGTGAGTGAAGGAGCTGGTTCTCATATGGGACTACAATTTACACTGTATTTTACCCCTCCAGTACTGTGGTACTATTATTCTGAAAACTCCACATGCTGAACATGGGTATAAAACCCAAGCCACCAGTGTGAGGGTTGAGCATCCAAACATTTGGCCACAAGGCAATTGCCCATTGGCAAGTGATTTGTAAAGGTTTTATTCAACTCCATGTCACACACTGAAGTCACGTGTTACAACACACCCCTTGATCAAGCATGCTGTCTGGTCTTCAGGCAGCATTCGAAATACATGCTGGCTCGCGGCCAGTGCATTCATGGCAAGGCCAATAACTTTTAGAAGTTACTGGCCTTGCCATAAATCCACCTCCCGGCGGGCCAATAACTTGCAGACATAGGCCCACGTGAATATGTTCTCATACTGTATTAATTCAAAAAAGGTTTATTGACTAATAAATTTGCTTGCCTCTCACCTCTTGAATGCCAACGAGTTTACTTTTTTGATCCTTGTGGGCAATGATTTCTCACCTTCAGAGTTAATAGCAAAACAAATGAGCGTTCTCAAGCACAGTGTACATGGACAAGATTGAGAAAAACGTAGATAATTAGATTGCTAAAAGCTGGGACAGCAACTTGGCAGCCGGGCCAGTAACTTTTCAGACTAACTGTCCTTTGGAGCAAGCACATTTATTTGCTGAAGTTAGAACTCCGACCTCAGGTCAGCCACGTCTGTTATCTGGGAGTTGACGCTCCTGGGCTAAGAGCATTGCTCCCGATCACACCAAAGGAGTATTGAAATTCCATTTGGCCGTGGATTTTACTGCTGTTGGGCACCAATGTAGAAAAATCCACACATTGACGGCTGGTATTGAACCCAAGCCGCCAGCATCGGACTGGGAGTCGGGCATTCAAAATGTTCGGCCCATTGGCAAGCCATCTGAAGAGGCTTTATTCAATTCTATGTGACTCACAGAAGTCACGTGTCACACTTCATCTAACATATTGTGACACGTGTCTTCCAGGTTTGACATAAAGTTGTATATAAAACCTCTATATCACTTCCAAGTAGCAATTGCTGAATGGTTTGGACGCTCGACTCTCTTGCTGGCAGCCCCGGTACAATACCCGCCAATGTCGGCATGCAGAATTTTCCACAAAGACGAAAATTTCGAAATTCAGTTGGGTAGAGTTTCAGAGATTCAAGCATCTTGCTAAGGAAGCTAGTGCTTCGCTTGTAATACACGGCGATATCTCATGAAGTCTTAGGTTTTCGTGAGATTCTCACCTCTATGGAACACACGACTGGTCAGTGCCATGGGAGATTATTTCCATCTTTTAGAACATACCTTTGATATACATGACAAGCAAAGAAAGGAGTATAGCATACGCCATTACATCATTGTATGGAACTGCCAGAAGTCTGGAGAGGTTTGCAAACTCACCATGTGATTACCTGCTGCTTAACCTGGACTTGGGAGCAGACACTGAAGGACAATGATAGAAGGTCAAGCAGCAGCCAATCACAGCGATCCACATGTACATCATGTAGTTGAAACATAGAACATGTTTCAATGTAATGGCGGATGCTATACTCCGTAGTTTGGTGTATACTATGTTCATAAAGATCCGAATAAGCTCTGCAGGCCGTGGTCAGAATTAATATACGGTACCCTTTTCGTGGAAGCTTTTTTTGGCAAATTGTGCCTCACACTGACTAAGCAGCCATCAGTCACATTGTTATAAGTACCTTTAGAGCATAGGACACCGCCATTGATGTCTTAAGTTCCTTCGAACTCGACCAAATATTTTGGCAATTAAGAGTTCAATCCAACAGGAAATGCGTTGCTTCCTTCCTCAACAGGCCTTTACCCAGCATATGCCCTAGCACTAATCTGGACGCCTGGCAAGGAGGCCCATTGTATCATTTGGACGCCCACTGTCAATAGGAACCTTTCAGGTTTGGACTCACATAGTAATGAATACTAGGAAGCCTCTGAAGGCTCACAGTGTGGGCTCTTTTTCAAAGCAGGAACAAAAATTTACAATGTACATATAAAGTATATAAAATGTTGCTATGCTCACACTTGGTTGATAGCATTGTAAAAGTCTTGGTCTACAGTTTTTTAGTAAAAATGCTCATTACAGTAGGCTGTCTTGTAAACTTAGATGTAAAAACAGCTTGGTCTATACATTTTTTGTAAAAAAATCTGTGTGTTTGGGGGCATTGCTGGGGGTGGGGGGTTACGCATCGGAATCATGGACACCCTGGAATATTGGGAACCCCATTTTGGACACCCTATTTTCAAAATCCTGGATAACGACCTGTTCCTCAACGATACTACTTTGTCCAGGATGAGAGGTTCAACCCTGGCAGCCAAGTTTCAAGCACTCTGGCAGTTCACCACTGGGTTAGTGATTGGCTTACTCCGAGATCTTGGAGGTCTACCTCCAGGTGATTTGAAAAATTTACATACTGATGCAATCAAAACAGAAATAGGTCAGTTCCCAGAAATGGGTCAGTTCCCGATTTCCATAACTGAATGAAAGAAATGATGATTGCGGGAGTATGTGTTTGAGTTGGAAAGAATTAAAGACATTGTAGGATTGTAAGCACACACACTTCTCAGTGTATTGAGCCAGACAACACATACTAGATTAATTGAAAATGAGACAAATTAGAGAGGCTTAACGAATCGTTATAAACAAAACTGATTACTGATGGATATGTCATGTGGTACCACAACATGAATAGCGGTGGCCCTATATAGACCCAATTCATGCCGATAGGAGGCGCGTTCCGAAACGAGGCTCCCTACGATAGCTCTGTTAGCTTATCAGCATACCGTAGTTGTGTTTCAGTCCGCGTTGCTCCGCGAACGGCTAGAAAAAATACGGACACTCAACTGTCTGCTTTACAATCTCTAGACGTTGAGATACGGAAGCATTGGGTCGTTGCCATACGCCGCGACGAAGCAAAATATGTCCGTGTAAAATTTACAAATGTTTTCGAAAAGTTAGAACATATTTTGTCGCATTTCGGTTGCCAAGCATCATAGTGGGCCTAACGACCGGAGAATGGGCCAGCCAGGCTGTGTTTTCATGACTACGGGTTGAAACATTATAATTTTTCTTTCCAAAAAGGACAGGGCCCTCAATCCCTCAAATTTGGGGCCCAATATCGGCCCTATTCCCCTCTCAAAAATATTGAAATATCACGCGAAATTCCCCCCACGAGGCATCCCCTAGTGAAAAATTCTCTCTGAGTTCACATCACCTGTAACCACACAGATGACAATTTTTAAGAGCACAAAAGGCTACTTTAAATTGAGACAGAGCCTATGAGAGCTTGCAAAAGGGCGGGGGTGCTATTGATCGTGATTGGGAGGTAGATTGGATCCCCTCACTCGGCGAAAAAATCCCCTCTCAGTAGGCACTGGCACCTCTCCCTTCGGATGAACGAGGCTCCTGGAGAAACATGATAACTATGATTGCTTTGTCCAGTTAACTGAAATTGAGTTCTAAAACAAAGTTTTGCTTTGGACGAACGAATTAGGTGTTTTAATTTTAAAATTCAACTTGGTCCAGATTGATATTTGACACCTAACACATGAAATAGACGTAATTAAGAATTATTCCAACCAAGAAAGCAGAATTGATGGTCAAATAATTTTTATTTATAATTACGAGGATGGCTTTTTATTTTAATAAAAAAATATATTTAATAACATCAATTATTCTTTCAGATCAATGACAAATCAACTGTTAGTCCCAGTGAGTGCATACCTCACCAGTGTCAGGCTATGCTTGATGTTAATATTCTTGATCAACAAATTAAACCAGATGAGACTAATTGCACATGACAGCCACCACTGTCGAATATGTCTTCAACTCGTCAACAATACGAGCAGATGACCTGGTCCGCGTAGAAAGTATTTTGATCAACAATTTACAAGAAAAAACGTAACCCTGCATTTAGCATAATACCCAATCTGTAACACTACGATCGCCGCAATTTGGTCATATTTACTTTTCATGTTTCGAACCTAATTTTCCGAAAAAATTTAAACCCTTTCGTCAGACAACTCTTTGGCACCTTAACATGTTCTCTAATGTAATTTTTACGTCTCTGTGGTTAATTGTCGACACATTATTCAAATTTTATATCCAGGTTGGACTCTAAAGACCGACTATTTAACTCACGCAATGTCAACTTCCACTTTGTTTATCGTAATGAGCCTCGTTTTGGAATTTAATGTCCGCCGCGTGAATTGGGTCTATGCAGCTCAAAAGGTACTTATAGCAACTATTTGCCAGAAATTTTATGGGGTATGGAGGCTCTACAAGATCACCGTCTGGGTAATTGTGTACAATATGACGACATTGACTTACACACAAGATTTTGGTATCGTTCGATTCCTTGCATAGTTATATTTCTAAAAATACACAGAATTTTTTCCTATCCCCTTCCCTTAGTATTTTATCGTGAAATTTCTTCTTGCACTATTTACCGGCACTTGGTAGTAATATCGCTATGTTGAATGGAAGGAGTCCCCCCATCGGTCAAAAACTGAACTAATCTACTGAATTTTGCAGATCGTCGCTTTTCATAAGTTCAAATTGACCGAGAACTGTCTATCCCCTGCCCGAGTTACGATCACAAGGGTTCGAATTCGATCCTATGGCGACAATGGTACGCATCTGCTAGCAAGAATCCGTGAAAAAAGCGAAGGTTGTTTTTGAGGTCCAAATTGGTGAAAAGGGTAGGCCTATCACTTCAGACAATATTGTGGAAAAATTGTCAAATAGTCACAATTATAAAAAATTGGAAAATGTGAAATGCTGCTACTTGTCCTCAATTTATGTCAGGAAAACTTTAGCGGGAATCTCGCGCGGGCAAACACCATTCAGAATCAATGATGCTGTTACATTCATTAAGAACAGGTGTCGCTGTAATCTTGAGTTGAGCTAACACAGCAGTGTAAACCAGGAAATTCGACGATAAAATACGTAGGAAACGCGGTAGGGGATACATTCATATATTTTTGGAAGAATAACGTTGCAAGGAATCAAACGATACCTAAATCATGTGTAGGTCAATGTCATCATATTGTAATTACTACCATCTGTAGAAATAGCCAAGATTACCAGACCCGGGGATCGAACCAGCGACCCCCATAAAACCGGCAAGCGTGCTAACCATTCAGCTCATAGGCAATTGCCCGTTAGCAAGTAGCTAACAGAGGCTCATATAATTCACCGGAAGCACATATACAACTTCCCCCCTTTCCTACGGAACAGACACGCGACAGGAAGGTGAACACCAGGATGTCTCGCATACAGATCATCAACGTCCCTTGGTACCTTTACCACCACAACACAGGTGAACACAAGGTCGTCTCTCATACAGGTCCTTGACTCCTGGAACCTTCCACGCACGCTGTCCCGAGGTCCGTGGGTACTAGTTGGCAGTGCTTCATCGGTAGATCATCCATTTGCCGACTACGCCATTTGTAGTAATAGCCGAGATTACCCGAGCCGGGAATCGAACCAGCGACCCCCATAAAACCGGCAAGCGTGCTAACCATTCAGCTAATAGGCAATTGCCCGTTAGCGAGTAGCTAACAGAGGCTCATATAATTCACCGGATGCACATCTACAACACATCTGTTCCAGATGCGTTGGCCCAGTTCAGGCGGTGGTACTGTCTAGGTGACAGGTCAGTCCCAGCTGCCGAGCTGCAGCAGTATAGTGTAGTGACTACTCTGACTCTGAGTCTGACTCTGAGCAGTGTCACTCGTCAGATTCAAACTCTATTAGCCATAATTTCAGCAAACCTGTGTAACTAAAACGGGGGTGTTGAGAATGGAAATTCCATAGTTGATGTCCTTGAGTTCATCTATGTCCAAAAATGAAGAAACGCTGTTGACAGACCACACAAAACAGAGAAATTGGATAACCCACTGAAAGTCAGATGCCATTTTGGTGGAGTGCCACTAGCGCTGCGGTTTATTTTTTATTATAAAATCGTTATATAGTCTCACAAACGCTTCAAAATAAACAAAATGTCAACAAAAAAGCAGATTATGTATTTTAAAGCAACTTAAAAGCCTCTCTTAGATAGTAATTGTACTTTTTTAAAGTTCTTTCATTGGCATTAGCTCAACACTAAATAATGCTGAATCGACCAAGGTGCACGACGGGAACGTTTGAACGTTTGGCAATGGAATTTGGTAGGGAAGATCGATTTCCTAAAATTCTCAATAATACATCGGAAATATTTCATCGCTTTAAATGCTTTGTGAAATTCATTTTTGTATTTAAATGCATAAGAAAACAACATTTAATTCTTCGTTGTTGAAGTTTTAGCAACTGAAATATTACAGACATAGAATTGACACCCCCTGTAATAAATGAACTGCTCTTTTAAGTATTGGTGAGTTCTCGTGGAAAGTTGTAAACTTAAGAGAGTTCTCGCCGTTCACGACGATACACAGTCGGATTTGTCAATATGTTGAAGGTTTGTATTAAACCGATGTAGTAATTAATACGTGCTTACTTTGTCAAAAGGTCTTGCGTTCCAACCAACTCTGGTGTCTCTGACAACATAGTCACAGCCAGTTGAGGCCGCTGGTCAGTAGGCCTACTAATTAATTAATTAAGACATTCTGAGGCCGAGGGACAAGGTCGATGTCCCATGTCCCCGTGGTTTTATCCCCTTGTTACACAGCTATATCATTATACAGCTTTGGACCGATGTGGGTAAAAATGTGGCCGAATAAATATTGAACTAAAAATTGATGACAGTGACTATCATCAATATGTGGTCCCAGTGGCAGTATAGGCAACACGTAGCCTCTCGGGCTCGGTTGGCCGGTTAGGAACTTAGGGGCTGCTATACTCCCCATCGCTTTCTGTACGAATTTCATCCTGTGTATTTTAAACGGGCAGTTGGCCAAATCCGGCCACCGATTAGGAATTTTCACCTTGTCAAAAATACATTCCACACTTAAACTATCACTTAAAAAAGCACTTACTTTCTTCAGTGGCCTTTTCTACTTCTCCACATATCTTTGACTTTGATGAAGCATAGTTAAGAGAATTATGGTAACTTTGGTGAAGAATTCCAACTCCACTTTTTTGGTCACCGTTAACTTTTTCACCACGCGCGCAATAATCACAAAGTATTTCAACTAAGTCACGTGAGTTAGGCAAAGGCTAGCGCGAGACTGAGCGAAGTGCGTGACGCTGTTATGTGACACTTGCAAAATAGCATGAGAAGGTATCAGGAGAAGTTTTTAAGATTTGTATACCTAAACATGCGTGATTTCATGTATCTTCCTCAAAATGGCACCTGGTAAGAGAAACTCGAGCAAACCGTGACAGATTTTCGTCGATTTGTTCAAATTTTCTTGACTGAATAGTCTCCAGACTTATGGTATGTCTTAATTATAACTCCATGTGCATATGTGCATGTTTCATTTGATTCTATTTCCTGTATTTTGAAATTTGTAACTTTTTGTTAGATATACGATGGAGCCAGGAGCTTTTCTGCAAATTGTACCTCACACTGATTAAAACATCAAAGTCAAGTTGCTATAAGTACCTTTTGTGCACAGAGGGTCACCTTAGGAGGCCATTGATGCCTTTAATTCCTTCCAACTGGAACAAATACTTCCGCAATCAAACTTATTTGCAGTCCTTCTCATTTAATTGCCCAAATGCGAACTTACGCACATTTGACTGTGCTACAATTTGATGTTTGCTTCATTGTGGGAGAATTGCAAATGGAGGTTGAGTGGAATTCTAAAGTAAGCTTTGCTTAAATTGCCTACTTATTACTCACATTGATTCCTAACTATTTCTTGATGTTCAGTCATACAATGTTAGCTAGCTGGCTTCCTACATTCAATCTTACCAATCTGTAACTTGCAAAGAATTGAAATTTTGTTTTCTTGTTTTTCATAAAAGTATGAGTTATACAAACTTAATGCTTTTCTTTTTTCAACTTCAAACATCTGTAAATAATGCTTCCAGTCTAAGCATGATTCATACACTCCTGAATTTCAGCATTTAGCCTTCAAAATAGTTGAAAGTCTGAGTTTATGCTATTTCAATTTTCATATTTTATTCCCGAAAACATTTTTGAAATGAATAACAGCTGTTATTCTTAATTTATATTTTATACATTGTATTTATTGAAAATGTATATAACATTAATTTTGCCAATTTGATTGAAACCTCTTTTTAAAGATTTTCCTAAGTACGAAAGGGAGTTGGAGTTAATGCACACCAAGATGATCTTGAGTTCACATTGAGTTTGCCTTGAATTACTCTCAATAGTTCTTTAAAAATTCTTCAATTCATGAGACAAACTGCACCGACCAGTCATTGCTGAATGAACTGTACGATATAAACCTGAAAAATGACTTCCTGTAAACTGAATACTGAAAAGATTGTCGGGGTCAAACCACAAACAACCTAGTACTAGTAATTATGTTATAATGTGGTTAGATTGATCTTCAAAATTTGGTAGCAAAGCACTGCACATGTTTTTTTATATGGCTAGATTACAAGTTCATTTTTTTATTGTAACAACCAAACGTTTTGCGGGTAAAATTTAAACAATTTGTTCCAAAATTCAGAATAGCCACACCTGCATGGGATTTGGCAAGGAATGTTCATTATCTGTTACAAAATGTTCTTGCCTCAAATGTCAAAAGATTTCCCATTGTGTCATTTAAGACTACCTTTGGTTCTTTGGCTGAATATTGTACAACCTCAACAGTTTCAGACAAAAATAATTGCTAAAATTGTCCTTTTTCATGTTTCCAAGCCTGATTATGTTTTGAATAGCCACAACTGTGCTGAACATTGGTAGTTATAGTTGTTTTGCTGTAAAACTATGTCTTTAATAGTGATCAGCATTTATTTTTAATGATGATATTACTGTGAAGAAAATATGAAGAACCAAAGTCCATTCTTCTGCATGGTATGTCCTAAATTGGTGAAATTTTGCCATAGGCAATGAATCTTTGGTGACAGAAGGCCCGAATTGGTTATAGGAATAACTACTGAATAATTGAATTGACCTGTTTAAATTACACAGAGCTTAGCTATAAACAATTCGCCATGGGACTTCTGCAATATCCCAGGGTTTGTATATGAATCCTCCGTACAGCAGCACTGGCACCTGGTGTTCATTATGGTGGAGTCTGGAACTCTGGAGGCCTGAGCTCTCAGTGTTTGATGCAGGTTCTTCTGTGAAGCTTGTTGGTGACAATTGTGGTGGTGATAATTGTGGTGGTCATAGAAGTGGTGATAGTGGTGGTGATATTGGTGCTGGTGATAGTGGTACTGGTGATTTTGCTGGTGATAGTAGTGCTGGTGATAGTGGTGCTGGTGATAGTGGTGCTGGTGATAGTGGTGCTGGTGCTGCTAAAATGCGATTGCTTTCTACTAACCATGGTATCTGGATAGAACAATGACATTGATCATTATGTAAAATATGATGGAATGGTAACTTTTTTCAAATTTATAAAAAAATTTAGATATCGTGAAACAGTATGAAATACTGAGTTGTACACCAAATGTAGTCTGCCTTTGAAAAAAGGAAAATCACTTCGACAGTTATTTTTGTGCCAAGCAGCTAAATTCAGAGACATAAGCTTGCAGTTCTAGAAAGGGCTGAGATTTTTTGAACTTTCACTTCACCCGAAATACTGTTGCCTGGGCAACACACCAGTGTGAATTGGCAATATTTTCTTTTAAAAAGTCATGACTTTGGTCTTGCTGTTAATTGATTGTACATTAATTGGTTTCAATGTCTAGTCCCTCTCATCAGTCAACATCAACTCGGTTGTCATATTTGTGGGGTCTGTTGTCATTAGCAAACTGATCCTGTCATAAAATCTCACAATTTCTGATGAAGATAATTGCAAAAATTGCTGTTTCATTTTTCAAGGGGTTCTAGCATTGCTATAAGCATAAGCACCCACAGTTTATCAAAATAGTCTCTGGTGGTAGCTGACCTGAGCAATAGTCAGATATAACGTGCCCATATTTTGAGAACCAGTTTGATGCCTGTTATTCAGTGGGGAAAACTGGTTCTCAGATTGCAGGCACTTTATATCCGACCATTGCTGTTTACCGGAGCTATGGTATGATACAAAACCTGAAAATGTATGGAAAACCATTATGTTGTACAACATATCTTTTATGGAGAAGTGAGACAATAGTATTTCACTTGTCCGCTGTCTATATTGTGTCCTAAATTGGCCAGATTTTATGTTATCCACAGGTGCATAGTACCCAGCTGAGACTGTCTTCCAGTAGCGTTATGAATGGAAATGAGTACCAGTTTAGGCTAGTATCTGTGAAGCATTAGTAATTCCTTGTAGGTGAGAAGAGGAACATGAGCTCAGATTGTAGTGATCTTGATTGTTTTTCATGCGTTATATAACATCCCATGTTAATTGAATACATATATATATATATAACTCAGATTGTAGTGATCTTGATTGTGTTTCATGTGTTATATAACATCCCATGTTAATTGAATATATATATATATATATAACTCAGTAGGTTGGCCTGCACAGGCAACATTTAAGGTAAAGCAATCAAAGTAATACTGCTGTTTATAAGCTGGGAATCAAGTTGCTGATGCAATGTTCAGACACTAGGTGGAGTTATGGTAAAATTTCTTCAGTTTGGAACAGCCTCTGAAATTTGGGGTATTTAGATTCAATCCAAAGTTGAATTTTCTTCATTACGCATATTGTGACTTGTGGGGTTTTGGCGTTCATTATATTTCTCAAATGTCGGACACTTTGTGTGGTATCATCTGTGTCCGAAAGTAGACTTGACAGTTCATAATAGTGGTGAAAATAGCTGCCGACGCAATGTTTCATATTGTGTAACATCGAGGCGAGTGATTGTTTGTTGATCATAATTCTTAAATTTGGGACAACCAATATTGCCTAAATGTAAAATTTGGTTCCAGTTCTTGTATTGAGCAGAAAAAAACAAAAAATTTTCTCTGTTCCAAACTAGAGGATTTATACCATATTGGTCTTATGTTTGTAAGGATTCCTGTTATATTTGACTCAATGTCACATCTACATTGTCGTCCAGTTCTACGTAATTAATTTACTCCATGTCAATATGTGTTTTGTAGCCAATGATAAAAGAGGGCGCAGCTTCTAGCTAAATGGCGGGAACCTTTCCACGGAGGGACTACAACGACTATCGTCCTAAAAGTAAGTGCATACAACTCCTTGCAAGTGGTCACTGAGTTAGGTTTTATCTCCGTCTTGGTGGGTTCAACTCTCTCGTTCACATTGATGTTATTAAAAAACCCTGGAAATAAACAGCGTTAGTAGTGGACTCTTGTGTTTGCCAACATTTGTTGACATCGCAGGGTTCTCCCTTCTCAAACGTCCGTACGTTGCTGAAACAGAGCATCGTAATTCCCCTTCGTGCAAACTCACTTCAGTGGCCATAATAACCCATAGCTCGACTTTGCAAGCATGTCACTTCATGAACATAAGCACTATTAGGCAACAGTGTTTCAATCATTTTTCTTCGCTTGCAATGTGCACAACAGAAAACCCCTTAAACATGGCTTACTCTATTTTAAACATAGTTCAGGGCTTTTAAAACATGGCTCAAGATTTCTGCACACGCCTTGGAGGTTCACGATTTTTCTAACAGACCAGCCCTCACTGTTTGTTCGAGTACATTTGGGGAGAACTCATCATTGTTTAAAATGACATAGGCTTGATGCTTGTGAAGAGCCTCAAGCCAAGCTAGCTGGGTCAAATACAAGAAAGCTTAAAGTTCACGGTTACCCGCAATGGACCTTCTTTGATGTAGTGTGAGCGAATGGTTGAATTTTGATGGCCAGTTGTGAGGATTTGTTCTTGTGAGTTGAAAAATCAAACAAGTGGAATATTTGGCTACCTCATGAGAAGAAAATCCTAACTTTTGTTCAGGGGAGAAGTTGGCTAACTTTCATTTGAGGCAGCTGGCAAGCTTTTCTTCTGCACCTGGCCCAAGCTTGAATGTTTATTCAATAAGTCAGGTGGAGATTTGTTCAGGCCATGGCTCAGTGCCTTCAATAATTTGAATAGTGTAGTCTATGGCAGTAGACTTTTACTGGCTGAGTTATTAAGCTCCTCTTGATACCTGCTGTCATTTACCTGTGATGGAATTTCATCGCTGGCATTGTCGATTGTGACACACTGAATAGACACCCTGTCGCTACCTGGAATTAAATGTCTGACAATCTGACAATGGCTAATGGTGTGCCAGGGTGTTAAATGTTATAGAATGACTCCTAGCCTATAACCAGGTATGACCTAATGGGTTATATTGAGTGCTCTTGGTGGTAGGAGGGACTCAAATATAGACCTCCCTGGAAGAATATTCAGCCAAACGACTTTGTGATCCCATTGTGTCTGTGATGAAGCTTCAGTATTTAATTAGAACACTGAAATTATGTTCTCTCATATTTCCTGCCAATAATAATTCTTGGAGTTTCATTTGGAAACAGCCTCTGTTAGTGGTGCTGCTGTCGTTTTTCAAATGCATTGTGGGACAGCTGTCGGCTCAATATGATGGAAAGCAAAGAGTTGTTACTTGTGCGTGCTGGAGTTGAAAGCTGAGACCCACTGGAATAAGATTTTAGTGCATGCACGACTTCAGCATCTAATCATACAACAATAGAGGAAGTGAATATGAGGCTCTAAGTGCATTGAATTAATTGATTGATCTTGTGAAAGATTTTTGAGGCCCCTGAAGTTAAACACCTTATATGCAAAGTTGAACAAGTTTACACGACAGCAAGTAATTGTAGTGTCATGAGTTGTTTATAAGCCCACAACAAGTTTACACGACAGCAAGTAATTGCAGTGTCATGAGTTGTTTATAAGCCCACAACAAGTTTACATGACAGCAAGTAATTGCAGTGTCATGAGTTGTTTATAAGCCCACCAGCGTCCATTAATACATTTGAATAATGCTAACGCCGCTTTGGGGAAGATTTCCATTAGACGAAATCCCCAGCATTAGGAGGCAAATTTCACTGGCATCGGCCAACAACTGGTGAAACTCTCCAGCATTTTTAGGTGCGTATCGAGATTTTGAAAAAGAGGTTTGCATCACAACACTGGTATATTCTTTGTTGCATTTCATCAGAGTTCAGTAGCACTTGTTTCCAAGCAAGCATTTTAAAGTTTGTGAATTTTGAAGTTAATGCACCAGCCAGACTGTTACTGTTGACTTCTGCTTTAATTTTGTCCATACCACACCTGCAAACTGTGCAAGTTCAAAGTTCAATTTTAATGGAGGTATCTTGATGAACTGGTGCCATAACTCAACTTCGGTCTTGTGAGTTGACCTTAGTCTAAATTGGATAAAGCCTTAATTGGAAATTTCCAGCTGGAAGTTATAGTTAGCAGTGATGAAATGACACAACATGGTAGAAATTGTTCAGTTTGGTACACAGTATGGCAGACAAGTGAAATTGCTTAACTAATATAACTTCTCTTGACAATTTATTTTGATTTCACCATGGTTTGTATATGGCTTAGCTATTACTAAACAACATTGGGTGTAATTTTGTGCATTTGCAACAATGTTGCAACAATGTAGTAAGCCTCTGAAAAATAGAAATATGGCAATTTTAGCAATTATCGTTGTCTCAAATAGAAGATTTTTTTACTGTAATAGTCTGTGGTTTGGTCATGTATAAATATATGTAGTTACTCACTGCATAGAACTCTAGCCCTGGAATGCCAACTCCAATCTCATGGCCGCTGAGGTTGTGCCGCGCATGCGTGAGAGTTGTTTGCATTCGTTTGTTCGTGCATGTGCACTTGCTAAGGAATTTACTGTCATTAAAGCGTTTCGCAACTCCACCATTTTTCAACGGAATTGCATTAGAGCCACATCACCAGAAAGTCCTTTGACAGTTCTTAATGATTATATTAGTAGCAAAAGAGAAATAAATTAATTTGTAAGTAATTATCATTGCGTATACCTAATTGGTTTAAAATATTTTTTAATTCTAAAAACCAAGAGTGTTACCAAAATACGAAAAATAACAGCGTGCAATAGTAACGTAAAAAGGGAAATGAACCAAAGAGGTTAATATATAAATAACCAGTAAAGCCATTAGGGAAATAATTTTAGTGATTTAAAAGAATCCTACCGTATAAAGAGAAAGGTTTTAAAATATGGATCCCTCACACTTGGTGTGGATAATTCAGTCAGGCATTCATTCAAAATTATACATATTTATATATTATGATTAATTGGACCTTTGAAAAAATTCAGGTCTGAGCCAAAACTTAAGTGTGAAATGTTCACTACAGCACACAAAGATGTATCATCAGTATTTTGTCAAGCGGGAGATGTATCACCCAAAAATGTCCGAAGACTTTTTTGTTGTTTTATATTTTATGGTTGAATGGGAAATTGTGGGTGTTGCAAAAATCTATGAAACTTCCCATTTTTTCTTTTTAGTCAAGCTGGAAAATATGGCCGTCGCGTGGGAAATTACAATAGTAATATGTCAATTTGGCTGCACGTTAATAAGCGGGACATTTAGATGGTGTGGCGGGATGAAGGAAAAAACTCAAATGAGAGTGCTTGGAAGAGCGACACTTGGCAAAAATTGGTGGAAAAGACGACAGCGGAAATGATGATGACATTGATGATGATGTTCACAATCATATGACGAGTGATGATTTCAGAAATGATTTAGAAATTAGTCTTGTTTAATGGAAGGTAAGCCAACAAAAGTGCAGTAAAATTCAATCAACAAAGGAACAGCATCATCGGAAAATCCGGGATAAGTAAAAAATGAGACATCTTTGTGAAAAATGAGAAACATCTTCTGATTCTGAAAGCCCGTTTGAAACTCTATCTAACGCATTAGTTTCTCAAAATTCCACATTTTTTCTAAAATTTTCAAATGTTTACATTTTTTGAAATTGAATGTCAAATAACTGAGAAAAAATTGTTACAGTTCATTTGAAAGAGTATTGGCCTACCTTAGTGAATGCACATGCACGTCATTTTCTTCTCCTGTTCAAAATAGCAACCCAGCCCGATTTAAAATTGATGAAAGTGCATCAGATGTGCCATTTTGGAAACAACTTCCAGTTGATCAGCCCTCTATAATACTAGCTACTGGAAACTAACACATGAAAAATTTTGAAACAGTTGGTCCTACAATGCGCCTTCTACTGCACAATATGTTTTCGTCCTAAAATTGAGGTGTACATGCGCAATGGCCAATATTTCTGCCATCTTTAACTGGAAGTGAAGATTTCTGGCTCAATTGTAGTGCATGTCTGCAACAATGACTGTACGGATTTTCAACCGTCTACGTCACAAATTGGGGCTTCTATGAGCATTTGAATCTTAATTTGAAAAGAATATGGCCACCACGTCCGCCATCTTGAATCCGATCATGACTAAAAACAAACGGCGTTCTAGCTCCTTTGGAACTATACTTTATTTGTGAATTTCGTGCTTATCGGACAAAAAATGCGTCCTGAAGAGTGCGAACAAACAAAAGAAAAAACAAAAAATTAAAAATAGAGGCAAACTAGTGTTTTGGAAAGTAAAAAGTGGGACAGCCCGCCAAGAGCGGGGTAATTGGTATATACACTGTAGGCTGTATTGGATTTCATTCTTTTACAAGGTAAACTTTTCATTTTTTAAATTTTATTTCACGGGTGTAGGTACCGGTAAATGCTACAGATAACAGTTGTTATTTATGTAAGTACTACTGATGACAAAGTAAGGTAAACACACCTGTTTTTAGGGTCTAAACTTTTCATTTAGGCCCAATGTAACTTCTTTCTGTAAAATACTGTAACGTGATTTTAATACCCAAAAATGTCTGGTTGAAAAACTCCTAGCATGCAGTATGATGGGTTATCGAAAGTCGTTCTATGACTGGAGCCGAAAAGATACCAGAGGCCAAACTACTCTCGCCATCCACCCAGGCCCACAGCCACAGGTGGTTGGTTATAAAAATGACCAGTGTAATTGTCGGGTTTGTGGACTAATTTTGCCGACTAGAAATCCCTCATTACATGGAACTGTAACTCAAGAGTATTGCGGGATGAACAGTAATAACAAACTGAAAATGAAGCACTGAAATTTGGTTTGATTTGATAACTTCAACTCTCGATCAAAACTTACGATGTAGTCGAGTAGGCAGCCGGAAATTCTCAGTGCAAACTCTCGGGGCTAGTATCAGGGTTGTAAGCTCTAACAATACAATACAATACAATACAAAGGTCACCTGCGGGAGTTGGTATTCCAGGGCTAGAGTTCTATGCTCACTGTATTAGAACATTAAGGGTTCCCCCCCAAATTTCAAGCAAAACAGCGGTATTCAAAGATTGCACTGCATGGAGGTTCAAAGCTACAATCTTTCACAGTGCTACGAAAGGTAGCACTGTGGAATGTTCTTTATCATGGCTTCTCATTGGTTAAAGTAATGAAACTGACGTCATAACATTCAGTCATTCACATTGGTTGAAATGTGGGAAACCCCTGTCAGTTTACTGTTACATAGTATGGCGACTACCTTTGACTTGAATAGTTGCAATTTATTAAAACGGGCAGTGATCGTAGTAAACAAAAATCAAGGGAACCCCGATCCCGAGGCTAAGTCCAAACAAGTACAGTGCATTGAAGGCGTGTGGAAGTGGTGGCGATGTGATCGATAAACTTCTGACCAAGCATGCGCATTGATGTCCACACACGGAATTCCGTGTGTCGTTCATCATGTTTCCACAGTGCCACTTTTCAGTATAGGTGGCGCTGTGTCAAAGGGTACTTTAAGGCATGCTTTGGTTTAAATCTCGCTGGTTGCCTAGGTGCCTAGCCAGAATGCAGGTATCAGGCAGTGGCACGCGCATTAGCAATGGTTGGTGTAACCTCAGCAGTCATTGGTTAGCTTTACAACTCCGTGAAAAAATGGTGGAGTGTGAACAATTTTTAACCTTGTCATGCAGGTGGTGGGGCAACTATTTCGTTTCTGCAGTGATGTTTAATAGCCGCGTGCTTGGAGCACATACATGTTCAATAAACACATATCTGGCCAATTTAACGGTATAGTCATCAACAGTAGAAAGGTGCACTCCAAAAAGGCGCAACCACAATTTCTAGGATTCACATTTCCTGAACACAAATTTTAAGCACCCATTTGTCTGTACAACAGACCACATTTACACTTCAGTCCATCAGTCATGCCAGGTTGTTTGCGTGAAGCGTTGCCTGTTGACAATTCGACTTGCCAATCAGAAATGCCGGTGTAAAAAAATTCCCGAAAATTAAGTGATACCTGCAGGTTAGCTACTGACCACCTAGCAGCACTCAGGGAACCAGCGAGTGGTTTAAATTTACTTCCGTGTCTAGAGTGGTGATGAGGTGCTGACCTTCAGTTTCAAGAGTTATGCATTATTTATGTTTATAGATTATCATTTCTGATGAATTCTCGTTAAGTACCACATGCATGATAATCATTATCAGGTTATATTATCGGGTTATATTATCCTCTGGATTGGGTTTGAATAACTGTGCTAGATCCAAAACTGGGCCTCAATGGATTACTTGAGGGGGTGTACAACTTTACAACCCCGTAACTCTTCCCTTCTTCAATAAAAAATGTGAAAATTTTTAAACTTCAGAAATCTAGTAATCAGCACAATGTTTCGGCAAAACTTATCACCATAATTGTCCGGTTGTTACTTTTCAGTGGGTTTTATCACTGTTATGGTAGCTATAATGCAGAGTTTAAACCTGGACAAGGGTTTGTTTTGTGCTACATAACTTTTTTTTAAAGAAATGGGGAAATGAAGTAGAGTCCTAAATGGGAAAGACTTTACCATAATAAGTGGCCAGGTACACTCAGCAGGGTTAGAAATTTTTAAAGTGTGGTGTCCAGCTATCCTCTTTCTTTGAGGCTATTTCGTTGTACTTGCAGTCACTGTTGGTCATGGGCGGCGCAGCACTGAAAAAAGTGGGGGCTATAGCCCCCGCAGCCCCCTATGGTGTGCCGCCCATGTTGGTGTATAGCTGTTTATGCTTTAGCAGTTTGTAGTGTTGCAGGTTTTATGCTGAGTGACTGGGAATTGTAGACATAGTTGGATTTGCCTGTCATTCTTGTCTTGTAACAGTGCAGAATTAGATGGCTCAGCTAATGCAAGACATTATCCCCTGGGCAATGGTCCTGGTAATTGAATGACATGTGCTCTGTGTAATTAATCCCTCCCCATATGGCAGACTGTCTCTACTTAGAAATGTGGAGGCAGTCTCAAGATTTCTGCCATCAGAGATATCCTGATCAGATTGCTACACTCCAGCATTCATAACAACCTAACAACACTTGAAGTGATTAGCCAAGAATCCAGGTTTATGTTGTTCCTGGCCAATCAAGTAATGAGTAATTAGTCTTGTTCTATGCCGGCTTTGAAGTCTCCCTGTGCCATGTAACCATGCAGTTGAAGCAATTGTCGGAATTTCTGTGATCTGTTGGATTAGCGCATAAGAATATTATTTGTCCATTCCAAGCCAATTCCTCCTTAATGCTATTACTGTTTGGTTTGTGTAAGTGAATAAAGAGCCCCGTAATTCTCCGTTTATTTCGCACAAAAATAATTGCGAAAATTGTCATTTTTCCATTTGTCAAAAGCTAATTAATTTACAGCAAATAAGGGAAATTCACTAAATGTTGTTTGTGACATCTGCACAGCACAAACCATGCTAGTAGTCCGTTTTCTTGACAAAATTGAACAAAATAGAATTTAGTTTGTCAGCCATATTGTGTGCTAAATAAGTGTGATAAAAGCCTTTTATTAATTAATTAATTAAAGTTGCTGTAGGTCAAGTTGTTCTAGGGTGAAGTGTATGTTACTTATGATCTGTTGTGATGTTAACGTGATATCAGGGAAAAGGTGATATCTGAGAACAGCCCAAGCGCATTAGAAATGGTTATCTTGGTGGCCATAGTCAAACCCTCTGCTAGCTGAGCTAAAACTAGATATATGGCGCAGTAATTTAAGCATACTTAATAACTGGTAAAGTCACCGACCTTTATTTCAATGAATGTCTGGCAGACATCGGTAATAATTGGTGATTTGTAACAAAATCACAAAAACAACGAATTTTATTGTTTTGTAGCTCCTGTCATAGGAAATAACTTCAAGAAGTCTATGCGACATGACAAGTATCCCAAAAATGTGTTATTTGGCTGTAAAACAATAATGTACCTTGAGGCTGCTCCTAAGTGTCTAATCAGCATCTGTTCAATGTTCTTGTTGGTTCTGAGGAAGTCCAGTTTATTAAGATATCCTCAACCATTGTTTATTTACATGTATATTGATCTAACTGGTGTTTACTCAATTGTAATTACACCAAGGTGTGATTTTCCCAGGGCAGGTGTAAGTGGCTTTAGACTATGGTGGCTTTCCCATCGGCCATTAGAGGTGAAACTTTGGTGTAGTGGGAAAGGTCAGAGCGAAACTTTGCGAAAGTTATTGGTAGAGGTCGCGGCAACGATATACGATCACGCAAGACTCGCAAAACGTGTTCTATGTTATTGTAGCGTAGCGGACTTGCTCTAGACAGACTTGCGTAAATAAATAAACGAAAGCATATGTGATGAAGAATGACACTGATCATTTCCATAAACACTCGTAAATGGCATGAGAACAATTTTTAGTTAGCCTCGAACCCACTACTCAACACTTGTTTGAGAGTACGAATGAACTGTGTTGTCTGGTATCTTAGCGATAATTTCGATATCACTGTCTAGTTGGAAAGGTTTAAGCGAAGTTTAGGCAAAGCTTCAGTAAACCGAAGTTCCCTTAATGGGAAAGCGACTTATAATAATCATTCACCAGATTATGCAAAACAACATGGCAGGCAAGGCAAATTTTGTTTTGTCTTATTTCTCTAAAAAATGAAAGAATTTTGTCTTCTATTAGGTTGGTTTGTACTGAGTAGGGTGTCTTAAAACAGTATTTGGTTAGGTTTCCATGGTGGTCCACCTTTTAAAAATAGAAAAAGGACCTTTTTTGCAGTTAGTTATCTCTCTGTGAAATAAATGAAGAATTGTCTTTGTTGATTGGCCCATCACTTCAATACCAGAGGAAAGTAATTGGGCAAAATACAGTATCACTCATCATGAAGAATTGTCTTTGTTGATTGGCCCATCACTTCAATACCAGAGGAAAGTAATTGGGCAAAATACAGTATCACTCATCATGACGGATAATTCTGTTTACACCGAAAATGACGGGCAAAATTGTACACTCTTGTGGCTTGAAAAGACATTGTCTGAAATTTAATAAATATGATGAATGCTACGATCATCTCATTTTTCCCTGTTACAGAACGAAGAAAATTCAATCTTTGCAGTAGTTTCCGTGTCCCAAATTCTAGAGATTGTCCCAAATTCTAGAGACTGTCCCAAATTCTAGAGACTGTCCCATACTGTAATAGAAGAGATGGTGAGCTGAAACATTCTATTGAATTCTTGAGAAATTAAGCTTCTGAGGTTAATTTGGTCAGGAAAACGTTAAAACCAGTTTCATAAGTCCCGTTTAGACATCAACTTTTGGCCCGGAGCAACTGACACACAGCAAATTGACCCGTGTCAAGCGGCCGTTTACACACACAACTCACTAAACGTGGCAAGACGGAAATTAAAGGCTGGAGAGACTGGATCGCACATGCACAGGTTTACAAATGACGAGAGTTGCAGAGACAAAGAACCCGTATGTAGGTCATTGCACAAGCGCAGTAGAGATGATCCTTTCTGCCTTATTCCAGTTTCACAATAGACTTATAATTGACACGGCGCAAGATGTTCGGACGCAAATTACTCTACCTCACAAACGGGTGGCAAAAATTTGTCACCGTGGTGTCAATTTGCGCTGTGTCAGTCCGTTTACACACCAGAAGAACTTGTTCTGTGTCAGCTGATCAGTGTCAACTTTGTAAGTGTAAACGGCACTATAGCTTGAAGTGGTCCAAGGCAAAAGTTGGTGTTTTTTGCATCAGACATTAATGAGAACTGGCATACATTTAGTGCATTTAAAAATTTCGACAGAAATCAGCATAGTTGAGAAGGAAACTTGGTTATAAAATCTTTGTTTGTAGGTTCTATTGAGGGTGCAAGTTCACCTAAATGGTTGACATGTGCACATTATGTTTTTGAAATGCTGAGTCTGATTTTAACTCTGTTTATAGTTTCTTTGGCTTATTTTCTCAGTATGATCTTCTTAAAAAGTTGTACTCACCTAACTTTCAGAGTTTTTATGGTTTTTAATCTTCCTGAATTCCCATACTCCATAATTGGTTGTATAGTATTGGATTTTATTGTATTGTATTGTATTGTATTGTATTGTATTGTTTTGTATTGACACATCGGATCAGACCAAATTATTGGACAAACCAGCAGTTCCTTAGGCTGATGTTCCAGTCAGGGTGTAGAAACGACTCCCTCCCCTATTGTCAACAATTCCACCCTGCTTGTTCTCTATCCCTATCCAGCAAACCATCACATTGTGAGGTGACGACTTACGCAATTATAGTTAACATTCTGGTGCCCAGGATATGCTTGACTTGAAACTTATTCTAACCTTGAGGTGATTTTTTTAATGATTCGGGAGGAATTTTGTGCGATGTCTAAAGTTTTTCTGCTCCAAAACGAAAGCACTGAATTTCTAAAGCTCAGCACCAGATGACTGTTGTATTCACAAAAGTCACAGTACACTAACTCCAAAAATGCTCCATACACACTGACCAAACTCCAGTCCTGTGACCACGTCTCTTACTCGGACTTGGTTTGAAGGTTTGTATTGTTGGTTTGGTATCTCTTGGTCCGGGAATTGGGTTTAGACAATGTGGGGAACTCCAATGGAAGAGGTATTTAAGGTGTCTTGCTTAGAGGGGAGAGTATTTCACGACCAGATTAACCATGAAATTGTGCCTTTTCTGACAAAATCCACTTCGAAAGGTATTACTTCAGAAATTAAAAACTCTAGGTTTATTTTCCAACTGAGCATGCAATATTTTCCATGTTGTGCTATAAATGATGTTCTTATTTTCGACAATGTGGCATCTTTTCCTTTGCTGTTTTGTGTTTGATGGATGAAAAATTCAGTTATCGAGGTATTCCTGTGAAAGAGACCAGGCCAAGGCAGAATGATCTTCATAATCTTGTGGTGATTCTGTAATGAAACCCTTTGAAGGTGTGACATTTTCTTAGAAGCCCCTTACTAATGGACCTCTATTTTCGAGTCCATTGTCTGAATGGGCGAGTAGCCTAATGTCCCAGCTGCATCTCCTGTCAAAAATAGTCTAGTCCTGCTGGGTTTAGAATCAGAATTGTTTCTAACCCCTGCTAGTTATTTCAAAGTCACATTGGCCATTAGCTCATTGCTCTGGCCCAGCATACAGTGGGCTTATAGAAGGTGCGGGCGGGTCCATTTTGCCTATGAAGGGAGAAAGCTTATGTATTTGGAAATATTTCAAAATTCTTATTCTGTTGTTTGCATGCAGTATGCTGTTGTTACCAAGTTTTTGTTAATCTGAAATATTTTTTAATGGATAAGATAGATCTTGTTTGTTCAATTCTGTTGCTCTATCAGTCTACCCCTCCCAAAGGGTGAGTTCATCTGATTCTCTTGTTGAAGAATGTGTTTTTCTGGTAAACAGTGCACCAATGTCATGTGTTTATATACCTACCTGGACATAGTGAGACTCTGTTAAGTCATTACTCAGGTATGTCAACAGTGTTGTCCTTTTGGGAGTCACAATAGCAGTCTGGTGTTGGTGTGGGGTGTTGAGTTTGAGAGATCAGTCTTCGATGGTGAGGCCCATTTGCTATAGCTATCATCTCGTTTCAACACTGGATGCTGGGCCATGAAGTTTCAGGTACGCCGTGTCTTTTTGGTTTCATTTTGTATTTGTCCTGAGTGTGATTGAAGAAAAGAGTGGATGAGGGATATTTATGAGATTCCTGTTTAGTGGCCAGTGTATCAGACTTGCATAGATCATAAGGCTGGGTCCATTCTACAAGACGCCTGTTTAGTGGCCAGTGTATCAGACTTGCATAGATCATAAGGCTGGGTCCATTCTACAAGACGCCTGTTTAGTGGCCAGTGTATAAGACTTGCATAGATCATAAGGCTGGGTCCATTCTACAAGACGCCTGTTTAGTGGCCAGTGTATAAGACTTGCATAGATCATAAGGCTGGGTCCATTCTACTAGACGCCTGTTCTAATTCCGAGAAAACGTGTCATTAAGTTCTTCGTTAGAAAAGTTTTTGAGTATGCTGGTTTCTTCATGTATTCAGGCACTTTCCATTTGTTCCCATGGTCGTCCTCAATTTATTCCTTCGTCTATTTAAGTAGGCAAGTTGTCTACCAAAAGCATTATTCCCCTGCAGCAAACACCAAGTGCAAATAAAAGTTTCTGTTTACATGGTCTTGTGATTTTTCTGCTTCTTTAAGTTTGGACTTTTTGTTATTGAAATATTACGTAATGTCCAGTAAGGTTGCCTGCAGACACAGACAGGCAGTGGCCCTAGGGCCAGCGCCTACAGACACAGACAGGCAGTGGCCCTAGGGCCAGCGCCTGCAGACACAGACAGGCAGTGGCCCTAGCACCAGCGCAAATAGTCCTGAGTACCTTATAAGGTGATTGGTTGGAAAAGAAAGTATGGACAAAAATAATCTTGGTGCAACTTGTCGCTCCCCGACACCTCCGAGGTTGTGTAATTTCACATCAATGTGCTATTTTGAAGAGATTTTGGCAATAGTCGGATATGATGTGCCCATGTTTTGAGAACCAGTTTGATGCCCGTTATTCAGTGGAGAAAAATGATTCGCAAAATGCGGGCATGTTATATCGTGATTTTACTGTAAGTTGTGAATCTAGACACAATGTTAGAAGCCTTTGGAAATAAAAAAGATCAATTTTGGTAATCATGTTTTTATGAAATTGGTTAAAATTTTACTGAAGTTTATAGGCTCTTCTTGACATACAAGGGAGAGTGATTTTCTTCTTGTATTTCCACCTTGCCCCCTAGCAAGTTCTGTGGGTGTGCACTCTCAACTGATCGGGAGCTAAAGGTGTGATTTGCTGGAGGTCACGCCTTCAGGCCAGTTCAGGGCATGGCTGAAGAGTGATGTGTGTTGAGAAAATTCCTGTGTCAGAAATTTTTATTGTAACACTCAAAATGTCTGACACGACTGTTTTAGTGCAAGTTAGTTCAATGGTCCGTAAGCATTCATGTGTTTTACTACCATAGCTGCGGTTTTGACAGGACCGTCTTTCTTTTTGAACCTACATCCCGCGTCCCACCACACATCAGAATTATCCCCCTTTTTGACAGACGGGGCACCATTTACGTACTCAAGGCTTTGCGCTGATGCGTGACAGCATATTTACAATCTTTACCACACAATTCTCCCATTTTTATGCGCCCACACATTTATATGTGGACGCATTATGCCGTCATCTCCGTTCGTCCGGCGTCCGCTGCTCTATCTCCAAAACCCTTTGACATACTCTCATGAAATATGGCACATATGTTCCATTCATAAATGGGACGGCATTAGCGAACTTTCGGACGGATCGGACTTCCGATGTGTCCCCTAGTGGCAATTTTAGTTTTTTATGCTTACCTTTGTATCTTAAAAAGTCCTTAACATATTTTCATGAAATTTGGTATGTAGGCACCTATTAAGTGAGATGACGCTATTCTTCCGTTTTTGGATGGATTCAACGAAGTTTGTGCCACCTAATGGCCATTTTTACTGTTTTCGAGTCGTTTTTTTGCGTCCACTCCTCTATCATCCAAACTGCTCAAAGGATGATTGTGAAAATTGGCATGTATGTGCTTACTATGAAGGGGACGGTTGACTATGATTTTCCGACGATTTTGACTACTGTGGCGCCTCCTAGTGGCAGTTTTTTTNTGCAGTGCAAATTTCAGTGAAGGATTGTGTCTTCAAATAGACGGCCACCAGTCAAGGCGTCACCCTGGCTGATATTCATGGGGAGTTGGGGAGAGGTGTAATCTATCCTTGGGGTTTGTCCTGTTGTTATAATATTGAAATGTAAAGACTTGTGGAGTCTCAGATAGGACTAATCATAGACTTCGTAAAGAGGAACTGTTTGTTTAAAGTGACCACAAGCTGTACAGGTGTCACTGCGTAGCTGCTGGCCATGGGGAGTCGGGTAGAGGTGTAACCTATTTTTGGGGTCTGTTTTGCTGTTACTGCATAGAAATGTATAGATTTGTTGATGATCACAGACTTTGTGAATAGTGTCATTACATGTGAGTTCACTAAGTTAACTTCAGAGAGACCATAAGCTCCATCCTAGATCAACACACACTAGCTAACACTTCGATATGACATACACATTCGACTGTTTAGGGCTAACATGATTACAGATATTTTTGGCATCACCCACACGACGATCCTCACAGTATGGCTATAAAAAACGGTATAACTGTCGGCCATGTTCATCGTGACCACTCGGCAGTCTTTTAACACTTTGTAAGATGAGGTGGTCACATCGACTGTACAGTCACAAATGGTCGTTACAAGAGGGTGAATCTCCCACAAGGTGGACTTGAAATCCCATTTGTGTATTCTTTTTTCGCACTGGGTTCTACCCTCATCAGTAAGGTACATTACTCCTTTAAAGTTATGATGTGCCTTGCGTACAAAACCCAACAGCACTTTTAAAGGCCCATCAAAACAGAAAAGAGTTGTTTTTTACTTGTGTACCTCACAAACCAATCAGTAAAAAGTAAAACGTTTTAATGCATAATTTTGAACGGTCATCTATATGATTTTAAAGTTTCAAGGTTTCATAAAATGATCAGCATCACAAAAATATACCTAATGTTCACAAGTTTGTTACAATTATACTTAAAAGAACAATAATGCTAAAAAATTAATTGCATATAAAGATTTTGTGTACATGGGAAATTGGAGAATTTTAATGTACACGTTAACTCCATGTCACTCCATGTTTACTTTATACGAGATACGAGAATGGTCTCTCCTGAGGTGTGCATGATTGAATGAATGGATGTACTTGTTTGTTTTGTACTTGTTTATCAATGCTAATAAATAACTGAAACAAGAGCAACGCAGAGCGTTGAAATGCGCCCACAATTGCACCGCATACGGTATCCTTCTAGGGTTGTTTATTGGTNTTCCAAACATCATATAAATATACTTACACAATTTCGTAAAAATCCTGCGAACGGTTTAGGAGATACAGCCATAGGCGAAAAAAAACTGCCACTAGGAGGCGCCACAGTAGTCGAAATCGTTGGAAAGTCATCGTCAACCGTCCTCTACATAGTAAGCATATACATGCCAATTTTCACAATCATCCTTTGAGCGGTTTGGTTGATAGAGGGGTTGACGCACAAAAACACACTTGAAAACACTAAAAATGGCCACTAGGTGGCGCAATCTATGTCGAATCCATCTGAAAACGGGAGGATAGCGTCATCTCACTAATAAGTGCCTACATACCAAATTTCATGAAAATCCGTTCAGGACTTTTGAAGATACAAAGGTAAGCGTAAAAAACTAAAACTAGGGGTGCCACTAGGGGGCACACCACTAGTCGGATCCGTCCGAAAGTTCGCACATGCCGTCCCATTCATGAATGGAACATATGTGCCAAATTTCATGAACATATGTTAAAGGGTTTTGGAGATAGAGCAGCGGACGCCGGACGCCGGACGGACGCCGCCCGTACGGACGGACGGAGATGACGGCATAATGCGTCCACATACAAATATGTGGGCGCATAAAAATGAACAGGATCCTACCAGGCTTACATTTAGGGTGCAAAAATATATGCCCTTGGACAAACGAAACAAACAACTTCCAGCATGTGTTACGCAACCTCAGAAGCGCGAGATCGAAATGGCATTCCAGGGCTGCAGTTCTTATTATATAGAGTGCCTGTCAAGACTGGAATAATGCTCTCTGTAAGAAAACAATGGTTCTTTGGAAAACTTTGTTGTGATGAAGCATGAAATGAGAGACTGTGGTTAATTTAAGTCCTGATCATTGTTAATTTCAACAACATGGCAGTTTTTAATGTCATTCACTTTTCATACCAGGAGACCACTTGATGATTATCCACAAGCATAATTGACCTCTCAAAGTCATGAACCTAACCATTCAACAGCTGAGAATGATAGACAAAGGGGATCAACATTGTCAGACAAAGGATGGTTGCATGGCCTCCTGGCATAAAGATTTTTGTATTAGCACGATCAGTTTTCTGTCCTGGCGTGATACATGTAAGTTTTCTATTCTGGAGTGATAAATTTTCAGTCTTGACAAGATAAATTATAGGTCTTGGTGTGATAAATTCTGGTCAGTTGTTCTTTAGGGTCCTGAAGATCTTTCAATTCTTTGAGTACAAAGTATGTGACCTGGAAATTTTTTCCACTTTAGATGTCCATGCCGCACGTTCGTGGAACAAATTAGACCCTGAATGAACTGGTCAGACAACTGCATACCGTAATCGTTCGGGTTAACGCCCTGGGCGGTTAAATTGGCAAACTCAAAAAATCGGGGGTGGGCGNCACGGTTATCGGACCGCCAAACATGGGTCAGCTGACATCTTCATTTTGTCAGTAAACCGTGTTTGGCGGTCCGTTAACCGTGTTTCCTCGTGAATATGAGTCCATGTCCCGTGTATTTGGGTGCGTGGATTGTGTTTTGTGAGTCGATTGGTTCCTTGTGTTTGTGACTCAGTGGACCGTGTTTGCAGGTCTGTGCCTGTGTTTATGAGTCCGTTGACCGTGTAGTTTAGGTACCTTAATTGGAATTGGCGCCGGGCGAGTTGCCATGTAGACTTTTATTATTCCACGTTCCGTTTCAAAATGAATTATTCTCATCCTAACCAATGCCTATATAAAACTGAAACAAAGTCTGTCTCATAAGATAGTTTGCCTTTGCAGTATTTGTGAGTGCAAATGTTGAGAAGCCAGTAATGAATAAACCACTGCGTTACCGGTTTTTGGTGCCGGCAATAAAGGTAATTGACCATGCAGGCACCGACTGAGGCCGTATGAGTACATGCCAATTCAATGTTTCCTGCAATGCCGTTGTGAAACAATTACTCGATTGTATGTCTATGGTCACATATTAGAGGAATCTTTATTCAGAAATACAATTACATTATTGTAATCATTGTTACATTTGTCCTGGCGGTCTTTGGAAGGGGAACCCGCGGATTTCGCGGCCCCTGACAAATACCGTAAACGTTAACCGTTAACGCCCTGGGTGGTTAAATTGGCAAACTCAAAAAATCGGGGGTGGGCGGTTAACCAGACATGGGCGCTTAAACGTGAAACTTCAAAAAATCCAGGGTGGGCGCTTAACTGAGCAGTGGGCGGTTAAATCGAAAATACACCTAAAGTAGGGGGTGGGCGGTTAACTGAGCATGGGCGTTAACCCGAACGTTTACGGTAAGTAGATTTTCAGTTTTGTGTCTAATTCCCATTATTTCTTCGGATCCACTATTATAGTCTTTTCCTGACTGGAGGTTTAGTTTCCAACTCGAGCTGGTTTATGTTCGTGCCAGTCTCGGTGGCCGCGACGGGCCTGATGGGGTTCCGAGCCACTGGCCGGGATAACGAGTCAGTCCAGCCGCGACGGGCCTGATCGGGTTTCGAGCCCTGGTCGGCCGATAACAAGCGTTTTGTGTGTTTAAAACTCAAAAAATCATAAGTCTAAACAACACAGTTCTAGGTTCTCCTGTCTGTAATTCACGGAAGAATTTATCTCTGAACAGACCCCAAAGTCCTGCTATGGACCTTGGTAAATTGGTCTGCCGAACTTTGTAGGCCATCGTCTCTATCCAGAATAGAGACTCTATTCTGAATAGAGACGATGGTCATTGTCTAGAGTAGTACCAGAGACCGTAGCGTCTTGTAATCTTGCTTAATCTCAAGATCGCGTATGCGTGAACTTGGAATTGAATTCTTTTTGTGCAATCATAGACTATAGTCGATAATCTATGGTGCAATCATGTGTTTTTTTCCTCTGCGTAAAGAATTTTTATAATTATTGGCCTCATGATCACCCATTTTCTCCTTTAGCGTTCAACTTTAGTCTAAGAATCGGAATACGTTCAGTGCTAAATCAATTATTCTTTGGTGAAAAAGATCACCAATAGTTGAAAAAGGATTGGTTAAAATTTACGTCATTTTATCAACATGTTATTCAATTTAGTGCAATGCAAATTTTTATCAACGTGAACGTGATTATTTGAGTGAACTCGTAAACTTTCCTCGTGTATTCCAAGTTCANGCGGCACTGTTCGGTCTCGCTGTTAGCAAGCAATGTCTCAGTCGGCTGACAGTCGTGACTTGGAAATGCCGTCAAGTAATAAAACGGCCTCTTCCAATATACATCTCGTTTTTTATGGCCAAAGATAGCGGCGGGAATCAGCACGCACGTAGGGCCTACGAGTGAGCACCTGTCAATCACATGTTGGTGTCAAGGTAACATGCACTGCAAAGTGTGGGAACTTGCGCACATGCACCAAAATGACTACAAAGTCACACATCAAAAGAGAATAGCCCTAAGTAACAAAAACGGGCGTGACTATGTACTTTTAAGCTGTTGTTACGAAAGACCCAGTTCTTTACGATATTCCTCCGTTGCCAATGTTCCCCAGAACTGCGATGTCAAGTCTATTCCGATATTTCCCGCTCGATGCTCCCTAAGCCCATGCCCGTAGCTAGCTGTGTGCATCTCCTACCCACTATCGCCAATTTTCAGTCAGTCTACGTCGTAGATATTTCAGACTCGAATGGTAAGAAACTGGCCAATGTATAAACAAAATTATTCTGGATGGCAAAAAGGGGATGTGGAAACGATATTTCACAGTCACGCTTATACGTGGGGGCTGACGCAAGAAAAAATAAAGACCAGCCAGCGACATGTAATAGTTAAATCTGGTAACGCCAGTTTGACTGAGATGCAGTGAGCAAAAAACAAAATTTGACTAGCTGTTTTTTATTACTTCAAGATCATACACAAACAAACATTATTGCCAACCTTTGAATTCAGAAATCGATAGGCAGCAACGAAATCGGTAACCCAGTAAGGCACTTGTACTGTCCCTTCGGTCGCCACACGTCCTCTACAACCCGGCAGTTACATTTATCAAAATGAGAATTTGAAATCTTTCCGTGAGTTGTGAGATTTCTTCAAAATACGAGAGCTTCCCACCTTAAGAGAATTTGGAGGGTTGGCAAAACCATTGTCACATTTGTCTGGCCTGATTTTTTCGAATATATATTTTATCTAGTGCACTGCAGACCGAAACTCAGTGCGGCAGACAAAGTCGCTGAAAGCGGGGGTTTTGACGCCGGCGCCGTTCTTAAACTTTGTAAACATGGGAAGAAAATAAAGTGACAAAAACGTTAAAGTATTATATTTTGAAGTGAGTCCATGACCCAAGACAAGACCTCCTTACTTGTATTGTAATTCACATTGCTAAACCACCGTCTTGAAGGCCCGGCGTTGTTACGCTCATTGTGATCATCGATCTTTTTGTAAAAGTCGTGGAATCACCGTTTCCTTAGCACTGGGCGCTAAATCTTCATTCTTTAAAAGTACGGGATGGGCGCTTAACCGAGAGGTGAGCGCTTAACTGGAAATCTTCAAAAATCGTAGGGGGGCGCTTAACTGAGCAGTGGGCGGTTAAATCGAAAATCCACTTAAAGTAGGGGTGGGCGGTTAACTGAGCATGGGCGTTAACCCGAACGATTACGGTATATACATCTTCACTTTCTTTCAGTTTGTTACAAATGCCAGGATACCAGGAGCCGGACCCACTACAAAGAACAACTTTTATCCTATACTGGTGGGTTGCTACTTCAGTCTTCAATGTTGCTACTGACAGAGCAAGGCATGTCACAGCAAAACAGACAAGTCAATATAATGGTGTGGTGACTTGTGGATTTTTAGCTCAAAATATGGTATATGTTGACATCCTGAGTCAAACGAATTGCCTTAGACAAAAATACTCACCACCTGTCAATCTCCATCCCTGAACTTAGAGTACTCCGATACTCTCCACGTGACTGGTCCCTATCTATTACTCTTGCACTCAACTGTGTATCTAAACCACGTCCATCCTCTTCACTCTCCGACCCTGAACTTCCAATACTCGAATAATCTTCACCTGACTGGTCACTATCTATTACTCTTGCTTTCAACTGTGTATCTAAACCACGTCCATCCTCTTCACTCTCCGACCCTGAACTTTCAATACTCGAATAATCTTCACTTGACTGGTCACTATCTATTACTCTTGCACTCAACTGTGTATCTAAACCACGTCCATCCTCTTCACTGTATTGGTCACTATCCAGCAGTGTACCTCCATCATGTCCACCATCTTCACTAGGCTGGTCTTTATCCATTATTCCTGGTTACCAGCTGTGTACCTGCATCACATCCACTTCCGCAATATCTATCACCTTCACAACTCTTGTCACTATCCACTATTAGTGAAGTTACTTACAGTTGGGATTAAGCATATCCCTCTCCAAAGCCTGAGCACCTGTAATGAAGCATGTGATTAATTTAGTTACAAAACTTGTGCGTTGTACCACGACAGTTCAACATTCTGTCTGAATTCTAATTGTGATGTAGGCTCTCCACTCGCAGAGCATAGACAATTCAAAGATGTTGAAAATAACAAAACATTGTCTTCATTAACTTCATCATATGTCTTCACAGGACCAATTTAAAGCTTCACTTCAAAACCAACACTCAAGTCGGGGCCAGTAGTACACTTTCACCGATTTCATAAGGTGGTTTAACAAAACCATGTTTAAGACTTAAACCTCGGGAGGTCTTCATAGACCTGGTCTAACTTAAGACTTAACTTGCATTTCACCAACAAGGTTTAATAGCCTGGTTTTGTTAGACCAGGGAGTGGTATTAGTAAAACCAGGTTTAAAGTATCCAACTTACACTACTGTTTTGATCTGGATAAACCCAACAAAGAAACAATTGACCTACCGCAAGCTCCGCCCCTATGCGAAAAGTCAAGTGATACCCGACATTCGAACGAGATGTCAGAGGCAAATACACTGTCGCTAAACGACGTTCCTGGTGGAATCGATGAGTGTGTTTGCACTATTTGAAAACGCGTCGACAGAGACAGGTGGCGATGCTTTTCAACAGAGAATCGTTCGTTCATGATATGGGAATTTGTAAAGGTGACGATGCAAAAATAAGTGCTCGAGGAGCCAGCGAAAATCCGAAGAACCCCTCGGCCTCGGGGCCACCTTCACCTGACAAATGACAAGGCCACTGATACATGTTCATGTAAAGCTGGGTATGTACCTTAAAGTCGCATTATCTGTACGATTCCATAGATTTCATGATCTTTCGAATAAAATCAGTGAAGATTCATCGATATTTTTATTCTGTCGTCTGCTAAATTTCGCCAAATGAAAAGTAGGTCACAACTGGTTCAGTAGACGCTAGGACCTACGCTAGGACCTAGCTAAAACCTAGTCAAAGTCACGTGTTCTTATTCAAAATACACAGCAATATCTCACGTAATCTAGCGAAGTCTTGCTTTTTAGCGAGGTCCTGGCATTACTGAACGGGAGGCTGGAGTAAAGTATAGATTACAGACAACACATGCACTATAGACTCTGACTAGATCGACTTGATAGCTTTTCTAATCTTGTAACGAAATATTTTGATCAAAAAATTCAGGTTCATAGCTCAGGTACACACACATCTCGTCCTGGGCAAACAGTTAGCTCCGGTAGGTCTAGGGCTGTGTCTAAGTAAAACTAATGTCTGGAATTCAGTGGCGGATCTAGGATACCACAGGGGGCCCAAAATATGTTGCCTCGTGGAATTGGGCAAAGTGCGATTGTATGTGCACAGGCGGCCCGAAAGTTGCAGGAGCCAGGGATGTACACCGTTGGACCTTCTGTTCAGAAAATCTATCGGTGGACTAAAATAAACAGGAACACGATTCCGCCGCGATCTGGGGCCTGAGTCCCCCCTCTTCCACTACCGGTCCTAGTTACTGAACTCAATATTTCCTCACGCTT
>NMRA01000024.1:1637221-1653210 GCA_002633005.1 Phoronis australis | reverse complement strand
TCTCTAACTCTACAGACATAGTGTATACTAGAGGTACACGTCAAAAAGTAATTCAACAGTTTATTTTTAGTGACAACAGCTCGACCAAGGCTTTGAGTTCCGGCAGTAATCCAGTGCCCTTCCCTGTGCCGATCGAATCTCTGAATTTTGACCGGGAGAGAAGTTCCGTTGAACGTCAGCTTACGGTTTATGAATATCAAAAATGCACCTCTGATACGAAACAAAATAATGTCCATTAGGTTGAAATAAATAAAAAACATAAAATAAAAATGTCCTTGAAAACAACTATTTCCGGGGACTACCGCTAGAGTGCTGAGATCCAGCAGGTGCCGAGACAAAGGCGGCCAGACGTAGCCAACTCGGGAGTCAAAATCTGAGATAGCCCTGCACCATAGCCACCAAGCTGAAAAGTGCGTATCTTGGAACTAAAATATTTGTGTTTATTAGAGCCTTCGAGTTATCAAGCAACATCGCTAAGTTCAGCTGCTCGTGTGGTCGTACAGTTTGATCCATAGTTTACGCTTTTCAACATCATTTCATTTTTCGGCTTATAACATGCCAAAAAATGACGGGATATTATTCTGGAGCAGCACAACGGCTTTCGGTGCTACACACGTCATATCAACACCATTTCTCCATTCTTAGCGGACAATTTCTTGAGTTATAGACTAAAGTAAGTTTTACTCGACTGCGTGTGGTTTGTCGGGTAAAATGGCGGCTTGGAAATGCAGATGAAGGTATGCCAAGAATGCTGCGTTCTGATTGGTCAATTAAGCCGTCCGTCATAATCTTGGCGATAGGTCAATTGGAAGACAGTGCTTCAATGAAACTCTGACCATGTGCGTACACAATGGCACACAGCAATAGAATCAGTGCAGACATTAAAAAAGGACTAAAATCCTTTCTCGTGAGGAGAAATATTCCCTGACATAACTGATCAGAGAAAAAGCTACTGTTATAGAGAACAAGAATACTCATGGTACAAACCAAGCTGATGAAAGCAGCAGGCTTGGAGAGATATTGGTCCAGACTGGCTGCACAGTTCCCACACTCGGAGAATTGCAGCAACAAACAGTTAAAGGATATCACTAAAAATGAAGGCCAGAAAGAAAATTTCATAAGTGGTCAAGGGACCCCGTGGCAGATCTAGGATATCATGATGGGACATCTTTCATTTTGTAATGTCTGTGTCCTGACTGTATCATGATTAGCCGCAACATAGTATTTGCACAATTTCTTACTGTTTATTTTTTGCACCCAAAGGGGGGCAGGACCCCTGCATGGCAACCTTAATTCGGGGGACCAATTGAGGTGGAACATGGTCACAAGAATCAGAAGATGCCGTCTTCAGTCAAACCCGTAGCGCTTACGGTGATGATGCCCTACTCAACTGGTTGTATTCTGAGGAATCCGAAGGACACCCTACCCAGGGGTTCAAGGGGTCCGGACCCCTTTTTTCTCTTGATTTTAGTGATTTCAAATCTATAATTTTCAAATTGTGTACTTGGACACCTTTTAAAAAATCCTTGATACAACCCCCTTTAAAAAATCCTGGATCCACTCCAGTTACCTTTGTTCTAAGTGTGTCACAATGTATATTAGCTTGCGTGCAGTAGTTAGTAGAGTTCAGAGTGGGATGAGGGAAGCTGAACTGAGGTAAGCCGTTCTAGTAGTTTTAGTAATACTCGTTCTTCGTGCTTGAGACTCGAGAGAGACAAGACGTATATCGCATTTCCAACCTTCATTAGTGCTTCAGTAGACTTTAGAGACTATAGTATATCCAGCGAGGTAAGCTGTCTTATAGTTCTATGATATATTAGACTAACATGGTCAGGGCGCACACAACATTTTGGTGACAGCGGTGTTAGTATTCTCAAAAGAGTACTCAAATTTGGGAACCCGGTGTCGGACAAATAACCACGCGGGTTGGCAGCCATATTGGATTTTCGAATTTTTGAATTCAGTTTTCTTTCTAACTATGTAGTTTTGGTTGTCAGGTTCAATTCCTGAGACAGGGTAAATAGAGTTTAGAAAGGCTAGTTTGAAAAATACGTGGAGATAAGCGTATTTTGAGATAACTTAGGGAATTACGTCTGTGAGTAGCAAACCTCTGATTCGGAATAGCACCGAGTAGGGCGGCCATTTTGATTGGATTATTAAAGGTGGTGGAACGTCGTGAAATAATTAACGGACTTGTTAATATTTCTAGGTGTGTTTCAGGGGTGCACTTGTTTACAGCTGCTGGAATTTATTTGCACTTTGGATTTTCAGGTGTGTCTTGTAGCAAAATTGGTTGAAACAAGGGTTGTAGTATGGTAAATCTGCCTGTGTTTGTGCCTGAAATTCACTGTGTCTCATTGGTAAGACAAGTGAGTTGGTAAATAAAATATACATGTTGCTTAATTGTTATTTTTGTGTAGTCAAGGATTGCTTTAGGATGACTGCATTTGATGAAAGAGAGGGGAGAGAAGATGAGGAGAGGTATATCCAAAGGAAAAGATGAGGACCAATTCATCACTCCCTAAAGATGAGAGACCATGAGGAGGGATCATTTCGCTCCAATACGTCTAATGAGGATAGGCAGGAGACGACATCAAGACTTCAAGGAGGGGATTGTAGCCCAGTAACGGAGGATTCAGGGTACAAGACGGAGGAAAACTTGAGTCAATGTCCAAGGGTGACGATGACAACTGGTGACGAGGGAGAAGAGGTTCCCACCACGGTGCACGATAGAGAACAGCCAACAGGTGGCGAACGGGTATACCACAGTGGTGATGTTCCTCGTGAGACCCCAAATAGGCAAGCGATTCCCGGAAGACAGAAATCAAACGTGTCATATCAGTGCAGACCAGAGGGCGAGTATGCACTACCTAATGTGCTTCAGGTGCTAAAGCATATTCGATTTAATGGTTACGGAAATTATCACATGTTTAACATGTTTAGGTTGCTGTTTTGTAGATGGGTGCAGGTGCATCGCGTTCATGGTGATGAAGCGGTGCATTTATTCATCACGGGCCTGGACGGCCAACCACTTGAGTTTATGATAGAACAGGTGGAAGTCGACAACAGAGTAACCTTGAGGGAGGTCCTAGACCTATTAGATGCATTCTATGATGAAATTACAAGTGCTGAAGTCGCTAGCTGTAATTTACACTTGGCAAAGCAGGAGGTTGACGAACCCGTAGGTGAGTGGGCTATGAGAGTGCATTTACTTAAACTACATGCATTTGGGATGTACAACATGGAAGTGGTACACAGAGAGGCCATTTCTCAAATCTGCATGGCAGCTTCAGATAAGGAATGTGGTGAATTTGTGCTGCTGACTAGTCCTAGAACCATAATGGAAGCAAAGCTTTGATGGTGCAGAAAATGGAAGTGAGACTACGCATGCCACTGGATTCGGTGTGCCATGTGTCAGCATTTTCAGGGTCAACACCAGCACAACCAGAGGGAACGCCAAATGTCACAGTGGGCTATGCTTTACCAGAAAAATCTCAAAGTGTGTCTATGCCCAGTGCAACAAAGCCAAATACAGGGAGTGAGTTTGATGAATTGATTGAAGTTGTTAGCAAACAAAATGAACTGCTGGGAGAGCTTGTGGAGAGATCAGTTAGGGATACTAGTGGACATCCTGGTGCGAAATCAGGTTAAAGGCCTATGGGACAAGGTCCAACAAAGAGTAACAGACAGGGACGTGACTATGACTCTCGTCGTCATATGCCTCAAGTGCGGAAATGTTTGCGTTGTAACCAAGAGGGTCATTTTGTGGCGCAGTGTCCTCGGATGAAAAGACGGCTGATGCAACACTCTTCAGAATCTACAGAAAGCTGCGAAGGAGTTGTGTCTTCGGGAGACCAACGCGAGGCAGAACGGCAAATCCAAGCAGGTATATGGTGGGGCCTACGTTTAACTGTTACCGTGAAAAATTGGTAGCAGTGGCGGCAATCCAATAGACTTAGGCGAAAAAAGTGTTTCCGGTGCAATGAAGTTGGTCACTTCAGAGCACATTGTCCTGCAGCAGACATAGGTCATCAGAACCAACCGACGTCAACGTCCAGAGGGATTGACGAGGAACTACGGTGATGTTCAAGCAACGGTTGATGGTTCCATATGCAATGGTGATGACTGGGGTATGTCAGTGGACGTGAATGTAAGTAGGGAAATACTTCAGATGTTGCTTAAATTCTCTGCATAAGGTTTGTACGTACAAGGGTTGGTGCAACGGGTTTTATTAAGAGACAGTCCATATAAAAACCAGTAGATTTTCAAAAATCAGTCTATACGTCAAAATTTAAAACAACTTCATTTTTTGTACATGGGTAGGTATCCTAACATAAACCCAAATGCCAAATTTTGTGCAATCAATGACCCCTAATTTCGCCACTGGAGCATGATAACACAATTTGGCACAATTGGGCATATTAGCCGTCTCAAAAATCGCATGTTTTCAGCAACAAAAATGAGTAACATACAAAATAGATCAAAAGCTATATTTTTGTGGCTGAAATAACCAACGTATATTGTACATAATTCTGTGCCATTTATTAAAATCTGACAGTTTTTTGCTAGACAGGGGAGATAATCCACATACCACTTTTTGGGGCTAATTTTAGTGGCCATTTTTGTGACCTTCTTACTGCCATAAAACACCTTGTAGCCTTATGTGACGTTTTGAACATACAGTTAAAGAGTTAGTCTTGATGACTAAGCAAAAAAAAACTTGCCTCAACTTTGCACCTTAGTAAAAATTGTCTTGCAAAACTGTCTATTTTCATAATTTGGAAATGACGAGCAGAGTTTACAGACCATTTGAACAAACTTTTAGGCAAGAAGTCTGCTTTAAATAGTTATAGAAACCAAGTCTAAACTCTTTCAAATGAAAACAAAATGTTTTCCGGGTTTATTACGCGGCTAGTATCAAAACTGAACCCGATGACCTTTGCCCACTGAGGGAGTCAGTTGAGGCTAAGCTTGAGGATATATAAAAATTGTATGTATAACCGTCTTGTATTCTTTCATTTCTTTTATATTATCAGGTTAATTTAAGAACTCTGTAGAAATTTTAAATGGAAATAAATGCTTTTAAGATTAAACGAGTAAGAATTGATATTTGTAATGACTGGTTTTGAAAGACGGAAGCAAGTGCATTTTAAAAAGACAAAATGTCCTACGATGTCGATGGGCCTTCATGTTCCTTTAGAGTTTATTCTGCAAAAAATCTGATCACAAAAGCTTTGTGCTTTAGTGAGTTATGTCAAAGACACCACTGAACATTTGAGATACAGGAAACTACCTCACAAAGCAAGGCCTGTGCCAGAGTACGGACTCGTACTACCCAGAGTCGGTGAATTTCTGACTGAACAGGACCAGTCATGGAAGAGTCAGGTAATGCTGGATGTTACCACTCTGCTCCTCTCCTCCTGAACGTAGCAGCCTTGTCAAATTCTATCGGCATTTCTGTTTCGAGATATGACTTTAGTGAAAGTCAGAATGGGAAGGATCTCTGTGATCGCAAGATCGGTCCACTCAAACAACATGCAAAGTACTTTGTAGCTGAAGGTAACAATATCATAAACTTTCTGGATTTGAAAGAAGCATTACTTTCCAGTGGCCGTGTGAAGGGATGTTATGTGTATGCATGTTCAGTCAATGCAACAAAGTCTTTTTCAAAATACTCAGTTCCTGGTATAAGCACATTCCCAAATTCCTACTATTCCACCCAAGGCATTCGCGTGTGGAAATCATTCCATGTAGGTGACTCTAAGTTCTTACAAGTACTGAGAAAATGGGAAACCTATTTCTTTAAAATACACTAACATCTCTCTGAGACATGGCGGATTTTCAACACCAAGAGTTAAGGTTGGCATTGTATCTAGTGAAGAGCCTCAACAAAAGTTCCCTTGTACCCAGCAAGGTTACTCGAAATTTTTTGCTACAGACGCAGAACTAGGTAAGCATTTGGATGTGGGTAACCACACTGAACATTTACAGAGGGAAACCACGTATCACCACATCGCACGACAGTGGTCAGAAATGCTTTCAGATGCAAGAACCGGAGCGTCATTTGAGACAGCCTCAGAGTACTATTTGGATGAGACGAATGCTGAAGCAATAGGTTAGGCATTGAAAAAAGGTAAAAGGTCAACAAAATTTTCAGCAAAGGTTAAGAACTTTCTGACGAACATATTCGATGAAGGAGATAAGTCAGGTAAAAACGTTCACCCTCGGAAGTGCCAAAATGGAGAAAACATTGCGAGAACCTACTGGTAACGTGTTTACCTGTGATATTAAGTGAATCGCAGATTAGTGGATTTTTGGAGGTTGTCTGCAGCAATGTTTATGACGATGCAATTTCTGCTGAAGATGTTGTTATGTAGTCAGATTTACTGAATGAAGTGGTAAATGAGCTCAACGTTTAGTCTAGTTTTGTAGCATACCAGTCAAAGATGTGTGATATATGAAGTCGAAACCGTTACTTCTGTTTACTTCATGTCTGTCATGAACGAGTCATTAATAAAATTGTCTCTCGTGAATTATTTTCTATTGACTGTGAATGTGTACCTTTTTATACAACTGATGATCACACTGGCAGAAATATTCAGCGTTAGGGTGCCCGTTGTGTGGGGGGAACATCAGGTTTCTGGCGACTGGTGGCGACAAAAATTTGTAACAAACGGCAGGGACATTACAATATGAACCCAAAGTTACAATGACTATCGACAAGTTGAAGGATTTTTTGCACTGAACACTAGGGAGGCATATCCACCTTGGGCGCTTTCCTTTGCCTGTGGCACAAACAAGGCAGATAGACAACAAGGCAGGTGTGACTTCAGTAACACTAGAACCTCTCTAAAATTTATCCAAAACCACGTGTTCTTATTTAAAATACAGGGCAATATCTCGCGAAGTCTTGAATTATAGCAAGGTCCTTGTGTTACTGCTCTTATTCTAGATGCGTCTTCAGTCTCTACGTAAACAAAAGCAGCGCCATCTATCATTTAGAACCACGCATGCCAGTTGATTTACGTTACATATTTTTTGTAATAAGCAATAATCATCAATGCCGTTTTCATTTAATGGTAATTAATAATGCTGTCTGCCTTTTCTCCAAAATACAAGGTTTTTATGTCGTGTTTCGCAAGCTAACTGTATGTTCCAAGAGCCCCCTACTGGCAGCAGAGGCAACTGAGAACACGCAAAAGGACGAAGTGCAGTTCGTGTAACGTTTCGTACGCAAAAACTACATTAGAGGCAAGATTTTTATTTTAGATAATGAACAGGTTAGGAATGACTAAGCAAATTATTATGAAGTCAATTTCAGGAAAGGTGCGTTATGGCTGCTACAGAGTGCCAAATTTGGCCGAAAATGGCTTCAGTGAAAAACTGAAAAATAGCCCTTTTTGCCTCACGAATTCAAAGCATACAAATTTAAAAATGGATTTTGAAAGTTATGCCATTAAATTATTCAGCCACTGCCCTTTCAATTCGTATTATTCATTTGTTTTGACCTTACCACACATGCTAGTAAAATGCATTCAAACATGCCTACTTCGACGCCCAATTTTGTTGCAAAATGGAGGTACAGGTCATAAAAAGAAAAATGATGATTGAAAATTCTTAAAAAGTGAGGTTTTTCTATATCTCAACAAACCAAAGTCATGTGCTAAGTTTCAAAAAAATCGGTGATTTTGGGTATAGACTCTACCTGTTGGTTTTTATATGGAGTCACTCTTAACTGTTTACACAATTTGGTGCATGAGGAGTAGATTTTTGAGAATGTTTTAAGGAATGGAAGAATTGGATAAAACACAATCGAAATACTGTGTAATGATTACTGTTAATGTTTTTTAAAGGTTTGGTTGGTACAATGCTGAGACCTCGGACATTTTCATTCAAGTGGATGGTGATAGTGCAATGAGGGCATGAAACCAACCGGAATCAAGGACCTTGTGCAGTCATGAAATTGGGTGTGGTATCTGCACGATTTAACCAGGTCTCAGATGATCAAGGTCGCAGGAAGAAGATGGCCAGCAGGGAAATGTTTACCATTTGAGTGCCTGGAAAGTTCCTGGTTGAGCGGCTGATGGATACAGTGTCTTCAAGTGACGGAGGAGCTGACGTGGTACGTGGGAAGCCGGCGTCGAAGGGAGCGTCGGTATCGAACTTGCCGGGGGTCAATACCCTTTCCCAAGGGAATGCCACTGCAAGCGGGAAGCCCGCGTCGAAAGGGGCGTCGGTGGCGAGTTAGGCGTCAGTCCCATCTCGTCGGGGGTTAATCTCCTTTCCCAACTAGAAGACACGTTGATACAACCATGGGAGTCACCACATCAGTGCCTGATGAGAGTTATGAGGGTGAGTACTCACGGAATAATTTAACATCCTTGTTTCATTAAAGTGTACACAACATGACTCTAGTACCTCAAAATAAATTTTATTATTATATCTTACTTGATATCAATGCCTTTAGTGCACAACTCATAAAGAAACACGCAAAAATTGAAAAAAGCATAATTATGTTCAACGTCATGGGTTGAACCCAAGTCGTTCGCCATATACTGTTCGGATCAGAGACAAAGTGTATAGAGTGAAGAAAAAGCGTCGAGAAGGTTCGTAGAGGGATCAAAAGATGTGTTTCCGGAGGCTTCAGCAACATCAGCCAGGCGGAGAACGTCTCGGTGTTCCGAAGGACACCAAAGTTGTGCAGAAGTGGCATCGCTTCGAAGTTCGTGCGCCGAACAAGAGTGTGGGACGTCATCGTGGACCAAGCGATTTGGTCCGGGCCACTCTGTGTTCTGCCCACTTTGAGGACTCGTGTTTTGACTCCAGTCACAGGAGACGTTACGATGGAGGCCTGGTCCAATAAAGGACAACATTTATCATTCAGAAACATCAGCTCTTAATTCAGGATCGTCTGTTGGATGACTGGGTTGACTCGCCGCCGAGCCCGAGGCCGCTTCTCTCGCGGGAGGATCCAGTTCTTAAAGCTCAAAGTAGAAAAGTACGCAGCCGGAACCTCATTAAACTTGTTCTCACTTTCGTGCAACCCCATTTCCTCATCCTGGCCACCATTCCCGTACGTTTCTTCATAGTATTCGTTCAATTCTTGCTCATAATCGTTGTCGCTTTCAAATTCGCTGCTCTCCGCCATGGTTCAATGCTAGTCACTGATCTCTTGTGTTCAACCCACGACGTCACATGGCGGGAAATGTGAAAATTGGCAAAATTGAAAGAAAAATCAAAATTTCAAGCTAATTACACAAAATAAACATGGGTTTAGCTAGGCAATGACCATCGCCTCTGTTGGCCCGAAGCAGAGGCTATAGGCGCTCTGTACGCCGGAAGCTTTTCGGCGAATTATGCCTCGCACCGACTAAACCATCAAAGTCACGTTGTTATAAATACCTTTTGCGCATAGAGGAACACCTTAGGAGGTTGTCGATGTGTTTAAGTTCCTCCAACTCGAACAAATACTCCCGTTATGAAACTTTTTCTTCGAGCAGTCCCTATTTCAGTTCCCAAAATCGTGAAATCAAAATTTTCATTTTTTTAACCAGGCCGAAGGTCAGAAGTTGCGATCCTACCGGCGAACTTTGAAAGCTGAAGTTCCCGCCCTTTGCGTACGTGCTGCCGGGAACCAGCCGTGCATTTGCCGTGTTGTTAAACATTAAAATGTCAAATATGTGCACAAAGACTTTTAAATGTCATATCAACAGCATTTATTTTTATCAAATACAAACAATAATTCATTGAAATACAAACAGTTTCAAGTAACGCCAATTAAAGACAAGTATAAGTGGTGGCATTTTGGAAACGAACATTTGACTGACAAGACCGCAATGGCTCACCTTTGGCCTATTTAAAAATTATTGAGGTTATGAAGTCACATCACCTAGCGAGCGCGGTAAAAGTTGGAGCGTGCGCAGTACAAAAATTTTGAGTTCACGATTTTGGGAACTGAAATAGGGACTGATCGAAGAAAAAGTTTCATAACGGGAGTATTTGTTCGAGTTGGAAGGACTTAAACACATCGACAACCTCCAAAGGTGTTCCTCTATGAGCAAAAGGTATTTATAACAACGTGACTTTGATGGTTTAGTCGGTGCGAGGCATAATTCGTCGAAAAGCTTCCGGCGTACAGAGCGCCTATAGCCTCTAAATCGCCTCTGCTTCGGGCCAACAGAGGCGATGGTCATTGCCTAGGGTTTAGCTAAATTTTACGTCATACATTTAGTCTGTAGCCACCGGTAATTCAAAATGTGCAAAAATCCATGGTGTGTACTGTTTAAGGGGAAAATGTGGAAAAGGATGGAGGGAAAGTATATGGTGAATGTGGACGTGTGTATGAGAAGAAAGGTGGAGCAAAAGCTAAGACTCCGTTTTGTGTGCGTATTGAGTGGGAATACAATACATACAGCTTACAGGAATATAGTTAGGTAGTGTGTAAATATGTTCAGTTACTACTCGAGAGAGACAAGACGTATATCGCATTTCCAACCTTCATCAGTGCTTCAGTAGACTTTAGAGACTATATACTATAGTATATCCAGTGAGGTAAGCAAGCTGTCGTATAGTTCTATGACTTGTCTACAGACTAACGACAGGGCGGCACACAACACGAGCAACACTTTGAGTTTGACAAACTCGCATGATTTTGACCTCGTTAGATTCCCCTCGTAGTCCTTATTCCAAAAATGCAAGAATCTGTTCCCCATCATGTTTTCTTACCCTCAATTTATGCTACTATCTGACTGAATACTTATTTCCTTGTTGGCCGCCATATTCTCACCATGACGTCAGAGAGTAACCCTTGGAAACGTCCCGTTCAGGTGGCACTGTTAGGTTGTGGCCGCGGTCAATTTGCACGGCCAAAATGTTAAAATCTAGGGCTAGACCAGGCTTGGGGGCATTTTTTAGTTAGGTATAGTGTGTAGGACAAGTGAATGTTTTTTTTTGTATTTGTGAACATGCTAGGAATGAAAAAAGGCCAGTTTCTTGGCTGTAGCTGCACTCTTCTTCAAGATGGTGGCCCCCTGTTGCAGTTGTGCATTGCTGTGTAGCAACTGAGAAATTGGCCGCGATTTCAGGTAGCCCTCAAACAAGCCAGATTTGCAAAAAAACTAGTTGGTTGACAGTACTTTTGGATCATATTTTTGGAATCGGTAGGAAATTTGCTTTCGGAATCTAATGTTGGCTTTAGTCGAGCATCGGCAGGAAAGTGGTGATTTTGGGGTGAAAAGTGCCGATTTTGCATTTTTTTGTCCTCATTTTTCTTAGTTCAGCTTAGTTTCCACTGGAAGTGAATGGGTCAAAAATACAAGAGAGAATAAAGTTTCTGTGCTCATCTGTAGGGCTTGTGATGTGAAATGACTCAAAACATTTCCTTATTTGCATGTAGTTTTTGAGAAAGGGTGAAGAGTGCATTGACGTGTGTTCTGACAGGCAAACCCCTGTGAGAACTGTTCTGTGCCTCCTTCAGTAGTCAGTAACGCTATCGGTGGTTCCCTGCGTGTCCCCTAGGTGGCGGTAAATGCAGAATATAGTGAAAGACGTTCAGTTGTTCAGGAACATTCGAACAAAGGCCTTTTCATTTACAGCTTGACAATGAGTGGTTGTCCTTTCTAGAAGGCCTATTCAATATAAAAAGTCAAAAACACGTATCTGCACCATTCTCCCTATCCTTCTTAACATCGAAATTAAACAGCTCTAGGAAGTCTTCCAAAACATTTGTCCGAGTCAAGTTCTCACAACGGTTTCAGAATGTGTCATCCAACAAACGCATGACCCGCTCGACGTCCAACAATTTATGATTTATTTCTCTCGTGGGCACCGCCCATAGACCATGGGCGGTGCAACACTGAAAAGTGTCAGTGGGGGATATAGCCCCCCCCCCCCCCCCCCNCCGCCTCTGATCTACATGTATGAGTTGCCGCACATTGAACTTGATTAGAGAAGCGAAACGTATGTAATCTCTACTTTATAGACCAGGCTATTAGCTAACCACCAACCACTGAATAACAAATTTACAAAACACAAGCCACACATGGCTGAACACATGTACTGCCTATACAACATTGCAAATATTTCTCGCTAACCTTACACAAACGCGGGAAAATTGCAATATCAATCCATTTTAACTCCTTTTTCTATGCGGACATGTTTGTCCAATGTAAAATTAACAATATAGACATTTCACTTATCAGCCTGCTTAATGAATGCATAATCGTCCTATAAAACAGTAAAATGTTATTCTACATACCAACAAGTTCTGTTTTGGGTGAGTTTTTCAAATATAACAGTAAGTAAAAAAATAGTTAGCACTTACAGTACTTAATCTGTTGGGATTTAGCATTTTAATTCAGTACATCAATAAACAATTTGCATATCAATCAATTTTATGAATGCATGCTCCTCCAACAAAACATTAAAACGTTATTCTTCATATCAATCTGTTCTACGTGAACTGTACTCAACAGAATTGTCCCAAAAAGAATGATTAGTGAACTGGGACATACATAACCACTACTATATAGACGCGCCCCCATTAGCTAACCATCAACCAGTGAATACCAAATTTACAAAACCCTATGGTGCGCCGTACATGTGCGGCGAAAGAATGGAACCTCCCCCGATATATGAGTAGTCGCAAAAAGAAGGTTTAGTGAACCGGGACGTACATAACCACTACATCATAGCCGCCCCCCATTAGCTAACCATCAGCCAGTGAATAACATTTTTACAAAACACAAACCACGCATGGCTCAGCACATGTACTGTCTACACAAAACATGGGAAAATTTCAATATTAAACTGTTTTATGTCCTTGTCCAATTTTTACTGTAAATTTATTTTTCAACTCAGCAGGTTCTGTGTGGGCATGCTTGTCCAATATAAGAATGAAAATATTTAGGATAAAATCCATTGTATGTAAACATTTTCATCCAATGCAAGAATAACCATTTTGCATACCAGCCTACTGTATGAATGCATATTCCTCCAATATACGGGTAAAACGTTATTTCTCATGTCAACCTGTTCTGCGTGAACATTTTTCCCAATACACCTATGAACATTATTATTCACATAAATCTTTTGTAAGGGAACTTTTACCTGTACATCGGTAGTCATTATTTTTCTTAGCAATCTCTTTCATGTGGACATTTATATACTAGTGAATATTAATTTTTATATTTTCTGTAAGTTCTATTTTAGAATTTTTTGTCGAATATACATGTACCTGTAAAATGGTCTGTTTAGTTCATATAGTTCCTTCCGATATGCAAAATTGGTTGAATGCACTTATTGTTAATAACACTCTTTAACCCATCTGTTCGTATCCTCAGAACAAAGCTCGACACTCAACAGAACATTGGGAAAGCAACTGAACAAAAGATATGATTAAAAGACACACGATATTTCGAAACATAGGGTAGTACTTGTTTCAATCTCAAGTGGATATAAAATGACGCAGTAATATGGGCTTTCTCAAGTCAAAAGAAACAACAGTTCACATTTTACCACGTTTTTAGACCAGGTAGCTTGGTATTTTGAAAGTCTAAAAGATTCCAAAGGGTACAAGGTGGAAAAAGATGAAAGTTTTGTTTTTCTCTAGGGGGTAACAGGAATGTCACGCAAACAAGTGTAGCGTGTGGCGCGACCCTGTTTGCTGATCATTCGATACAGGCTTCTGGAATGCAATCTAAAGGGACTCTAATACTTTCAATCGCAACACTTCGAATTGGCGAGTTTTCCACAATTTCTTGACATTACACAAAATGTTCATGGATGGCGCCATTTTGAAGCTGCATAGATAACCGATGGGAAAGACAGCAAACCGTTTGACCAATGTAACATTGCTTGACATTTGAACGAAAACATTTGTCCGTAGCTCATACAATTTCACAAAAAATCTACTTTCGCTTTAGAAATGTTATTTTTCATGACAAAGTTTGAGGATTTCCTGTTCCGATAATAAATAATGAAATCGAGATAAACATCGGGCTTACAAACTTTAACATTATCCCTAATGATTTCCTTAATGGCATGTTTGTCCTGGAGGTAATTATTGGACATAACATTTTTGTACAATACCTTTTTGGTCACACCGGTCCGACGTACACAAGTAGTTTTGGGCATGAGTCGACTAATATGACGGTCTAAAAAAGCATTGCTGTAGCCATTATTTACCAGGGTTTATACCATCTATCTCTTGACTGAACCAACAACTAATCAGACGACACCAAATACGCCCTCCGATATAACAGTAAACTCTGTGTTTTAACGAATCTGTTTTTAATGAAAATTTTCGTCCAACATAGCCGTCAATTATTTTTCATATGTTGTCTTGGAAACAGGCGGCGTCACATCCTGTAGCGGAGAGCACGGTAACCCTTGGCGTCACTGTTTTATGCGTTCCGTATCGAGACACTTTTTGTCCAGTACCATACCTCCTGCTGTGTGACATGGTTGCCTAGTGTCAGCACTACGCTCGGGCATCATGGAGTTGTGAAGCCACGATGATGCATTGATTGCTTGATCTAAAGCCATTGATGTACTTTTCAGAACAAACAGTTCGGCCGATCAGCTGCAACGCATATTAATATTGACCGAATTAAACACAGTGTGCCGTCAGAATGATAAAAAAAGTATTTTGCAACAGATCCGGGATGCCATCATTTATTTTTCATGCAGAACTTATTCACATGATAAAAGCAAAAATTTCAACGTTGTTAAGCATAGAATTGATGGCTGTTCTATTTTCTTTCTCAAGTCAAATCGTCCACTTGGTTCAGTTTTGTATGTTCTGTCTAATATTTTGGGGGGAAGAGCGTGCTGCGCAGGTCCAAATTATTACAACCATAAATATATAGAGAATCTCCATTTCATTAATCACAACCGCTCGAACTGTCACAAATGTGAGATATCATCATTTATGTACATTACAAACAAAGCACGTCATAAGGATTACCTTCACTCGTGATGTCTTCCATCTCCTTAACACAACTCTGGGGTAGAACCAAGCCCGAGTAAGGGTACTGCGATCACGTGCTTCGCTTGTAATGTTTGACGAAATCTCTGGAAGATTTTCGTGAAATGTATTTTCAATAAGATCACGTGACCATCTCTAGAAACAGTTAGGGTAACTCCAACGAACCTCCAAAATAATACCTCTCTGCAACATAAACTAATACCGTTGAGTCATTTTTGGGACAGTTTCATGCAACCAGGCTCTAGTCCCTTTCGAAATTATTGATTGTTCCCAAATGAATGCTTCCAGGAGGACCCCAGGGGTATCTTGGTAAAATATTATGGTGTTCTTTGCAAACTTGTATTGCCGTCAGCACCGTACAAGTTTAGCAGTTATGGGCAGTAAGAGAAATATTTCATTTTTTTGGCAGTAGTGTGGTTGTATGACTAGAGATATCGGGCGACGTTGCTGTTGGCATATGGTCAACTTGAAATCGTTTAATAGCTGTTTGAAAATTTTAAGAAAATGTTAAGATCTTCACGATTTCACATATACGAAACATGCTAGAAAATCAGAAAAGAAATGCGTGGGGATTTTTTTGAACCATGTCTCCTCTCCAATTATGCTCCGGTAGTGCCTTTTTCTTGACGTGAGATGTTTCGAAACTTTATGGTTATTATAACAGTTTGATTTTGATGGTCGATCATAAATTTAACCCGTAAGAAATGAAGATTCTAAATTTGATGTTCCGGATTGGAGCGCGAATTCGCGCAAATATAAGTGTGGGAAGATTTCCTCTCCTCCAGTCGCCACCGATGCCAATATCAGCCCACGTCGTCACTAAATTCTACCACCATCAGTTTCATCTGGTCGCCATCACAATACATACCCCTTAATTGCCACCATGTTCTCCCCGCCCTCCATCTCGTCGGATTCTACCTGGTAACTCCCTATCGCACCAAATTCTGTCCCCTCTATCAACTTTTACTGAAAATTGGTAGCCTATAACTTCACCACCCCCCCC
>NMRA01000024.1:1619176-1636643 GCA_002633005.1 Phoronis australis | reverse complement strand
GGTTGGCCATTTTAACATTTTCATGGACTTTTGACATACTTTTGCGATCTTTTGGCGCTGGAACACAGATTTTTATAAATCAAGTTATGTAAGAAACTACTGTAACGGCTATAGAACGTGCCTTTCTCAAATGAAGCACCTCAGCACAAGCTCAGTTATTCCAATGGGAACACTGATTTGAAGTCGTGACGTTTTTCCTGAACTATAAAATTGTTATCGTCGTCACAATCAAGCTGCTTTGACTAATTGTAGAGACTTGAGCTTGCATTATACGCTATTTTGGATGCAAATATTGGCAAATACGAAAGTTCAATTTACCTGCAGCACTTGCATTATTCACCCGTTTGTTTATGATTTGCCCCTATCCGTTCGGAAACAAAAGGCATTATTAAAAAAGGAGAGAGCTACGACGACCAGCATCAGCGAATTTCGCGCTCACTTGCAAGCCAACACAAACCTACGGTGGCTGGGAAAGGATATGGTAACAATTGATTTTTTCCTAACCCGAGCGCCGACTTATGAGCCCAGCGTCCTACTTATTCGTCGAGTTCAAAGATTCAGCTACGTCGTGAGCGAGCGGCAGTTAAAAGTTAAACTACACACAATTTTTTTGCGAAGCTAGGATTTGTTATAAGGACTATGTCAGTACTTTTGAAGCATTTCTTTCTCCTGAGGATGTGGAGCTCAGAAACGCATCTCCAAATTAAGTTTGGCGCTCAGATTCGTACGACTTGTGCAAATGGCTGTATTGGTGTTTTCACGTTACATTCCATGGTTACAAGCAAGCACTGTACCACTAACAGCGATTCAGGATTTGGAGCACCATTTTCTGTACAGCCGTCGAACAGCCACTCGTGTTTGGGAATACTTAATTCGAGAGCAGAACTCTGAATATTGGATAGCCTTTTTACGAGAGCTGGTGATGAAAAAGACAAAGTTGGTTTGATTCTGCTTCATGGATGTTATATAGGTAATAAAAATTTATACTTACATGGATTAACATAGGCGTATCTAGGATGTAATGGAGGCCAACCTTAGTGATCAACACTATACCCCTCCGAACGCTTGTCTGTCCTGTTCAGTTGTAGGGGTTCTTCAAAATGATATCTTGGCTTGTAGGGGGGCGCTTTAAATGACGGGTACAGGTATTATTACTTTAGGCAGAGGACTTAAAACTGGCGTCCGTCTTACATTTCAGTGACTGCGCAGTAATTTTAACCCTAACTCGGTGTTAAGATCATTTATATCCGATGAAGTTTGTGATCAGTAAATAAACAATGAAGCAGTCCTTGAATAAAGAATGAAAAAGATCACTCGTATTTTTGTAATTTTTTGTTGGCCGCGGAATAGGCTTCCTCTCGGCCTAAACCAGCCTACCATTAGCAGGGCTCTTATGTATACGTGGGACAGTGGCGGATCTAGGATATCACAAGGGGCCCTACATTTTGTCTGTAAACATTTGCGCAAAACACGATTGTTGATGTGTATAGCACCGAATGGGGAGAGGTCTAAAAATCAAGCATTTTCCTTGATTCCTGAAGTATTATCCAAGAAAAAAATAAAAAATACGAGAACGTATCAAACAGGAAAAACTGAAATAACCACAGACTTGATCTCACCACTGCACCACCACGATTTAACTCCTGGGCCCCCCCGCCTAAATCCGCCTATGGTGGGATAAGACTGAATAAGCAGTTTTGATTACACAACCGTAAAACTGTACTTCTTTGTGCAAAGTCTTCTTGCTCAAACTGAGTGAGTATCCGTACTTTTCATCATTTTTTATAGAGCAGCTCTTTCGATATTTTCAAGATAAATTGCATGAGGTGAGTATACTTTGGAACACACACACCATCAGGAAGTACAACAATGACCGTTTCCATCACGGACCCGACTCATTTCATAATGTATCACGTACCAGAGATCTATGATGCTGAAATTTATCTCCCTGAACTCAGTGATGGGAAGGGTGTACGGAGTGTTGATTCAAAACTCAGTATCCAAGAATATGTACGATTTACGCTGCTTAATTATGGCCGAACTTGGCCTCACAATAGGCCTACCTAATGACCTGGACGAGGCTAAACATTTCTGTATAACCCTCAGAGGCGCATTTTATATACTTGCGGCATAAAAAATATCAAATGTTCGGAACACAACTATTGCGAACTAACTTCACAGATGCTATTATTTTTACAAAATCTTACTATATCGTAGTAGGCTACATGTTGGACCTGTGTTCTCTGATCATGTATTTTCCATCTTGTGTGTGATGGCCTCAAACGTGTTAGGAAAATGAATTTAATACATCTTTTGCAAATTGTAAAAGGTTGGGCGAATTCTGTCTTTGACTTGGCTTAAGATTCTTGAAACACCATGTAACACTGCACCACAGTTATTTCGGTCATTGTTTGATTGAAAATACATGTTAGTGTTTCTAGGAGTCCACAAAATACTCACAGTTAACGCAACGCCGGTAGTTTTAATTCAGTTCCCCACCACCGTCGTTAATAGTTTCACATTTGGCCATTTTGGTTAAAACTTCTGGCAACGCTAATGCAAATATCCTTGTTCCGTATTTAATAAAGAAATGCATTTGTTACTGTTTGAAATCAGTACATTTTTGGGGCACGTTGCTGAATGTTTGAACCTTCAGCTTGACGTAATTAGCGCTGCGAGATACTTTAGAATGTGGCTCGCCTAATTTACAATATTTTCATCATAAAGGCGATAGGTTTCTTTATTCTTGTTCCGAGTTCGGAAACAAGGAAACAATGCTATTTTAAACTCCGTTGCATCCACGGTCAACATTCGACAATCCAGAATAAACGGGATAACTGGATTGGATAGCAGAACTTCTGAGTTTAAGGCAAAACGCAAGGGTGATGTTTTCCCCGCGACCCACAAAAACGTCCCGACAACGTCTTCCGTCGAACGCGAAACGCAATATCCAAAAGTGCCCGGCTGCGTTTAGCCAAATGGGAAATTGTGGATACCGTAAAAAACATGAAACTTCTGTTTTTCCATTTTTTCGAACGGGGGATATATGGCCATGTTGCGTGGAAATTATAATAATATGTCACTTTTGCATTGTCTCAAAAAGCGGGACGTTTTGATGGCACGGTGGGCTGGCGCAAAAATAAAAAAATCAGATAGTATCTTGTACGCTGTCAGCAACACAAAGAATTGGATTGGATTTTTTTACAATGTCAACATTTCATTTCTTAGAATTTTATTTCATGTGAGGATTACAAATAACAGTAGTTCTGAACGGGCAGAAATTGAATTAAGAAAAAACGGCATCTTGGCAACATGTAAACATTGCACAAATGAATTATTATAAGAACAACTGAAAACATTAATAATATGTACATACGCACGCACACATACACGCGCGCGCGTACTCTCACACGCACGCACACGCATACACACACACACACACACACACAAACACACACACACACACACACAAGATTTTAACACATAAAAATGTGTTGCTGAAAAACTCCTGGCATGCCGCTCAATCACGAAGTAATTGAATCTTTGAGAGAGAACGATTAAAGATGTACGTCACGGCAGCTTCCATGTTCAAGGTCAGCCTCGTTTTGATTCTCGTGAAATAACTCGAGCGCTCGTGTTAGGAAAAATAAATTAACATGTCCTTCCCCAACCACCGTACAAACGTACAACGCACTTGTTTGTTACTGTGTATTCAATAATCAACAGCATCCTAAATCTGGCATTTGTGATTTGTGTTCTCTTTCGAAAACTTCATTTTTGAGCAAGTGAGATACCTGTCACTCGGAAAGATGCTTTTCCTCATGGAATGTGAGTTGCCTTTAATTATACGATTACATGCAAGAACTAACTGACCTTCCTAATTAAACAGAAGCATTCTTAAAAAGAAATTATGAGCACGTATTAAGCTAATTACCAAAAACCTTCATTGGGAATGGTTTTCTGAGAAAGAAGGGTTGTAATTTTAATTAATGTGTTAAAATATATTCGAATTATCTTCATGCCTAAACAAACGCCAAAATGTGTATGTGTGTCGTCAGCAACAGAAAGATGATTGCTGGAGTATATACTACATGTAGGAAAGCAACGTGTTCTTTATGTTTTGAACGCCAAAATGTTAGCGTACAATCCCAGTATTTACTGAAGTAAATTTTCACTGACTACTTATTTTACAGGATTTATTCCTAGTTGCTGGCTTTGTTAATTCGAACAAAATTCCATGTATTCTGTCATCTACAGCTAGACTATTTTTGGCGCAAGTGAGGTATCGCTTTTTTGTTTATTTATTATCGCACTGAAGGTAACAGTCTTTTGCCAATTCACAGACTTATTTATGGACAAGGGTTGTGTCTGAGAAGGACGTTTTCAAAGCCTGCCGACGTGGCGGACATAACTTGCTGGGATTTATATTTTCCAATGGGGAGAAAACGGAATAGATTTAGTCATTCCTTTAAAAGGAATAGTGCAAATTTCCTTGGAACGCAGCTAAATAACAAGTGAACGAAGAGTTCTGAAATTAAAGACTGACCGTTCGTCAACAAAAATATTAGCAAACTGATATCCAAAACTCACAGTTCGAAGGTTTGCACTGGTCCAAATTCAATAACTCCAACATGTTTTGGGTTTAAAAAGTGCAATTGCGTTGGCCTTTTCAGGGGTGGTCGTCATTTTAAACGTGCTTAGCTTGTCCTACTGTGCAAAGAGAGAGTTGTTCGACCACGACGTGGCATTTTTGGAAAGACCTATTGCGCATTCGTTAACAACCCAACTTCGACTGCATGAAAGAGGGGTCGGTCCTGGAGACTTCAGAATCCATGGAACTTACACGCTACCCTCAGGAATTACCAAGGTAACTTTATATAAAACACTCCACTTTTTCGTTTTATCTCAGTGTGAATCGGCAAGTAATTCAATTTCTCACGAACGTTTCGTATACCCTGCAGTTGTATGAAATTCCTTGCTTGCGATATGAAATTATATTTCTATGTCATCACGTGTTCATACGAGTTCGTTTGCTCGCACTCATTTTGGCAATCACGTCTACCTTTAGTTCTTGGTTTATTCATTTTGTCTCTCCATATTTTGATCGTTAACATACAACTGTAAACTACCGCTACTAAATCAAGTATTTGAGCAAATTCGATAGTAGAAATACATCAAGAAAAATCGAGAAAAGATTTCTTGAACCCCTCCCCCCTACGTATAGCATACCAAACTTCAAAAATCATATTGCTATGTTAAAGCAAATCTTTATGCGTGGGCTTTTACAAAATGAACTTTTGGCATCCAGCATCTGGCCCAGGTCTAACTCGGTAAAGTGACAAAAGCGTGGCTCCTGCAGAGCGTACGTATCGTTCCAGTCAAATATAGGAACGTGACATCTTTTTTCGTTTGTATACGATACACATAACTGAACTTACCGGTTACAGCCGATAGTCTTTTACTTACTCTACAGACAAAAGTGATAAAAATTTCAACATGAAGAAGCACTACAAGGGTACAACAGCACCACCTGGTGAAAACAACTTTAGTTTGCTCTCAACAACCACCTGGGAGAGTCTTATTCGATAGTGTTTATTTCATCGAAATGACTTTGCGTCCAGAAAAAAACGGAAAAGGTGCTGAATCTCTTTCGGAGACTTCTTTGAAAACCCGCAGCACCCTCTTTGCATTGATTATTTAGGTCAAAATGTGTAATTGTTTATTTGTGGCGCCGTATCGTGCCACACAATCTGAGTGCCTCTTCAGTGGGCATTTTTTAATTCCCGCGTCCACAATTTTAAGTACTTCTTGTACAGTACTTTGAACGTTATAAACCATTTCTTTAAAGTTGAAATTGGCCCAGACCTTCAAAGGTGTGTCGGTATTCGGAGCGTTCATTGTGGGCGAACATAAGAATGGGAAGCACGGAGGACGAGTGTCAGGCCACATCATTAAAGGGATCCACCAGGATCTAAAAGGTAGGATTACATGCGCCACCTGGTGTTGATTTGCCACGTGTACATTGAATCTGGGTGTAATAGTGCTAGGTTGAATGTAGTCATCTAATGTCGACAACTTCTGCTAATTTACAACTAAGATCTGTTTGGAAACTGTTAAGTTGGCAAGCCAGTTAGCCCACTGACACTGTCAAAAGTGTGACGGGACGTTAGTAACTGTATGTTAACTGTTATGCTTGTTTAGTTGCTCTTGTTCACTTATTATTATGATTAATGTCTTTGTTGCGTCTCATTGCGCTGTATAGCCTTTGTTCCTTGCTTGGACCATGCGGACGTGACTGTGTCGGGCACTTCGTTGGTGACAGCCTTCGTAGAAGAGTGTGTAGTCTTCTTTGACATAAATTTTAAGGAATTGAGCGTGTGTGATGTGCAACAGAACTGAACTTGTGTTAAGCTGAAATACACATTTTGGTGCTCTCTGGAGATTTGATGTGTTACAAATAAAAACGACGATTGAAAGGTCTCGCCCAGTGGTGAAATCGCAACATGCTTTTTCAAAATAAGCCAAATTACTGGAAATAAACTGTTTTGATGTTTCTCAAAAGTTGAACCATAACTATCTTCACATTCCTAACGCTGAACATTAAGAACAACCAGCGTTGTAACTACTTGTTTGTGTTCAATTTCAGGGAACATTAGCCCAAAACTCTCGGCAAAAGAGGCGATCAGCGCATGTCTTCAAACTCTTGACGGAAAGGAACATGTTGCTCACGAAAATGCAGATTTTGTCGTATACGCAGGTAAAAATGTTATGTTTTGTTTCTGATTTTTTCCGGATCATCAGTGCGAAATTGAAAACTTATAAAAATCGCATTTCTTTCTAAGTCGTAAATGGGCTCCTGCCGTACCAAACTTGTCTTACTTAAGTTTCAAATCGGGAAAGAGCTGGAGACTTTGGGAATAATTTTGAACCTCGACTAAGACAGTGATTGATACATCCAACGTGTCAGTCAAGCTATTAATTGCAGCCAGTCAGGGCCTGGGAAATGTAAGCACTACATTCGTTCTTCATCTTGGCTTACAAACATTCATTGTTATCGAAATCAAAAAGATGTAGTTTCAATGACCATGGAACACTCACAGTCACTGTCATAGTCACTGGGGAAAGGGGTACAACGGAACCATGTCAACTATCTGTTCGTTTGGTAACAGTTTTTTGCAAAGTGCTCAAATTGCCTATCACACCCCCTGCCGCTATTCAACAATTTCGCCCGTCTCCCTTTTTGAATACTTTTCACTTCTCTCAGTATCCTCAAACAACAGCTGCTTCCAGTTCCGTTTGCACTGCACAGAGTGTTCGCACGTCATTAAATGGTTTTGACAAGTCTGTAACTATTTCGTGTACTTCTAATTCAAATCGCGGATCATATAACAACGATTAAAGAAATTCAAACAGTCAAATTAGAAAATGCCTTGAAATCATCGATTGAATGGGGGATGACGATGACGGACACCTCTCCGCTTAACAGTCTGCGAACAGTGAGAGAAATCGAGTGAGAGGGAAGAATTTACTCGAAAGATTCTTGCAGCTATGGAACACAGCCCCACCCTCCGCAGCTTTGAGTTAGTTCTGTTAGTACCATCGTTTAAAAAAATCAGAAAGTTTTGGGAAGATTTTTAGACGGTCTTGACCAAGAAAATTTTTGGAAAATCCACGCAATATTTCAACTTTTTTCCACACTTTTAGAGAACATTGGCAAGACTGATGGAAAATTTGACACGATTTCAAGATTGCCAGCAATACTTTTTCTTGACCAATTTTAGAGTGGACTTGAATGGGAATACTGTCTTGGTGTTTTGCCGTTTTGGCATTCACTTACACTACTAACCCTACCAATCCAAGTAAAATTCTTACTCGTCATACAGAGAAGTTACGAAATACTGATTAGCTTGTGTTGTTTCCAATTTACCTAGGATTTAACTATGAGCATAATGTGACCGCGACATTGGCTTACTACGTCACGATGAGCGTAGAAACCAGTTCCGGAGTCGTTGAGCCGTCGTGCTTGATTGACGCCATGACAGGGGGTATAATAAAGAAATGGGATGCGATAGCCTCAGCGGTTCAGAACGTTAACAGTGTAGGAGGGAATGGACATGTAAGTTTTCTTATTATCGAATGTGTATTGAGGGACGTCGTTGTGTGAGAATATATTTTCTGCACTCTTAAAGTTGCGTAAAACCGTAGAAAAATGTTCAAATTTGACTAACTTCGGAATTTCATATCCAACTTCCACATGCTATGCCATGTTAACACTAAAGTTCTACAACGTCTCTATTATAAAGGTATATACATTTACTTTAGTTGAGAAGATATTTGAGTACATGCACAGAGTTGTCTATACCGTCCTACATACTCTTAACATGCTGCATCTTTAAGTTTCTAGGTCTAGCGACCATCGATTGCTTTGTTGCATTTGCATTTTTATGCGCCCACATATTTATATGTGGACGCATTATGCCTTCATCTCCGTCGGTCCGTCCATCCGGCCGTCCGGCATCCGCTGCTCTATCTCCAAAACGCCTTGACGTATATTCATGAAATTTTGCATATGTGTTTCTACCGTGGAAATGACGGCATGAGCGAACTTTCGGACGGATCCAACTACCGGTGTGCCCCCTGGTGACAATTTTATTTTTTTACGTTTACCTATGTCTTCAAAAGTCCTGAACAGATTTTCATAGAATTTGGTACATAATCACCTATTAGTGAGATGACGCCGTCACTTTACTTCATTTATCAGTCATCAAAGGTAAAAAAGCCTCTCCTTTTTAACGATTTCATGTTGAAATTACAAACTTTTATAAACACAATTTAACAGATACCTCGGACACAAATATGGATAAATGGAGAGGCCTGCACGCATGCTTTTAATTAGTATTCTAGAAATCATCGAATTTGTACTGTTAATATTATTATTGTATGTATTTATGTTTGTACGTATTTATATAGAACCTAATTTCTTCAGACATCATTTCAACAGGGCGTGAGTGTGTGTGTGTTAATGGCGCGTGAAAGTCCTTCCCCGCTCCCCTTTTTCCTTTCCAGCTGCATTTTATTGCCTTATGTATCTATTGGTTAATATTATATACTTTTGTTGAAGCCAGAACTGAGGCACTCAACCTCAGACTGGCTACGTGCTGTTGTTTGGGCAATAAATGTATTAAAAAGAGAGAGATGATGACGTCCTCCCGTTTTCGGATGCATTCAACGTAGCTTGCGTCACCTAGTGGCCATTTTTACTGTTTTCGAGTCTGTTTTTTGCGTCCACCCCTTTATAAACCAAACTGCTCAAAGGATGATTGTGAAAATTGGCACGTACGTTCTTACTGTAAAGAGGACGGTTGACGATGATTTTCCGACGACTTCAACTACTGTGACGCCTCCTTGTGGCAGTTTTGTTGTTTTGCGCCTATATGCCTATATCTCCTAAACCGTTAGCAGCATCTTTACTAAATTTAGTATTTGCATTAATATGATGTTGACAATGGATGACGACGACTTTCGGCAGATTGGACTACTGGTGTGCCCCCTCGTGGCAATTTTAGTTTTTTACGTTTACCAGTCTGTAACTTCAAAGGTCCTCAACACATTTTCATAGAATTTTGAATATAGGCATTCATTGGTGAGATGACGCTATCATCCTGTTTTTGGATGGAATCGATATATTTTTCGCCACCTAGTGGCCAGTTTTACTGTTTTCAAATCTTGTTTTTGGCGTCCACCCGGCCTCAATCCACCAAATCATTCTAGGGATTGTTTTTTTCAGTGTGAAGAGGATGTTGGATGATGGCGACTGACTACCGTGGCCCCTCCTAGTGGTAGTTTTCTTTTGTTTTTTTTGCCCATAGCTGTATCTCCAAAACCCACTGCAGGATCTTTTTAAATTTAGTAAGTGAATTTATATGAAGATAACAGACGACCACTTTCAGGCGGATCGAACGGATGCTGTGCCCATATGTGGCTATTTCATTATGTTCTGTTTTTCTTTGTTTCTCTGAAGTTCCTTGACAGTTTTTAATGAAATATGGCATGTTCCCATTTTTGGATGGATTGTACGTTTTTGCGCCATCTAGAGGCCATTTTATGATACAAATAAATAACCCTAAAAGCACACCATTTGCGATGCATTCGTGGGTGCATTTCAACGATTTGCGTTGCTCTTGTTCATGGCATAGAATAAAACGATGAGCGTCAGTACTATACTATATTAAAATATTCCCCACTTATAAAGCGGTAGCTCTTTATCAGGGCCATGACACGAGCATGCCTTTGACAAAGAGCGTACAGCTCGAAAGATGGGAAATAGCTTAATATATTTTAGTACCGACGATTGTCTATTTATTGTATACTATTTTGTTCTTTTAAACCGTCGGTAGCTGCACTGCATTACAACATCTATTTTATTTGTTTACATTTTTCAGACTGGGCAATATTTGTATACGCCAGGTGGCAGTGTTCCCGCCAATCCTAATTTCCCTCCTCTGCAGGCACAAGTGAAAGATGCGACAACGTGCGAACTTGTGACTGGTTTTGTTGAGGTCTATAACCTCAAAACTGGGGTTTCTCCGAGAAGTGTCAAGGAACCTTGGTCCTTCCCATGTTCATCCGGATTCCGTGATCCCAGAAACGGTGCCTTCTCGCCACTAAGTGACACGTTTTTCTACTCACACGCCACCTATCATCTGTACATGAAGCATTTGGGTGTTCCTCCACTTCCTCTCCCTAAAAAAATTAAGCTATATGCCCACTACGGCTCAATTGGAACGATAAAGGCTCAATACTCTAACCTAGATAAGCGTGTTCTCCTCGGAACAGGGAACACCAGAGTTTACTACCCGTTTGCCACGGTGGGCATCATCGCGCACGAACTTGGACATGCTTTCACGTACAGTTACTCGAAAATCGTTAAACAAGACGAAGGTTACGGCCTCCACGAGGGATTCTCCGACATTTCAGCTGCCATGGTAAAATACGAGCTTAAACAACAGCGCAGTTTCTTGTTTGGAGATGAAATCCAAAAGGATCCGAACGGTTTCGACCGGGACATGTGTAATCCTACCCGTGACGGAAAATCCATCGATAACTACAAGAATTACGTAAAAAACATGGACGGACATCAAAGCTGTGGTATCATCAACAAGGCGTTCTGCACTCTGGTCACCCATTACAGGTGGGACATCAGAACTGCTTTCAAAGTGTTCGCCATCGCCAACATGAAGTACTGGACGGAGACAACAGGCTTCAACCATGCCGTGTGTGGCATTGAACAAGCGGCAAGGGACCTGCGAATGTCTGACAGCGATGTCAGAGGGGCCTTCGCAGTGGTTGGTTGTGCGTGCCCAAAAAGCGGCAATTGCGAGAATTCTGTTTACGGCTGCAAATACAAAGCTTTTTAAATCAAGCAAAGCTTTGCGGTCTGTAACTAAGGATCAATGAAAATAAAATTCTACGTATTTGAGATTATTCTTTCTAATTAATCTTTAGAAACGAGACTAAATATCTATGTAAACATCCTGGAGAAGTGACCTCAAGACTTTTTCAACAGATAACCAGTTAGTGAAATAACGGCAGTACGACCTTAGTTTCATATTGAGGGTCCTTCTTTCACACGGGGTCTCCTCTTAGAGTAGCGTCAGGGGGTAATTGCTCCACAGCCCGTATTAATCCGGCACTAATCACGAGTTGAAGTGGACAAAGTTTAAAACGCAAAACAGATTCATTTGACCCACATGCACCAACATGTTTTCGATGGCGGTTAATGACCGCCACCGAAAACATGAAACTTTGAAAACCACTATTCGTGAATTATAAAAAAACCTATCATGGTTTTATAACGATAAAATACTAATGGTTATAATTCCAAGAATATGTTATTTCTTTTGAACATCATCGTTCGAAAAACATCGTTGATGAAAATGAAATTGTTCACAGCATACTTGCACAGATCGATCAAACTGGCGGAGGTATGGTTTTTGATGACCTTGTTCAGTGTAAATGTTTAACGCATATGGTACTCAAATTACATTTACTTTCAATTACAATAGAAGATTTCTGCGATATTTAAGAGCAAGTTTGGGTTATAAAGAGTACCAGCTATCACTGGAATGAACTAGAATTCCCTTTAACACGAATACATTACGAAAATCTCATGGGAAGTGCTGCTCCCATGCTCTCTCGGTGGCCTCTCAAGTATCTGAGCACATGCCTTAGAGAATTGCTTACAAATTCCAGTACGGTAAACTAAGGATAGTTAACTCAAATGACCCACTGCGTGTGATTTTACTTTTAATTTTGTTTCCATGTGACGGCTCAACACGTCAAGGTAGGTCATTTCCGGCTTCTGACAACCCGAAAATCTTTTGGTTTCGTATCTGCTTTGTTTGTCTATGAAGTTCGACCCCTTTCTGTACAACATTTTACAAAAGAAGACAATTTTGTAAGAAATTGATGATGATTTAACGAACATGGATGCATCGCGAACTTTAAGAAAATTTATATCATCCAATTCCCAAACAACAAATTGCACTAGATGATTTCCCAGTCTGTACTTCGTGTTTTGGTGAATTTTGACGAAGTTTGTGGAACTTGACACTTCATTCCCGTGTTACAACAAGTGGTTTGAAGCAGTCCCTTAGCAATGGAAGAGGGATCCCGGAAGCGCAGCCAGGCTTTCAAATGTGACCTTGCATTGGGAACCGATTGGCCGCACAGTTCAACCACCTTAGTGGAAGTCATCTCCCTAGTGTGCGATATGATGAGTAAGGTGGCTGGCACTCCAGCGATATACTAGCCCTTCACTAGCGTTATCTCACCAAACTTGCAAAAAGTAGAGTGTAATACACACACCTCAGCTTTCTTTAGCCTACATCCGTGCTGTGGTTAATGGTTGACGATTGACAATTTGACACCTGTGTAACTGAGGGCAAATTTAATCTAAATTCCGCTTTCTGGTTGAGCATCCAAATGAGCTTTTCCTAGACCACAGGACTTTAGGTAGTACTCGTCCCAAACAGTCTCTTAAGGACACTGAGCAAGGATGTGCTCTAAAAATGGCGGGACTTATGTACCAGGATACATACGGGCAGAGGCCAGCTTTCTGTACTAAGTTTACTGAAAACAACTTCAAGGAATTACTGAATACCATTCTTGGTAAACACTTCCCAGTTAGTCCACAAAATGGCCAACAAACCAAAGGCCCGAACCGTGGTCTTATACCCACGTATAGTAGAGTTGATGAAAGGCGTTACTCATTTCGCCGGCCATTTTAGATGGTGGTGCACCATCAAAAATAAAATTAAAATTGAAATCAAACAAAAAATTCGTATTGTATTAAAAGTGTTTGTAAATTCTTGGAGCTTTGTGAAATGAACATTTTTGGGCTTAATTTTCAAAAGAACAAACTTATATTAAAATCCATTTTATTAAGTTTTTAACTAAACTAAAGCGAGAAAAATATCTTTAAAAAGTGGCATAATCAGCGACTCTGCCGCCTAAATAAAATGCACAAGGTTGAACAGAATTACAAAAAAAATCTAAGGAAACACGTCATCATAAATACTTCGATATTACTAGGCGAATGTTATCCATATTTCGCTTTTATTATCAAATGTCTGCGAGGACACTGACCCTCGACTTCTAGTCTGCTGGAATGAATCACGTGACCTTCCGGTATCCCTCACTTGAAAGCTCGCTTTGCCCGATGTTTTAATTTTAGAGTTCAGGTATGATTTTCAAATGCACATAACATTGGTTGGCAGTCATAATTATCAGGTTAGATTAGTTAAATCATTTTTGGTGGCCACAATAAGATCAAAAACTGGACGATCGCCGCACAAATAAAAAAGTTCATGTTCAATTCAACGTTTCGTCTTTTCATTAGACATCACCAGGATCATATTTAACTAATACAATGCCTATATATGTTACTTTTCTCTGAGGTGTGATGTTCTTTCAACCTGTCACAGAGGCGTCTCTGTGTGAGTCCTTTATAGAATTCCTTACAGTTGTCACATTCAACCTTATACACAACATTGCTCTTGTTCAATAAAGGGATGGGTGACTTCAGTTTTTTTGAACATCACCAAGCCAACTCTGTTAGTATTATCTGAAGAGAACCTAATAAGGAGTTACTGTTCATTAAAGAGTCATTGGCCATTCAGAACCAGCATGCCACTTATTCTCTGAATAACATGTAGAGCTCTGTGACCCTGCAGCTATGGTGATGACCAGCTACTGACCATATTCTATGTATCTCTCACTTCACTCCATGGATGTTACCTGAGCTGTATGTTGGCACTTGTTGTCCTAAATTGTTGTAAATATGATCCTGATGATGTCTAATGAAAAGACGAAACGTTGAATTGAATTGAACAGGTTAGACTAGGGGTCTGTTTCAAGTAGATGACTCGAGACTTAACTTGAGACAGAAACTTGGTCTCATACTTCCACTTCACAATGACTGTAAAAGTTTTAGCCAAGTAAGTACGACACATCACAGTCTAGAAGTAATATTTTGAAATAATCCTAAGTAACTAGCAGTTACGTGTGTATTCTCAGAGACTATCAACTTTTGCACAAGGAAGATTCGGATATTTTTCAGACATAATTGTGTGGAGCGTAAGACCAAGTTTCTGACTTAAAAAAGATACTTACTCGGTTTGGCCTATTAACAGATATTAAAACTAATTTTCCATTCAATTTCCTGAAACAAAATAATGCTCTGTATTCCTCATCAACCTTGAACAAAAATTTGAAAACTCCTTTCAAGGTCTGCTAAACGGTCAAATCTGACCTAGTACGCTTTCATCGAATTATACACGACAACTGTAGTGAACGTCCAATCATTAAGAACTGTAATATCCTGTTACTGTTACCTGTTACCTAGGCTGTGTCCTTCCACTGCAGGAAGTAGCCCTCCGCCAGATCCCTCCATTGTTTTCGGTTCTTAACTGTCTTTGGCCATGTTACCCTATCTCTCTGCATGATGTCGTTTCGCTTTCGTCTCTTTGGTCTCCCCCTTGTTCCCTTGCCTTTCTTGGGCTGCCATTCGGTTGTCCTCGGAGTCCACCTGTTATCCTTCATTCTTGCCACATGTCCAGCCCATCTCCATTTCGTTTCTGTTATGCATTTTGTTATATATGTTATTTTAGTCCTTTCTTTTATCTTGGAATTTGGTATTTTGTCTTTCAAGCTGATGTCCAGCAGTTTCCTTTCCATTGCTCTCTGGTTTGTTTTCATCTTGTTCATAAGTTCTTTAGTAAATGACCATGTTTGGCACTCATGTGTCACTACTGGCATAACGCATTGGTTGTACACTTTTCTGTTCAGTGCTATTTGCAGCTTTTCGTCTAGAAATATCTCTCTGTATTTGCCGAAACAACCTCAACCTGCTTTTAGTCTTATCAGGACTTCTTGTTTTGTCGTCTCTTCCATTGTAATAGTTTGGCCAGGGTATTTATAGCCTTTAACTTTCTCTATGGGTGTGCTTTTGATTTCTATCTGGTCTTCAGTCTCGAAATTTGTTATATATTTAGTCTTTCCTCTGTGTATTTTCAGGCCAATTTATAAGCTTTTTTTCATTTCGTATGTTCAGTTGCATTTCCATGTCTTTAATGTTTTCTGTTGTAAGGGCCACATCATCTGCAAGTCGCAAATACTCGAAGTTCTCACCATCTATGTTGAGTCCTCTCCTCTCCAAATGAGCCGTGTTGAAAACCTCTTGTAGCACTGTAGTAAATAACTTAGGTGATAAGGGGTCTCCTTGTCTCATGCCTCTTCTTGAAATTTTTCCTGGTGTCTGATTTTCCATGAGTAGTCTTGCTGTTGCGTCTGTATAGATGTCCTCTATTATGTTTACATATGCCTCATGATTTCCAGTCTGTCGTAATGCACTGAAAATTGTTGAATGCTCCACTGAGTCGAATGCCTTTTCGTAATCTATATAACCAACACATAATGGCAAGTTGAATTCATTGTATTTTTCTATTATTTGATTTAGGGTTTGAAGATGTTCTGCTGTTGAATAACCCTTTCTGAAGCCAGCCTGTTCTCTTGGTTGTTTATCCAGGAGTATGAATTTTTAGTATGTCCTTGGACAGATGGTTTTTCCACGTTGAAAATTCTCCGTGGAGTTTTTCCGCGGAGAAAAGTTTCTTTTCTGATTGGAATATTTTTTCAGCGAAGAATATTTTTCGGCAGAGAAAAGGTTTTCCATGAGAATTTTTTCGTATAATTTTTAGTGAGGAATTTTTTCCTTGGGGGATTTTTTTCGACGTTATAAAGTCTCCACGCAGAATTTTTTTTTCACGAAGAGTTTTTTTAATGATCAACATTTTTTCCATGTATATTTTTTTCTGCGGTGAAAAGATTTCCCATGTAGAAAAGTGTTTTCTACAGAGAAAATTTTTTCCAGTTGAAAATCTTTACTCAGATAACGCAAAAAGTATTTTTCGCTTAGAAATATTTTCTCCACGAAGAATAGCTTTTCCATCGAGAAAAATATTTGTCTCGGAGAAAAGTCTTTTTCACAGAGAACGTTATTATTTTTTCTGTGGAAAAAAATTTTACCCTGGGAAAAGTATTTTCCGTGGTGTAAAATTTTTTATCTCGGAAAAAATTTTTGGCATAGAAAAATGATTATTTTCGTTACAATTACAAACCTGTTTGGGCAACGTACGGTTAGTTCCGAAAACTGCGAAAAAGGCGTATTCTTTACACGATTTTTTGGAAGTTCGTGAAGGAGCAAGGTCTTTGAATGAGTCGTATCCAACAACGTATCTTCTTACTTGCCAAGTGTCTCGCTTTCGGTGGGACAATACTACTATTTGAAGCTGTATTAGCCGTCGCGCCACACCATCAAAATATTTCGTGAAATTGGTCGTAAAGTGGTGGCGGTGAAGGGAGTTACGTCAAAAATGTCCAAATATTTCAGGAAACGACATTTTTCGTCCTAGCAAAAAAAAACGCCTTCGGGAAACTTTCTTGGTTGGTGGCGCCACATATGCTACTCCAGCTGGGCTGGGTTACATAAAACTTCAAGGTTATCTGCTGGATAAGTTTGATTGTTGCATGACGTCAGGACCATTGGTCAACAATAACAACGTGGTGTGTGATAATGTAACACCATTGATGCTATACGGCCTATAACTGCTATGCGACTGTGCCATGGTCTGTCAAATTTGCATTTGGCGTTGGAACAGATGTTCCACTTTTCCAAGGCGGAAGCTCCGATTTTCCAAATGCTGAGAAAGTACATGACTGCAGAAGACTCTTGCAGAATGAGGACGCAACGGCAAACGCGATAAGTTTTTATAGGTTTGTTTCCACATTTGAAAATTGCACGCCTTTAACGGTTCTGACAATATGTTGACAAGCAAAACACCTCTGGAAACGCATTTTTATAGCTGACTGGTTAAAAGTCAACAACACCAAGAACTGAATTCTATCA
>NMRA01000024.1:1574670-1617854 GCA_002633005.1 Phoronis australis | reverse complement strand
GGGGGGGGGGCCCGGGCCCCCTGGGCCCCCCCCCCCTAAATCCGCCTATGTAGTGGAAGTCATCTTCCTAGTGTGCGATATGATGAGTAATGTGGCTAGCACTCCAGCGATATACTAGCCGTTCACTAGCGTTATCTCACCAAACTTGCACAAAGTAGATTGTACTACACACACCTCAGCTTTCTTTAGCCTACATCCGTGCTGTGGTTAATGGTTGACGATTGACAATTTGACACCTGTGTAACTGAGGGCAAATTCAAGCTAAATTCCGCTTTCTGGTTGAGCATCCAAATGAGCTTTTCCTAGACCACAGGACTTTAGGTAGTACTCGTCCCAAACAATCTCTTAAGGACCGGAAACAGTGAAGTCAATCCTAAATTCAACACTGAGCAAGGATGTGCTCTAAAAATGGCGGGACTTACTATGTACCAGGATACATACGGGCAGAGGCCAACTTTCTGTACTTAGTTTACTGAAAACAACTTCAAGGAATTACTGAATACCATTCTTGGTAAACACTTCCCAGTTAGTCCACAAAATGGCCATCAAACCAAAGGCCCGAACCGTGGTCTTAGACCCACGTATAGTAGAGTTGATGAAAGGCGTTACTCATTTCGCCGGCCATTTTAGATGGTGGTGCACCATCAAAAATAAAATTAAAATTGAAATCAAACAAAAAATTCGTATTATATTAAAAATGTTTGTAAATTCTTGGAGTTTTGTGAAATGAACATTTTTGGGCTTAATTTTCAAAAGAACAAACTTATATTAAAATCCATTTTATTATTAAGTTTTTAACTAAACTAAAGCGAGAAAAATATCTTTAAAAAGTGGCATAATCAGCGACTCTGCCGCCTAAATAAAATGCACAAGGTTGAACAGAATTACAAAAAAATCTAAGGAAACACGTCATCATAAATACTTCGATATTACTAGGCGAATGTTATCCATATTTCGCTTTTATTATCAAATGTCTGCGAGGACACTGACCCTCGACTTCTAGTCTGCTGGAATGAACCACGTGACCTTCCGGTATCCCTCACTTGAAAGCTCGCTTTGCCCGGTGTTTTAATTTTAGAGTTCAGGTATGATTTTCAAATGCACATAACATTGGTTGGCAGTCATAATTATCAGGTTAGATTAGTTAAATCATTTTTGGTGGCCACAATAAGATCAAAAACCGGACGATCGCCGCACAAATAAAAAAGTTCATGTTCAATTCAACGTTTCGTCTTTTCATTAGACATCACCAGGATCATATTTAGCTAATACAATGCCTATATATGTTACTTTTCTCTGAGGTGTGATGTTCTTTCAACCTGTCAAATAGGCGTCTCTGTGTGAGTCCTATATAGAATTCCTTACAGTTGTCACATTCAACCTTATACACAACATTGCTCTTGTTCATTAAAGGGATGGGTGACTTCAGTTTTTTGAACATCACCAAGCCAACTCTGTTAGTATTATCTGCAAATAACCCAATAAATAAGGAGTTACTGTACATTAAAGAGTCATTGGCCATTCAGAACCAGCATGCCACTGATTCTCTGAATAACATGTGGAGCTCTGTGACCCTGCAGCTATGGTGATGACCAGCTACTGACCATATTCTACGTATCTCTCACTTCACTCTATGGATGTTACCTGAGCTGTATGTTGGCACTTGTTGTCCTAAATTGTTGTAAATATGATCCTGATGATGTCTAATGAAAAGACGAAACGTTGAATTGAACAGGTTAGATTAAAGGTCTGTTTCAAGTAGATGACTCGAGACTTAACTTGAGACAGAAATTTGGTCTCAAACTCCCATTTCACAATGACTGTAAAAGTTTTAGCCAAGTAAGTACGACACATCACAGTCTAGAAGTAATATTTTGAAATAATCTAAGTAACTAGCAGTTACGTGTGTATTCTCAGAGACTATGAACTTTTGCACAAGGAAGATTCAGATATTTTTCAGACATAATTGTGTGGAGCGTAAGACAAAGTTTCTGACTAAAAAAGATACTTACTCGGTTTGGCCTATTAACAGATATTAAAATTAATTTTTCATTCAATTTTCTGAAACAAAATAATGCTCTGTATTCCTCCTCAACCTTGAACAAAAATTTGAAAACTCCTTTCAAAGTCTGCTAAACGGTTAAATCTGACCTAGTACGCTTTCAGCGAATTATACACGGCAACTGTAGTGAACGTCCAATCATTAAGAACTGTAATATCCTGTTACCGTTACCTGTTACCTAGGTTGTGTCCTTCCACTGCAGGAAGTAGCCTTCCGCCAGATCCCTCCATTGTTTTCGGTTCTTAACTGTCCTTGGCCATGTTACCCCATCTCTCTGCATGATGTCGTCTCGCCATCGTCTCTTTGGTCCCCCCCTTGTTCCCTTGCTTTTCTTGGGCTGCCATTCGGTTGTTCTCAGAGTCCACCTGTTATCCTTCATTCTTGCCACATGTCCAGCCCATCTCCATTTCGTTTCTGTTATGCATTTTGTTATATATGTTATTTTATTCCTTTCTTTTATCTTGGAATTTGGTATTTTGTCTTTCAAGCTGATGCCCAACAGTTTCCTTTCCATTGCTCTCGGGTTTGTTTTCATCTTGTTCATAAGTTTTTTAGTAAGTGACCATGTTTGGCATCCATGTGTCACTACTGGCATAACGCATTGGTTGTACACTTTTCTGTTTAGTACTATTGGCAGCTTTTCGTCTAGAAATATCTCTCTGTATTTGCCGAAACAACCCCAACCTGCTTTTAGTCTTATCAGGACTTCTTGTTTTGTCGTCTCTTCCATTGTAATAGTTTGGCCAAGGTATTTGTAGTCTTTCACTTTCTCTATTGGTGTGCTTTTGATTTCTATCTGGTCTTCAGTCTTGAAATTTGTTATATATTTAGTCTTTCCTCTGTGTATTTTCAGGCCAACTTGTAAGCTTTTTTTCATTTAGTATGTTCAGTTGCATTTCCATGTTTTTAATGTTTTCTGTTGTAAGGTCCACATCATCTGCAAATCGCAAATCCTCGAAGTTCTCACCATCTATGTTGAGTCCTCTCCTCTCCAAATGAGCCGTGTTGAAAACCTCTTGTAGTACCGTAGTAAATAACTTAGGTGATAAGGGTCTCCTTGTCTCATGCCTCTTCTTGAAATTTTTCCTAGTGTCTGATTTTCCATGAGTAGTCTTGCTGTTGCGTCTGTATAGATGTCCTCTATTATGTTTACATATGCCTCATGATTTCCAGTCTGTCGTAGTGCACTGAAAATAGCTGAATGCTCCACTGAGTCGAATGCCTTTTCATAATCTATATAACCAACACATAATGGTAAGTTGAATTCATTGTATTTTTCTATTATTTGATTTAGGGTTTGAAGATGTTCTGCTGTTGAATAACCCTTTCTGGAGCCAGCCTGTTCTCTTGGTTGTTTATCCGGGGAGTATGAATTTTTAGTATTTCCTTGGACAGATGGTTTTTCCACGTTGAAAATTCTCCGTGGAGTTTTTCCGCGGAGAAAAGTTTCTTTTCTGATTGGAATATTTTTTCAGCGAAGAATATTTTTCGGCAGAGAAAAGGTTTTCCATGAGAAATTTTTCGTAGAATTTTTAGTGAGGAATTTTTTCCTTGGAGAATGTTTTTCCACGTTATAAAGTCTCCACGCAGAATTTTTTTCACGAAGAGTTTTTTAATAATAAACATTTTTTTCCTTGTATATTTCTTTCTGCGGTGAAAAGATTTTCCATGGACAAAAGTGTTTTCTACAGAGAAAATTTTTTCCAGTTGAAAAATCTTTTTCACGGATAACGTAAAAAGTATTTTTCGCGTAGAAATGTTTTCTCCACGAAGAACAGCTTTTCCATCGAGAAAAATGTTTGTCTCGGAGAAAAGTCTTTTTCACGGAGAAAGTTTTTTCCGCGCCGGATGTTTTTTGTGTGGAAAAAATTATCCAGGGAAAAGTATTTTCCGTGGTGTAAAAGTTTTTTCTCGGAAAAAAATTTTGGCGGAGAAAAATGATTTTTTTCGTAAAAATTACAAACATGTTTGGGCAACGTACGGTTGGTTCCGAAAACTGCGAAAAAGGCATATTCTTTACACGATTTTTGGAAGTTCGTGAAGGAGCAAGGTCTTCGATTGAGTCGTATCCAACAACGTGTATTTTTACTTGCCAAGTGTCTCGCTTTCGGTGGGACAATACCACTATTTGAAGCTGTATTAGCCGTCGCGCCACACCATCAAAATATTTCGTGAAATTGGTCGTTGTGAAATAATTTGGCGCTAACGCCGTAAAGTGGTGGCGGTGGAGGGAGTTACGTCAAAAATGTCCAAATATTTCAGGAAACGACATTTTTCGTCCTAGCAAAAAAAACGCCTACGGGAAACTTTCTTGGTTGGTGGCGCCACATATGCTACTCCACCTGGGCTAGGTTGCATAAAACTTCAAGGTTATCTGGATAAGTTTGATTGTTGCATGACGTCAGGACCACTGGTCAACAATAACAACGTGGTGTGTGATAATGTGACACCATTGATGCTATACGGCCTATAACTGCTATGCAACTGTGCCATGGTTTGTCAAATTTGCATTTGGCGTTGGAACAGATGTTCCACTTTTCCAAGGCGGAAGCTCCGATTTTCCAAATGCTGAGAAAGTACATGACTGCAGAAGACTCTTGCAGAATGAGGACGCAACGGCAAACGCGATAAGTTTTTATAGGTTTGTTTCCGCATTTGAAAATTGCACGCCTTTAACGGTTCTGACAATATGTTGACAAGCAAAACACCTCTGGAAACGCATTTTTATAGCTGACTGGTTAAAAGTCAACAACACCAAGAACTGAATTCTATCAAAAATAACTTCGAAACTCGTACTTTTATAAAAGCACATTGTTATTTTAAATCGTAACGTACTGGGAGATTGTAACCGGTGAACCAAAATTTTTAAAACTAGCATTGGCCGGAGTCGGCATACAATATAAAAAGTTATTTGGGAGGGCACCCTTATAACCCCTATCTGTTACCCGTCTGCCATACTCTCCCTATAAGCAAATTTATGCTTCAGTGAAATTTGTTGCTTAGTTGGAATTAGGAAAAATTAGCAAGATTTTTGTCACAATCCGTGGTGTACGCAGACTTCCCAGAGTGGCGATGTCCTTGGCATCAGTAGGCAAATTTATGTTACATATTGAGCAACAGCTCACTTAAATTACCAATAGCTGAACTGCGTCGAACTTTTGCTTAAATCAAGTTTTGGGAGTTTCTGGTTGATCGAAGTCAGATTTTTTTATTTCTGCGATGGGTCGTGTGTTTTTGGCCAGCGAGTGGAATGCACTGAATCACAATTGGTAGGTCTATATACAATTGTGAGAACGACGTACCTCAAACCGGAGGTCCTTTTTGATTTTCTGGCGAGCCCTTTGCATAGACCTTTAGAGGTGTCAAATGTTCATTGTAAATTAGACTGACAGGCGAAATTAGAGAGTGCAATCAAAATACAGAATTGTACTGGCATACCGTCGAGGCTGTCGAGTGCCCTTGGATTGGGATAGTGTACCAGACCCCGTCCTTATTGGCTTCCGACTAGTATGTTTTTGGCAGTTACCTTCATATATGAAGGTATTTGGTCTAAATCAAGAAAGGTTCTTACTAATTTGAGGGCCCAGGGTAATTTCAAACATTTCCGATGAAGAACATCGATGAGTCCGTGTATTTAGTAGACTATCCACAAAATTGAAGATTTCAACTCAGTAAAAGAATACAATTTGAAAGAAAAAGTCGTTAGAACTTATTTTTTATTTACATTCAGCAGACAATAATTGGGTTATCCTACGTAAAGTGGAACAAAAAGAACAAAGTACGTCTGTTGCAAGATAACGGTATCAATCACGCGACCAAATTTCATTAGCATAAATGCTCAAAATGAAATCTTAGAAATCTTTTACATTTTTCTATGAAACTAATGTTTTGTTTTCCATGATGCAATTTTTGATTTTTTTATAAAAATGGCATTAAATCCCATGTTTGATAGCCCCTCATGCAAAAATCGAACAACATCATATTTTATCCTAAAAATTGTTATGTATCAGTTAATAAAGAGTAGTATCTTCACCTGAATTGGGTCAGTCATTTCCGAGCAGTGATAATTCCAAAGATATCCAAATTTGGATAACGATTTAGGTGGTTCCTGTAGTCACCTTAACTATCTTTAAGTAATTTCACTTGATTTATCAGATTTATTACTTCAAAACTACTATGTCAATAATGAAATTACATTTTTGTTACCAGTATTATATGGGGTTCGATAAAATCTCCGTCGCGGTGCAGGCCAAATTCCGGATCATTCAGTCTCCTTGATAGCTGATTGGTCGAACTGAACGCCGCTGAATGGGCTATATTTAGATCAACAAGGTGTGCGTGAGATCGTGAGAGCTTGCCGAACTACTGTGGAATGTTGTGCAGGGAGATGACGTAGTCGGTGCGTTTCAACACACTCTTGCCTATACATTGAAATTTAACTGAAGTTTGTATCCGCATGTAGCATTTTATACAGGTATGTACGACAGCTTTTTGAATAGGGGCGTCGTCGGGTTCGTCTTAACTTTATACAAACACAGTTTCAGCTACTGATTAGTTTCATCAGTCCAGATGGACTGGTTCGTAAACAGAGTAAATATTGGCAAACCAAGTAAGCGTGTGATGCACTGGGCCTAACTCTAGCAGGTGACCAATTCATTGAAAACGCTGACAGTATCCATGCTCGACTGCCGAGAATAAACTGTATTTTCCAGGACGCGCTGGTTAATATTGTGTTGGCAGTGTGTTAGGGTTTGACTGTTGTTAAACCCTGTTGCTTGGTAGACCTACACCATTCTTATTATTTCCTTGTGCCTGTGTACTGCCCCACCCAGAAGGTAGCAATGAGACTTGATTCCTAGACTGTTCTCTCTCTACTATTGTGGAATATAGTGACTGTGCCAATGATTTTGAGAACCAGACAATCACTGAATTTAATGGTCCGCCCGGGACGGGCCTATTCACGATCCTGTAGCCCCTCAGTTGGCCTGCAGCATCTAGGTAACGGGAGCTATCCTGCGGTCGTGATGGCTTTCTCTCACCATGACTGGGGTAAGCTCTTTATTTGGCTCAAATTATTTATATCGCCACTTTGTCGAAATTGTCTGTCATGTACTACTAATCAGAGTGTATATATAGGTGGGTTGTTTGTGAAGTCTGTATACGAGGTTGTAATTACTAAATTATGAAAAATTGGAGTACGAAAACGGTTTGGGTGTCGGTACACAACTAAACCCCACAAATGTAATATCTGAGTGCTCAGCTATATGATTGGGTAACTTTCCAGACGGTGCTCTTTGGAACCCGCCACCTGTAAGTGCAGAATTATGCCCACCTGAGGTCTGCAAGTCCAGAAACCCACATGAGTTGGCGGTACAGTAGTTTTGCTATTTTTGGACCTGTAGCTCAGGTCCACACTAACGTCTTATGGCTTAGGGCGCTGAGAAACCTTAATCCACCTCTGTTTCCGCGTAAGCAGATTTATGGGCCACTCTTCTCTGAACACTACCAAAAAACAAACATAACAAAGCAAACATCACATCTATGGTGTATTTCGCGGCATTTTTGTTAAGTGATTGCTGTTATGGCCCTTTTCGATGTCTTCGGTCCATCAGTACTTTTGTCCCACAAATTCATGAGGGTAATTCTCCGCTTATTTCGTAGAAAATTGTCACTTTTTTAAGGCCTGGGTCCTTTACTAGGTGTAGTGGTATCTTTTGCCAAATGTAGTTCCATGACAGCTTATCAGTACAAACTATTCCACTAATAAACTGAACTTTTTCTTAATTCTTAGTTTTGTGAAGAAATTTGATTAATTACCTTATTACTGTTTTGATTTGCAGAGAATAGCCATGTGGGCCCTTAATGGATTCTCCGTAGACAAGCCAACCCTATGACACGCCCATGGGCGTTTATTCGAAAAATTTTGGCGTACAACGCCCATGGGCGTTTATTTGGTTTACAACTTCTGGTGTCACGTGTCCAGATAGTGAGGCATTTATTCGGAAAATTTCCTCTTAAAAGCCCACTCCCAGTCAACTTTTTGTCACATATTCAGTTTTGTGTCGCATTTATTTATCACTTGTAAAAATGAACTAGGTGTTGGTGAACTATGCATTTATTAACATAAAATGTAAAAACAGTTATAAGTAAAAATGTCCACAAAAGTATAACTTTCTGTTTACACGCCCAGGCGTTTATTTGATATTTTAAAACGCCTGAAATTTTTCATTTTTCGAATTCACGTCCATGGGCTTATCTGTAAAAATCCAGGTAATTGTTTTCCACTAATGATCTTTTATGGAGGAGCCAAAAGTGAGTTGTGCGATAAAACTTGCCTTGAAGCAAAAATCCCATTCGGTGTCATTTTTCCGTTTTTTGCTTTCGTAAAATGGCGTGTTTCTTGTTCTGCTGTTGCAAAAAGCCCAAATGATGTTTGAAACTGAACATCACAAATTACAGTAATTGTAAGCATGCCGACTTTCTTTGCCAGAACAAATATATTATGAGATTAAAAATAAAAACCTGGGTGCTAATGCTATTGTAGCTTTCCTACTAACTCTGGGTAAAAACTGGGTTGGTGACTAAGATATTAGTCAAATTGTAGGGATGTGATCCATCATGATGGCGTCCTTCTCAATGGCGAGGATAGTGTGAGACTGACCCTGGGGCTATATCTACATAGGTTGTGTTGGCTGGATTATAATAATAATTTTATTACTGTTATAATTTTGTAAGTTATAATTGTTTTATTATTATTAGTACGGTTATAAGAATAACAGTGTAATTTAATGAATGATATTCAAGTGTATGCTGCTACAGTATAATATATGCAGAATAATCAAAATAGGTGTAATAATGTAATTGGGTATTAAAATTTAATAATCCTATAATTAAAATGTAATAAAGTAGTGTAATATAATAATAGGATAACATATAAATGTTGCTTCTGACCTGCATAATAACAAAAATAACACTGATAATGTAATTATGTATACATTAAAATCCAGCAATTATATAATTATGTAATATAACATGATATAATAATTCATTGTCATGTTAACAGTGATAAGGTATGTTATAAATGCTGCATTCGCTATGGTTAATCCTATACGACCTATATTACTGACGTCAACACATCGATGCTTTGGGAAGTTTCGGTCAGTATGAACGTTCAGCTTCGGTCCTGGATCGAACTTAACAGCACCAGTTGACTTGGTGGTTAATAGGTAGTTTTAGCAGCGGAGCATCGATGCTGTGGTGCAGTATGAACGGTCAACTTCGGTCCCATTGAAGTTATTACTAGGGTCCATTGTTATCGTCACCAACTAAAGGGCAGTGTCGTGGCTAACAGTTGCTTATATTTTACTTGAATAATCACCAATCGAATTAGAAATGTTTTATGTCACTTAGCACATGTAAATGTTCCAAAATCATCATGTTAAAAACAATCCCAGCTTTGGAGACAACAGTGTCGCCAGTTTACGTTGAATGCTCTGCTCAGACTTAGAGAGTTCAGTCAATTTGAAAGGACCTTGCCACATTTTTCTGGGGAATACTTTTAAGTAACATGACAATTGTATACATGGGAAGTGTTGAAATGTCTGGCTTGCCATGGCCACATTGTGTAACTTGGTCAGTAAATGTAACTTGGGTTTATGAGACTGTTAGTTATTTATTCTATATGCCTGTGGCTGGAACTGTATTATGTTATAGTCAGAGTGCATAAACTATGGGAATACAATGGGTAAATACACAATTTACACACCTAGTTAGGACCATACAGGTAACTCTTCACCAGGATGATGGCCAATTCCTATTTTGTCCCACTTACACAAAACATGGCTACCTTTATTGACTAGGTGGTTACATTAATTACTCTGTTATAGGCAGCTAAGTGGTAACAGTAAACAAACAGTGAATAGGTTACACCCTTAAAGGGTATGAGTAATAGGGGTTTGTCCCACCCAGTATTCATATGTTGTTGAGGAATAGACTTGACTGTGGATTTAAGGAAACTGGCCATTTTCACTCTGACAACTGCTGGATTCATTGATTTTTGACCTGTCACGATTGATTTCCGATACCCCTAAAATACTATGTGGCTTCCTGAAATATTGGGGTTATCACTTGGGTCTGGTATTTCATGTTTACCTTCAGAGGGTGTGTTTGTATTACCTAGTAATGAGTTCTTCATTTTTATGGAATCCTGTTAACGGAGGGGGGGGGGGGATTTTCGATCTGAATGAAAAGCTATGTTGATGCAAAAGGAACTAATGGGTTTGTTAAGACAATTGCTCCGTTACACTACACTATAACCCCCAGTAAGCAAGAAATGTGTTCTAATTTCATTACTCGATTTTTTGTGATCGTCAAATAATTAAATCAAAGCAATGCCTTGTGTGGTACCGGATGTCACAGAGTAATTGCCACGTTACCCATGTCTTGCGGATCTCTGACAGCATGTGCGTATTCGTTTTAATTATTGACAATTCGGCTAACTCCTACAACGGTTTATGCTGGTAGTCAGTTCATCTTTGTTGGAATTACTTAATGTTTTCCTTGAGTTGTCTAGTCTGCTGGTCTGAAGTTGCGTCTACAAGCAAGTTTAAAATGACATAGCTGGTTGATTTAGAATGGTTCCATTAGAATGGTTGAATTGTTATCAACTGACTACAGTGAAGAAAACAGTTAGTTGTAACTACAAGGAAATCTGTTGATGAAAACATAACTAGGAATTTGAGGTGTGAAATTTGCGACAACGGGGTGGGGAGAATTTATTTGGGGGTGGGGGGAGGGGGCAGTGTAATGTTTGAATACNTGTCACAGAGTAATTGCCATGTTACCCATGTCTTGCGGATCTCTGACAGCATGTGCGTATTCGTTTCAATTATTGACAATTCGGCTAACTCCTACAATGGTTTATGCTGGTAGTCAGTTCATCTTTGTTGGAATTACTTAATGTTTTCCTTGAGTTGTCTAGTCTGCTGGTCTGAAGTTGCGTCTACAAGCAAGTTTAAAATGACATAGCTGGTTGATTTAGAATGGTTCCATTAGAATGGTTGAATTGTTATCAACTGACTACAGTGAAGAAAACAGTGAGTTGTAACTACATGGAAATCTGTTGATGAAAACATAACTAGGAATTTGAGGTGTGAAATTTGCGACAACGGGGTGGGGAGAATTTATTTGGGGGTGGGGGGAGGGGGCAGTGTAATGTTTGAATACATTAGAAGAGCACGGCATCACCAGGTATCCAAGTGGGGCCTCCTTGCGACCTGTTCAGGAAATATTCAGGTATACACTGCATTGTATACACCAATGTGTTAGCAAGTCGTGCACTGTAAGGGTACTTGTATAATTTATGTCATCGTCTGATACTCAATAATTCAGTGCAGCCCTCAGGTTTAACTGTAAACGCAGCGAACATTGAGTTTCCTGATGCACTGCTGATTGCTCTTGCAGTTGTTATCACTGACGGAAATGTCTTCGTTAAAATCTCACCAATTTTGGACAAAGGTAATTGGCAAACTCATAAGCACTTTCTTCATTTTTCAAGACTTCAAACATTGTTATGAATGATTACAATTTTCATAATATTGTCTGTTTGTTGGTATGGAAATTTCAGCTTCTCGTCATACTGTGTCCTAATTCTTTAATTATCTTCATTTGAGAATGGAACAAGTATGTTTCAAAATTTTGTTGTGTCTTTTAATTATGTCGCTAGGTCAGTTACTTTTTTATGTTCAGTTGAGAGTAGAGTTTTGTTCCAACGGTATGAACGTAATGGAATAACTTGAGGCTGTGAACAATGAAAAGTGTCCTGCATTTAGCCAATTCTGTATAACCGAAAACTTGCTCTCGAAATACAGCCAACTCTTTAATGACTGAGATTTTACCCTCAACTTAAATTTGCCCCTTTGTGAGCTTTCTAACCTCCCCACTGTCTGAACCCCCTTGAAAAGTCTTAATACAGTGAGTGCTCCAAGATGTCGACATGGGTGATGGGTTTTGTGTCCAATCGGTAAATTCAGAAATATGTCGGTAGTCCTGTATCAGCTAAAATACACTGTGTGCCTGGGGATTACTCCCACATTTAGCTGAATATCCACTCTTAATTTATACACTCACGACTTCTTAAAATTTCAGCTGCCCTGAGAACACAACCATAAAGAATTTCAACTTCAAAACATGCATTGAGTGTATGGTATGTAGGCCCATCTCAGACCTACACGATTTGAAACCGAATTGTATTTTGCTTTTCAATGAAAAAGAATGAGACTGAAGTGAATTGTATTCTGTTGCTCACTGGAAAAGAGGAAGGGTGTTACCGGTAGATGCTGAATGTCTTTTCAGTTAGTGCATCAAGTACATTTTACTTTTCTTCCCAAGCATTAAGTCCTGTAGATGACTGAGTTTCAACACCTATGTTAGTATTTGCGTGGATCCATGGGACATGAGGTGTAACGTACTATTGGGCATTAGTAATTCAGTGTGACACTTAAAGGTGAATTTAAAGTCAAATCATGTCGCTAATAGTGATAGTTGACAAACTTAATTGTTATTTATTGCAACACATCCCACCCTGGTTGGAAATGATTTAAGTGAGAAGGTTGAAATCTGATTCGAGAGTTCATCCAAAATTACTAATTTTGTTACTGTAATACTATTGCACAATACATAGGTGGTCATTCATTAATAACTTACGCAAAATGTTGGTTACAGTTGTCGATTTAACTTTGTTCCAAGCTTTTGAAAGTAATTGTGCTGCAGAGCATCGATTGGTTTTAAAAACTTTTGAAAGTCACTTAAAATTCCTAGTTTACCTATATATCAATGTAGTGAGCTAGCATAGCAGCATTTAGTTTTATTTTGAAATGTTTTCAGGACAGATACACAGGTGTGAACATCATGAACATTCAGCTTTTAAGCTGTGTTCACACTGCGTGTTACCCTGGAACAACTTGCACCGGAGCATCATGCACGAGAGCAATGTGAACTCGATCAGGCAAGCGTCAACACTTCACAGTGTGGCACCCCATGCGACAAGACACAAAAATGATTTTACATTGCTATGCTGTGAGAAGCGAAAAAGCTCACAGTTTGTTATTTAAAGTTCCACCCTAATCTTCAAGTTTCCATCCATGCACTCCGACTTATGTCAGGACAAGTTGCACTAGAACAATTTACCCTACCTTGATATGTTGGAGTAAACTGTACGTGTGGCAAGTTGTCCCTGGGCAAGCAATGTTCACACTAGTACTGAACCTAGTGGCAACTCATTCCAGGAGTAACTCGTGGAGTGGACGTCACTTAATAGTGATTTTAGCCAGTTGCTTCCATTTGCTTTACGACATTATCAAACCCAACTAAAAAAATCCTCGGGTGGTACAGATTTTATCCAAGTAAGGTGAGATGCAACTTCTCTAAAGGGCAGTGTGCATGAACTTGAATATGCATACAGTGGAAGCTTGTCCGAGTACAACGTGTCCAATATATGCACGTTTTACTACGCATAATTCACTCTTTTCATCAGTTTTGCAGTAGCTCTGTAACCGCAGTCAACCATACTCGTTTTAATGTATTTCTGCTCTTTTATAATCAACAAAATTTTCTTCCTAATTTTTGGTTTCTGATGGATTAAAAATAACCAGTTTGGCTTTATTACGCTATCATCCAGAAGATTGTATCTGGTTACAAATGATTAGTCCTGATGAGCAGATCCCAGTGCTTTCTATCAAAAGGTCAATGAGAAAAACTCTGCTGCTATTCAGCCCCTGAGGATGTTAGATCATTCTGAAGCCAAGAAAGGGGATTCATTCTCAGTCTGACCTTTCCTGCTTGCCAGTCACCATTGAAGTGAAGAGTTTGCATTGTCATTATTCATCTTAAAAGTGATTTGTATGTGATGTTCATGAATAGAGGGCTGAACTGAACTTTTCTGGTCTAGCTGTATTAAGCAGGTTGTCCTGGGGCTGTTCAATGGTTCTGTATCCTAAGTCGGGGTCTGATAACAGGTGATATTACAGACTGTTCCAAGAACCTATATTACTTACATATACTGTCAAAAGGGGTGTTGTCCTGAGCAGTCCTTTATTTAGAGATTGTCCATTTGTAAACACTACTTGGATGCCATGTTCTCCATTTGTAAACACTAGGTAGATGCCATGTTCTCCATCTGTAAACACTAGTTAGATGCCATGTTCTGCATTTGGATGCCTATAGTTAGATGCCATGTTCTGCATTTGGATGCCTATGTCCATAAGTAAAGTATTAGCAGTGTGGTTGTCTCTTCTTTTACTGCAACTCTGGGAGTTCATTGGCCTGTTCAGAATACAACATGGTTTTGAAATTATGTAAGAAACAAAAAAATTCTAGTACCGAACTATGTCTTCAAAGTAACAAACTACAATATAACAACAATTTGAAATGCATTTGTTGGTGATCTGAACCACGTAAAATTTGCTATATCCAACAATGTCATTGTGCATTTCAGAGTAAAAGTTTTACATATTCAGAGAGTTGGCACTGTACAATTTTAGTATTTCTTTATTTTTTTGAGAAATTGTCAAAAGAGGTTTTCCCTGTAAGTCATATTGTGAGCTCATCTGGAGAAATGAAGGAATGTACGGTAAAATCTTACCAATTTAGGACACAAAATGGCTGACTGAAATTTTTTTCTCATTTGTTTTTAAACAATCAATAACACTAAATATTAGTGATTCATTTCTAAAGGCCTACACCATACCTTTCTTCTGATAATTATTCTGGGAAATTTTGGGTAATCACGACAACGTCAGAAATCTTTGAAAACTGAAAAAATTGTTCAAAATGTGTGAGATTTCTTCGTACTTATTGATAACATCTTCCTGGTTGGTACCTTAGTGGTGGATTGTGGTTTTCCTGGCAGTTAAAGCTTTATGAGGTCTGGGCGCACCGGTAGTTTCAGCTACTTTCCTCCGGTCACTATCTTTTTTACCCCAAGAAAAACTAAACGCACCTATGACCAGGGCTGTATGATTTGCGCTGTTGCAGTGTATTACATTTATTGTAATGGAAACGCTTTTGAACACAACACTAGGTTCTATCAATTCTTCTCAAGCAGTAAATTTGGAAAAACTGATCAATGCTCGTTATATAATATTAAACATGACTCGCGATGTGTTTTTAGGGTTGTTGTGAAAAACATTTTGAGGGAAGTTGCAAAATTTTTCTTCAAAAAAATCTGATGTTGGCTTATTTTGCAGACAAGACATGTTATCATGTCTGCTGTTGAGGGAAGTTGAATGTTTTTTATTCAGAATTTCTAATGTTAGCTTCTTTGGCAGAGACGCGTTATCGCTGTAGTTGCTTTCTGTTTATTTTGTGCTGATAAGAGGACTTACCTGGAACCAGTGTTATTAATGGTGTGATAAAGGTTTGAGTTGGAGCTTGGCTGGTATTGAATTACTATTTTACAATTTTTATTTCCTGGTTAGTACAGTGCTTGTTTACAACACTCTTTAGACTGGTACTGTGAATTCAGGTTTTCTATGAGCACAATATTCAAAGGACCTCTTCAAAAACATTCATTCCTTTCTTATTATGTACATATGTTTCTTACACTAGGTTCTTGTGAATGGCGAAAACGTTTTTTGTGACTAAATTTCACTGGCTAAAACTATAGCATTCTCGCAGGATAAAATGCTAACAGTTTCACTGGCTAAACTTTTTTTGCCGGACTGACGAGCTGTCCACGAGGGGTAATATTCTCCAACAGTTAGTTTTTGTTTCAAAACCTCCCTAAGTACTGTAAAAACTCATGTCAAATATGCTCAGTTGATTGTAACTATAACTAATGGCCGCCTACCTTGGGAATGTGTGTCTTTTGAAGGAAGAGATTTGACTACAAAAGTGCTAATGAGTAGTTCTTGCATAACTCAAACCACAACAAAATGCGAGTTTTTGCTACAAATGGAAGTGCTTGCAAATATGCTAACATTTTAGCTAGTTTGTAAATGAGGTATCAGACTATATCTGGTTGTTATCCTTTTCAAATATCTCTGTTTCAGGTCATCATGAGGAAATGCACTTGAAGGTGGGCGGTATATGAGGATTAATCGTTACAGGAATTTGAATTAGCTGTTGACAGCCCACTGGGAGGTATGTGTCTGAATGCACTCCATAAGACAATCTCCATCTCACTAGAATAGAGTAAAGAAATAACATGTTCTCATGAACAAATTCAGTTATGATGAAGTTTCTTCCATGATTGAACAAAATGTGGCGGATGAGTATATTTTTAAAAATGCTCCGGCAAAATGGAAAGAAAATTGACGTCGCTGTTACCTGGGTTTGTAGTCATAGAATTACAAGGATTATAATAATGATAATAACTAGAAAGATTATTGTCACGGCGTGACAATAATGGACTCTGCACGTGCGTATTACTGGAATTGTTATGGGAAGTTATTGATAGCAACCCGTTAACCAATATGAAAAACAATTCATTAAAACTAAGAAAAATTACATGTTGATAATTTGATGACCTTTGCAATAATTGACCCCTTGCGGTGCATTATGAGCCCAGATGAGGGAATAGGTGTAAACTGGACGATAATTGTGGTTAAATGTAAGAGTCACAGAAATCTTACTTTAAGCACTTTAGAACTCAAGATGAATGAATTGGTCAAACTTTCAGAAGAAAATGCACCTAATGACTCCATGGTTGCACCAAATGACCTGAAATTTCTGAATTCAAACTCATTTGCAATTACTAAATAGATTTGTAAATTTCGAGTGTCTAGTTTCCACTGAATGACTAATTGCCTTATAACCTGTGCAACGAATTGGAAAAGAATAGCTTTAAAAATAAAGAAGTAGCATTTTGAAAATTACATGACCTTTGTACCAAATGACCTCTTCAGGTGCAATATGGAATATGATTATATAATGAATCAAAATTTATGTACTGCCTTAAATCATATGTTGAATTTGAAGAACATACCTGCAACCATTTTGGAGTTATTATGTGTCAAAGTTGGTTGGAAGAAGAATAAGAATAAGAAGAAGAATTAGAATAAGAAAAAAATGAAGAAAACCCAGGAACAACAGTACTCAGCGCTTGCACACGCAGAGTAATAATATCACTTGTGGTTGCAATGGAAACATGGCACTTCTGGCTCAAAATTTTTTGAATTACAAGAAAGTTCACCACATATTACATATCGGACTATTGTTCTGTGGAATGGCAAATGTGATATGTAAAACAATCAAAATCTAGTATTGCTAGTGAGGTCATGTTTGCTTTGGGGATACCTGCATGGTCGTGTTGTGTTTGTAACTACTGCAGCTTTTTGCAATGCAATCATCTTAGATCACCTCAGCTCTCCTGTCGAGTTGTGTCCATTTTCTGCTCATGAATAGTGACTTGAAGCAAACAACTATAGATTTACGAGTACTACTACCACGCATTCAACATCCTTTGTGCTTTAAACCAAGCCTGCCCTGTGTCTCGTGTGAAACCATGCTGAGTTTCGTATGTGCAAGAATTTTGCTATGGAAGGTTAGAGGAGATCACGTGAAGTCTTGCAAGCTCTTACTTTTCTCACACGGATCGCGTGCCTGGTCTCGGTCGTCTTGTTTTTGCGTCTTAGAATAATTACGGTTTTTGTCGGGATGTCTTGTTTGGATGAAATTTCAAGTCGCATTCAGTTTTCAATCAAGTTAAACCCATTTGTAGAGGTAAGTCGACGTAAACTGCAAGCGGAATTTTCAGATAAGCTTTAAAGACTCTTTCGCGTAGGTGACACTCGGTAAAGTCACCAAAGTTGTTGTGAGGCAGTGCTGCCGCAATAAGTATACAAATAATTTTTAAATTATTAAGTGCATCTCCAGATAATATGTTAAAAGAGATGCTGATTGTAGTGAAATGGCACAACTCTGATTTTAATTGATGGACATTATTGCAGTGCATTTCGTTGTTTGTCATTATTACGAGATAAGTGAAATCTCTAACTGTGCGAGTCACGGCACATACGCATCCAATCAGTTATGCTCGCCAACTGTCGTTAGCAAAATTTGAACAGCCTTCCGGTATTTTTGAGAAAGCTGACACATGCAAAACGAAGGTTATGTCCTAGAAAACATGGAGAATGGAAACGCAATGTGTGTGCTTGAACCAATTGGTGCCATTCCATGTGGACATCTTGTTTAATTTTGTTGTTTCTTTAGGCTAGCAGATGACTCATAGAACTTTGGTGCTGAATTCTGGTTGAAACCAATTTAGGTATTTAAAAATCTAAAGACTTGTTTTTTTTTCTTAGTGGTGGAAAGCTTAGAACAACAACAAAAATTTCCTAGTGAGTTTAGTTAGCAATATCTCATCTGTTGTTGACTGAAAGGTGAAAGGGTAAAAGATGTTCTCGAAGGACTCACTTGTTGTCCGAAATGTTTCCTAGAAAATTAATGTAAAGTGTGCCATGAAGGTCTAGTGATTGTGACTTAACTTGGAGGCTTATCAGTAAAGTGCACCACCCTAAGATAATGCAGGTTCTGGAGTGCTCATATCACTATCTTGTTCCTCACTGGTGGCATTTATGTAAGAATTTCTTAATGAAAAGGATTTGTTATGATTATCAGGACAATAGCTCAAACAATGTGAGTGAGATGGTAATAGCCTGTTCCAATAGGTGATAAAGGTTATCCCAAAATTTGCTGCCATGACCATTCCGTGTTATGTAATATCTGACAAAGGATGGATTCTTTTCAGTTTTAATCGCGACAAATTTGTTGCTGAAAACATAAGCGCATCTGAGAATGAAAAATGGAGAAATGAAATATTTACCTACTGACTTTCGGTACGTTTAAGCTCGAAGAGCGGTCTAATATACGTGACTTTTTTCACAGACAAGCCCAGCTTAATATATGCCCTGGGAATTACCAGTACAACCGCATTTACATGAGAGACCGCTGACACGGAGCAGCTAACAGGGTACATCTGATTGGGCACAAATTGTGTGTAAACACGACTGACAGTAGGTGACACCGCGGTGGCCAGTTTTAACTACATGTATAAACCCTACTAGGGCAGGGCTGAAAGGGATCATATTTCAATGCGCTTGCGCAGCAGTGGACATTTGGGTGATCAGCTGGCATTCCACGTGGTTTGGACATTCACTAATGTTTTTACGGGCATGCGCAGACAGTCTTCGTGTAAGTGACTTGTGCTGATCCAATTTACAATTTAATGTCATGTAAATGCGATTAAAGTGGAGATGTCGAGTAACAACTGCACTTCGTTACAACTGCCTCTCGTGTAAAAGCAGCTTTATAGGGAGTATATTCCAAAATATTTTCCAGGGTGTGTGTCTGGAGGAAAGCATGATCGAACCCTTAATTCTGTCCCAGATTCATGAAAAGAATCCTATTCTGGCCAAGTGTCATCGTACAATTCTTGGCATGTCACAAAAAATGGACACCACAGTAGCGGTTTCCATTGCTGACCTTTTACGACAACTGTTACTGCATGGCAAATTAATTTCCTGGAATGACTCTGGAAGTTTTTGTTTGAGTGCTCTCTTGTGACTAGTGATACATGTGAGCAAATACAATAGGCCTACCCAGGTCTTATATTTGGACATGACATTTGGTCCCGGAAATGCCATCTGCCAACATGTTTCTGACTTGTTTGTGAAAAAACACTTGTATTGCTCACAGTTGTTATAACCATCCTTAATTATGCTCTTCTGAACCGTGAGGTAAGAAAACTTTTAAGTTAAAACCATACACACAATTTTGGCCACATGTTCGTAGTGAATAATCTAAGAAACTTGATGCCTGGATATCACCTAGAAAATTGCTTAAGTCTGCATAAATATCAGCAAACCTTCGAGCAAAGAGCTCTTTTTCAATGATGCCTTTTACTACCATTATCTTTGTGGACAAAAATCTAAAAGCACAGCAAGAAAGGTCAGTCTCTGTAGTATTAAGTGTAAGTGTTGTTTGCTGACTGGCTCATCTTCACACTGGCTAATTCGGAAAGTTTTCCTTTTAATACATTTTTCTCAGCAGAAACCAATTCGCATCCTGTTCAGATCTGCAGAGCACAAACGAGGGTAACAAATAGTTCATTGTGTGAAATGAACTATGAATTGAGGTGCTCAAATCTTGAACTGAAGTCCTGTTCATGAATGTTGTTTGTGTGTGATGTGGAAAAGAAATTGACAACACTGGTACAAAAAAAGAATGAAATCCAATTGAGGTGTCTTTTTGTGGCTGTTTATTTTTCTTGTCCACTATATTTAGTCAATCAATTTTTTGCAGAAAACTGTGAATTGATGATAACTTTCAACTTACACGTACCAAATGAGTATCTATTAAAAAAGAAATTATATCTTTGTGGTTAAATTTAATGTTGTATTTGTATCAGCACCTCATAATTCAGAGTGTGCCCATTTAAAATGATGCTGCAAATCTCAAAATCAGTTTCCAGAATACCATCTGATGAAACTTGAAAACTCAAAAGAAGTCGTTTAGTGATCTTCCTCTGTTTAAGTAGACTTGTGTTAAAACGTCCTTATTCCAGCTAAAGCTTCTTTGAGTGTATACTTGCTCTTTTTTATTCTGAGGAATGTAAAGATCTCCCCTGTAGTTATGTGAACCTGGGTCATGGACGTGACCATGAATTCTTGTCTAGCCTAGCTCATCCATGATTTCTTAAGTTCGCTTTTGTGTTATCATACACTCATCTGAACCTATCCTCTAAGCGTCTTTTATGGGTTCCATTGTGCCTTTTGTAGTCGTGTTCCATTTTCTTTGCCCTCGCATTAAAGAATGAAATGTGTCTTTCTGTGTATCCTGTCATGAGCTCTGAAGGCATATGAACTAACTTGAGCTACTATTTCTAAGGTCTGGGTGGTGCTTCGGGTTTTCTGCTGCACTTCTGAAGGCAACTGATGGATGCAGATTTGTGAACTAGCTGTTGGAATTAAAATTTTGTATACTACAACCTGGAAAAAATATTTACAATGATAAATTTGATCTTGAGAGATTCCAGGCAAGGTGGTCTTTTTCTTTCGCCTAAATAGCTATTATAGGGTCCAATAATGTTCGTAATTTGTTTGATGTACACTTAACTAGATTTCATATTGCTGCACAACTATGTACTGGTTGGTTGAATTAATAAATGTTTCATCAAAAAAAAATTGTATAAAAGGCGTTGAGTAGCAAAGCACTGTTCAAGAAGATGTGGGAGTATGATGAAGTATCTGGAATACCGAATGATGTTTATTATTTTGATCAGCATTTTTTTGAAAAACGAACTGGGAGAACACTTCATTTCGTTATTTGCATTGTTTAATTTGTCAAGCTGTCAACAGTGGATTGAGTTGGTGAAAAGGCAAAAATGAGGATTATTTTTGTTAAAAGTTCAGATTAACTAGCTATTTTACCTACATGTAACTCAGCATTGGCAACAGGCTTTCAAACAGGCGGCTAGTGCAGGGATATCTGTATACAGGCTCTAAATTTACAAAAACACTCATCTGAGATACTTATTAATTGTTTGACATGTGGTTAAATGGATCAATATATTTGTGATCATTTGGTATGTTGATACTGCAATTTTCATCAGGTTAAAAACAGGGGATGGGGGGGGAGGGTTGTAGATCATGAAATGGCCAGGGTTCTAATCTGCTAATGATCACAAGACTTGAATTAATCTCTTCAACAGCTTAATCTGAACAATACGATGTACTGGGCCCTCAATCCTCAATATTCGGACCCGATTCCCGTGCATAAAATATTTAAAAATCATGCAAAATTTCTCTCATTAGGCCTAAAATCCCACTTCAGATATTAAAAAGGTCACATCAAGGTCAAAGTTGCTTAAATAAATGTTAGTTATGGTTTGTTGAGGCTTTGAGGGTTAACTACCAATTTGTGAAATAGGTGGTGCCGAGGGTGTTATCAGTTCGACCAGAAAATTAGCTTCTCAAAAGGCAAAGGCAACTTTCCCTCAGGTTAGCAAATACCCTGGTGTAGGTACCTGAAGGCACCCTTGACAAGAAATTGATCTGGGACAAGTTTTCAACAGCATTACATTTAACCCTCCTTTTGTCTTCAGTTTTTGTCTGTGGTGTTTCTGCCAGTTTTTTGACAGAAACATCAATCTGTACTTGAACACTACAGAAATGACTGAAGTTTCAGTTCACTTTGGTAATGTCTAGAGACGATTTTGGGAGACCAATTAATGACGGTGTGAATTCCAGTAGTGCATGCGGTTACAATGCATGGCTTTTGTCTTGGAACACGTGGTGTCAAATTTCACTCAATTGATTTGCGCGAGCTTTTATCTCGGCCAATTTTTCTTATGTTGAAGGCAAGTTCTTTGAATGGGCTCTCTGAGCACTGCTCAAGTTTGATTGTGGCTACTCCTAATCAGATGCACATTCATTTTTCTCATTTCTCATTTCCAGGCCCAAGATGTCCGCCCCAGCAACAAGTGAAGATGAGACGGGGGAGGAAGGGTTGGAGGATATGATCAACCTCAGGTAAGCACATCCCATGGGGGTTCTCCATAGAGGGTGTTTATGAGACAGGTGTGTAGCTGATTATTTTTTTGCGACCGTATTCCTTCCGAATGGATGCTAGGGTATCTCATATTAGTTTGTCTTTTTATTTTCTATGAATTATAATCACTTGGGAGGGTACAGAAACATTAGAATCATGACATGTTATTCAAACAAAACTCCACAAATTTGTGACATTGTTTATGGAAATTCCTTTTTTTTGTTTCCAGTCTCTCTAAGGGCTGTGAATCCAATTTGTTTTGCTCCCCTTTGTTGAAACTGTACTCCCCAACTTCATCAAAATAACATTCCATTTATTCAGTGAGAGCTTGCTTTACTCAGTAGTATCTTTAGTATGAATTGAGCTTGGTATTAGTTTACACATGAGCCTGGAAGAATCTTCCTTGCAAATTGCAGGATTGGATTTGCTTCCTCCTGGGGGGGGGGGTAGGTGTAGGACATGTATGTAATCCTTCTGTAGTTTTAAATCCTTTAAAGTGCAGGTTTGGTTAAATTAAAATTGAATAAACGATCTCTGGACTATATTTCTTTTTACACCCTTCTGTTAAAATATGGAACCTCTGTATTAAATTCTGTTGTAATAATGGACCCTTTTAGTACATTTCTAGCCCTAAACTTGACCCCTTTTGTAGGGAATTGAGTGCAGATACACTTTCATAGGGAATCTTGCAGTAAAAAAACTCCTCACCCCTCTGTGGCATGTCGCATATACATCACTGTTATAAATTCTCCTTGGGGTGCTACTTAAGAAATTTTCTGCTACAAATTGAATTGTAATAGGGCCGTCCCAAGTCCCATATTACAGGGCGATAGAACACTCCTTTGTCCCGGAAATAAGAAAGCACTTGTCTTAGTTTTGGAAATCGGGCACATTTTTGTGTCTCTCATTGATGTACGGAAGGTGAAGAATTTCAGGTCACGTATCCACAGGCATTTGTCCAATTTATCAAACTTTTTCACGTCAGAGTTGCAGCTCACAACACAAGAGTAATAATTCTTTGGTATTGGAAGGACGAATAGAGTAATGCAACCAAGAAAAATTTGTAAAGAATTAAACTACAAATAACATGTGAAACTCCAGTGGAACAAAAGTGAGGCAGCAAATGTGCCTGACTGATGTTTACAGCATTGTGGGTAAATACAGCATTGTGGGTAAATACAGCAAGGTTGGAGTGTGGCTGTGTAATGGGGACGGCCCTATTGTTGTATGCAATACAGGGGTTTGGCCCTAAGCCAGCTCTTGACAATATACCAGGTTTGACAAAAAACTTTGTGGTTGAAGTATTTCAATGAACAATACAGGTGAACTGAGCATGCCCGGTGTAGTTGCACTAAAACACTTGTGCACTGTGGCAGCCAAGTTTGGTGTTTGTTGTATTCACTCTTAATAATTTACTACCATTGGAAACTGGATTTGAACTAAAGCATTGTTTCCCAAAACCCAGGATCGTATTTCTTATCTTGGTGAAATTGACTTGTTTCAATACAGCAATTTTTTCAGATTAGATTTTCATGTTTTTGCAGAGGTTGCAAAACATATTTCGTTATTGACCTTAGGCTAATTTTCGAAAGATTAGGCAGTGTATGCCTCTGAACTAACGGAGTCAGTGAAGTATGAACATCTAACTATAATCGATTTTTGATATTGGATTTGTAACTCACTGTTCAGCGACAGTACACGACAAAAGTTATTAGACGTACCATTTCCCTGTCATGACAAATTCTTCATTAACAACGGGCAATAACTATTATGGGAGAAAAATTGTTATTACAGAATCACAAAGCATCACCTTTCTAGCTTTCCTGTTTATTCTCTGTCATTCTGGGTAGTGAGGGAAACCAGCTGTCAAAGCGGGGAGTTCCAAGTCCTTTTGTCAGAATACTTTAGACAGAAGTGAACCATAGGGAGAAAAGTGCATTATGGGTAAATGGCGTGTTATCAGAAGAAATAGTTTGCTATTAGGGAAGCGATGAAGTGGTTCCATTTTGGGATGGATTCAAAGAATTCTGCGCCACCTATTAACCATTTTTATTATTTACAAGCCTGTTTTTTTTTGATGTCTGTCTCTGTCTGGCAAACTGCTTGTAGGAGCTGTTTGAAAATTGGTTGTCGTGTTCCCTTCGAGAATTTGTTGCCTGGCAAGTTCCTTGAGAGAATGTTATTAAATTATCCAAAGGTTAATAGCTCTATTACGGAGATGATAAAACCATTCTATTTTTACATAGATTAGAATTATTCTGCGTTAACTTTTGGTCATTTTATATTTTCAGTATTTGGAGACCATGGACAGCTTATCATAAAATTTGGCAAATAAGTTTCTAATAGGGGAATGATAGGACTTTCCAATTTCATCCGGATTTGTCATATTTTGCTTCAACCAGTGGCCTAGAAGTGTAATATCTGTTGTGCAGTCTTATGCCAATTTCAAAGCTTTACATTGTTCTTGTTAATGATTAGAAGGGGCTGCAGGGTCACACAGGTTTCAAAAACGATTGTCATTTTCTGTGGTGAAAGTGCTGCTGTTTAAAAAAAAGGTTTGAAGCAGACAGATGTGCAGTCCAGAAATAGACCATTTTAGCTAGAAGTTACTTCACTGCCCAAATGATTTGCAAAGTGAAATTTGATGTCGAAGAACCACAATAAATTGTTTTATTCAACACTACTCAATGTCCTCCTTACCATGGATCATGTGTTCTCTTTGAAGTAAAAAGTCTTGCTACAAAAGTCCTAGCAAAAACCGCAGCCATGTTGCTCAGCAAAAATTGCAACCCTTTGCATTACTGGCATTTTCTCTGCTGTCAGTGTAGATGCCAGTATTTTGCTAGTTAGCGAGGGGGATTGGCATCCTGTGACATGCCAGTCATCTAACTTTTCTGACACTACTCAGAACTGAGGCCAGACTGCATGCCATAAATGTACAGTGTATTGCAACCAGTCAAGGGGCTTTGGTCTTGTTATCAAAAGACTAAGTGTATTTACTTGCTCTACTTTCGCAATTGCAGGCCTGACATGTGACATTGTTGGTTTATTTCCTAGAAATATATCTATCTCAATTGCTTTCGTTTATGTCTCACTTGCCTTGGTTTTGAGTTAATTTGAAATCTTTGCCAGTGAGCATCTGTTGTTTTGATTAATTAATTCAGTTATTTATTAATGTAATATTTATAATGAGGGTAGCCTCATCAATTAATAAAGAACTGAACACTAAAACTTGCAGAACTTGTATGTAATATTTAAAACAAATTTTGCTTTTCTTCATTAAAAAGCGTGTTATGGAGTGCTTGAGGAGTAGTTGCGATGAAATATCATTTTACCTTCGGACAGTAGACTAAAGGGTAGCGTAGTAATTGAGCCATACTGTCAATATGTAATCAGTAAGCCTGTTTGCCTCATTCAGATTGATTCTCAACAAGCTATAGGATTGAAATTAACAGTAAAATCTCACTCAGTTAAGATACTGTTTTGTGGAAAATTTGAGTATTATTTTTCACTTTTTGCTTAAAAGATGAATAGCTCCACGTATAGATGCTTTGTTACTTTTCAAGTTTTACACCACAGCTGCTATGAAACAATCTCTTTTAAATTGTGGCCACTTTCAACAAAGCTTAGAGCTTTTCAAAAATGAAATGAAATTGGGCAATTTGGCGATTACTTTTGCCCAGCATTGGTGAGATTTTACTGTGAAAAAAAACGTGTTCTTGGCCACTGCTGATATTTAAGTGCATTTAGGAATTTAAATCTTAACCAGCAAGAAAAAAAATCTTCGATAGAAGACTTTTATTGCTGAAAGCTTGTGCTACAAACCTCATTTTAAATGGTGATGTTGACCTGAAGGTTTTTCATTGCAGCGACTTAACTGAAAATGCTCTTCTGACGAATTTGAATAAGAGATATGACCATCAGAATATCTATGTGAGTATATTGGTTTTTCTTTTTCTGCCTGACGTAGCTTTCAAAGAGCTCATTTCACTAGTTTTCGCATCTCTACATTCATGTTTTACCATGCATAGAATAAATTTGTTACGCCTTTGTAACAATACAAGGTGGCTTACAATTCGTTACATTTGCAACTTAGGTGTAGTTTTACCATTTAGTGCTAAGTATTGTTGAACAGTGAAACTAATATTGTCAAATTTTTCTACAACAATGAGTGTGGTTCTCTATTGTGTAACTGGCGTAGAATAGCACATGTCAGCATTTGAAAAGTTAAAGCGTGGCTATTATTATTGTTCTAAGTAATGCCAAAAACACTTCTGCATCGCATGGTGTTATTGTGTGCTTGAAGTTATCTCGTGTGCATCTCGCGTTGGTAGATTTTATTCCACCTCACCCCAACTTCAAAAGTGTTTCCCTCAACTGGGAGGTGGCAGCACATGCCCTCAGTGAATTTTGTCTTGGTTATTACAGAAGTAAAATAGACACTATTACAACTACTACTGCTATTGCTGTTGTGGAAAAATCTCCATTAGGAAAATCTTGCGCTAACAAGATTTGCACGCAAATGGATAAGAAAGCGTATCTAGGGAATTCGTCGGCACATCAGACTTGATGGCGCCGTCACAGATTGAAAGAACTGAGCTGCTCGCTATTCATGGGCTTGGATGAACGTGCTGAATATGATAATTGCGGTCGTAAACCAACACGCCTGTTTAGCCTACGAGTTTCAAAGTAAAAAACGAACAATGAGTAAGACAAATGACCAACATGACTGTGTTTAAAATTGAAAAATACACATTCATTGTCTTTGAATTCTTAAAATTGAAGCATTACAAATAAGAGATCTTAAAAGATAGATTTTTTTTAGAGTCGCCGTTAAGTGACCAGCATTAATTTGTGAATTGATTATGTCAAATTAATCACAGCCTGGCTTCAGCTTGCTTAGGCATTTGGGGTAAACTCCAAATGTTAGCTTAGGTATTGTCTCATCATGCGCTAATTTAAGTTATTATGTGGGAATGTGACACTCAATGGTGCCTCCAGCAAAGGTGAGTGGAAAATACCGACAGACCTCCGTTTCTCAGACGGGTGAGTGGAAATGAACAATGTATTTGAAGGTCAGCTGAGTAATTATATTAATTTCTTAATATTTTATATTTTGTTCTTACAGACGTATGTTGGAAGTATCCTGGTGGCAGTCAACCCATACAAAATGTTCAACATTTACGGGCTCAACATGGTCAGAAAATACGAAGGCCAAGTTCTCGGCACTCAACCTCCGTAAGTAGTGTTCCTTTGCAAGCTGTTCTGGATGGTTCCTGTAAAGAATTACGCTTGGACATTTTGTTTTGTGTTGCATACAAGCGGCAATTATGACATTTAATTCCAAAATATTACCCCCTGTGGACACGTCTATGGTCAATTTTGGAGCAAGTTTTTTGGACCCTGCGCCATCTTGTGTTTGTGTTAGAGCCTTGGATAGTTTGGGAATTGTATTGATGCATGTGTTACCATGGCAACCAATGTCTTAAATGGTGTGAAAGTATATGAATACTTACGTGCACTGACATGACGGTGTATGAATACTATGTGCACTCACATGACATCTGTTCCTTTGAGGATCTAATACGCATATTTGAGCTCTAACTCCAATTGTTTTCATATTTTCTGGTTTACGTGTACTTCAATTTCAAAATAGTTGTCTGTGGTTGTGTTCTTGATTATTTCGTGTTTTATTTAAATGAGAGTGAAGTCTCAAGTTTACACTTGATGGACCTTAGATTTGAGCTATAAAATCTCTAGTCCAAACTCGTGATTTTGTGGTCAATTTCGAACAGTATCCTTGACGTTGGGGAAATCAAGTGCAAACTAGAATTAGACACTCAGGTGAATTACGATTTACTCGAGCTCAAATTATCGAGAAGCATCTTAAGTTTGTGGAAAGTAAATCAAAAAATTTTCAAAAAATAATTTGGAGTTGAGAGTAAGTGTTTGAAGATTAGATCTGTTGACTTGCGGAGTTAGTGTCCATGGTGTTCAGTCTACTATGACTTACACTAGGCACAACTTAATCTGTAATGATACGTGGCAAGGCTGTTACTTTCCGGTTCCAGACTGCGAGATTTGTAGGACTTACCTCCTGAGTCTGCTACAACCGAGGGGGATAATTCTTCCAAATTTCACGAGGGATCTTAAAAGGAAATAATGATCGAGAATATGTAATAATCTATTTAATACCACAGGCTGAATAATTTGATCAGTAAAACCCAAGCAAAACTATCGAAATTTTGTTGTACTTCACTTCATCCCTATGCAGTACAATGGATCATAGAACATTCCAGCGTGCCCATCAGATTTTCATACCAGATTTCTAATGAATGTACGTTTAACCATTTTCCATAATTAAAAGGTGGTTATCCATGATTACAAACTGGTGCTCTGGGATAAAAGTGCACATTTCGTCTCAGTGGATAAGAAATTTCAAAACTAAATGTTATGCTGAAATATCTTGGATTCCGGGTGTCTTCTGGTTAGCAAAATGTTAAGTGAAAGTTTCAAGTATATGATAAGGGGCTCCACTATGTTCTGATTTGAATTGCAGCACGGCGCACCAGCAAGCTAACCTTATGATCTTTCAGGTGCTGTTGCATTGCGCACTTAGTTATAAAATAATAGTTTTGAGAAACCAGTGAAGATTTGAATTTCCTGCAGGGGTCAGTCTATGAGTAAAGTAACAGCTGAATGCTTTGTTGTTTAAATTAATGTGCAATATGATAAATATTTGCAAGTCTTTCCAGTTGCATGCAACATACTGTTTTTATCGCTTTCCTACCTAACTATTCACTGGACAGAATTGTACATCATAGTTTCCTGAATAACACCATGTTGTAGGCTAGATCTTGTGATCTCTAGAACTGACTGTCTAAAACCAATAACTATTAGTTGTACCTGTCTATTGTTTGTCTGATAGGTAAGTTGATATATTTTGAAGTCTCATGCAGTAGTCTTTTTGTTGTAGTTTTCTTTTGTTGTATTTCCTTTTATCATTTTGATTGCTTGAATATCTTGCTATTTACATGAGAGGTGGTGTTGTTATTTGATCAAAGTCTCCGTTGAAAGGCAAATCAATGGTCAGAGTTCTAGACAGTGTCCCAGGGGGCCAGATGAAGTTAAACATTGCCTCTGCTTTTGGATGCTTCTCTGTGAAGTCCGTCTATTTCAGTTTGAATTTGACCTCGGAAGTGCTGCTGCTTGGGGCTTTGAGGAAATTGACGCACACATGTATAATGAAAGTTATAAATCAGCAGAAGTAATAATTGGGACAATAATTGTAAATCAAAGTACTGATAAGATTAATGAATCTGTTGCATTAATGTTGTGTTTATAGCACTGCAAATTAATGCTAGAAGTAATAATTATTGAAGTGCACAGTACAGAAAAATCTCACCAATTTTGGACCAAAAGAATAATAAATTGGAGAAAACACTCTTTTTTACAATTTTTAAGGGCTTCTAACATCGTTGTGAAAAGTCCACATTTTTCAAAGTATTGTCTGTCAGTAGTCATGGTACAGATCTGTAAGTTTTAATTTGGTGTTACTTGTTTTTATGGGAAAAAGACAAGAAAATAAAAGTTCACGTGTCTGCCATAATGTGCCCTAAATTGGTGAGATTTTACTGTATAAAGGTGTATAGGGTGATGGACAGGTGTATTCTGCCAAGTGGTGCGTTGTAGAAATCTCATCAATTTCGGTAAAAATAATTGCCAAAATTACACGTATTTTTCATTTTTGAGGCTTTTAACTTTTTTGTGAATGTGTAAAATCATTCAAAGTACTGTCTGTTGGTAGCTACGACAGAGACGTTAGATATGGCGAAGCATCATTCCGTTGCTGTTCGTCTTTTATGAAAAAATGAGAAAACAAAATTTCACCTGTCCGCCATATTGTGTCATAAATTGGTGATATTTTACCCTACTTACCATAGTTTTCTGGATTAACGCCTGTGTGTGTTGCTTTACATTATGGTGTTTCATGAATTTTATCAATGCCCATTTGATTTTTAATGTGAGAAAATGATACTTTGTTGTACAGGCACTTGTTCGCCATCGGTAGCTCCGCCTACTCCAAGATGATGAAGGACAATCAGAGTCAGGTGATCGTCATCTCTGGCGAATCAGGCGCTGGGAAAACTGAAAGTACAAAACTCCTCATGCAATACTTGGCCGCGGTCAACAGGTCCAAGAATAACTTGGTGACCGGTGCGTTAATTCTTTAGGCACAGTTGTATTGATTTGGTCTCAAGATGCGATTTCTGAAATCAAAATAGAATTCCAGATTAGTTTTGAAGTTGTCTTCTCTGACTGTACTGTATTTCCACAATCTGCTAATTGTCACAGCTTGTGCCATCACATGCCACCAGGTAACTCAATAATTAAGCTATGTTTTTTCTTTCTCTCCCGTACAAATTTGTACCTGATGACCCTTTGATTAATCTTAAGTATCATTTTGAAAGAGAAATCTTGGAAGTCGTGCTAAGTAGAAGGATTACCAAAGCAGGGTTAATAGTTCAATCTCAAGTTTGTTGATTGGGCTGTGATCTGTGGTGTTGCAACTGTTTGTCTGTTACTGCCTAGCACGTTTTGAGAAACTGAAATTTCTTAAATTTTGGTTTGTTGCTTTAACCGACATTGGCGTTCACTGAAATGGATGCAGCGCATACTCCCTTGTCCAGCTGTGGCTGGTGTTAGTGTCTGAGAGACTGGGTGTGGGACTGGCTGTGTGTACAATGTATTGTCATCTTGTTTGCCATTGCATTTGCAGCTAGTATGTGGGGCACCTTGTTTGTCGGTAAGAAAGTGGTGTCTGTGCATGGTTTCTCAACTTTTTCGTTTATTCACAAACTGTGTCACTTGTGTGTGTTATATCGTGCACCAAGATAAAGTGGATCAAAGTTGTTGCCTACTTTTTTCAATTTACCAAACGTTAGAAATGTATTACATGAATAATTTGAACATGTTGCAATGGCACAAGCAGGGGTTTATCCAGGATTCCAAAACTGAAAGTTCAAATTTTCTAAAGAACAATTGACCAAACATGGGAGATCCGGCGAGCGTTGGTGGTCTGTCGGTACTGCTGCGGCCGCGGTGCCATGGAGTGGTGTATCCACCCGTGTAATAACATAGTACAATGAAGTGGAATTAAAATGTATCATTGATAAAAACACTTGTTTATTCAATGACATTAACAATGAAGCCCATACATTCTTATTTGAAACAATATGTGGGAACATTTTACTTAAAAAAGAATGCAACGTTCATACTGGAGGTGCCAGTGTTGACTAAGCCCAAAAACTAGCACAGAGGTAAAGTGTTCAGCAGCAATCAACCGATGGCCTATTTACTTGAGCGACAGTCGACCAGCTGGTAATATTGAGAAAGTGGTCATCATTTCAAGCAACTTTTTAAAATTTTGCTCGTCTTTTAACTCCGGCTGTCCAGTTGAACCCATCCAAAATAAAATTCTGGCCGTCCCCGGCAAAAGACGGCCAAGATGGTCACTGTATAAACTCCTAGGCACAAGCAATATTAAGGTCGTTTTTGAAATTATCTTACTTTCACAATTACAAAACAGGCACCCTCTCTCCCTCAAACAATTCCAAATATTCTGGTATTCTAATAATTTGTAAACTCGATATTTTGCAATCCACTGATCTGTTGCCTTTTAGCCCACGTCTTGATGTGGACATTGCAAATGCATTGGTACAAGTTTTCCCTTGTTACAATGACGAATAACATAGTGACTAGTACCTTGTATGTAGAAGAGTGGTGCTGTGCCATTTCAGGATGCGTCTTTTCACGCCTTGAGTGCCCTATTTCCAGCTTCAATATTTTTGTGTCCCCAACATTTTGTATCTTTGTATACAGTGCAGTACTACTTTTATTATTCTATAAGTGCTTGACACTTAAACATAATGGCTCACAATGTGTTTTTGATGTAAATTCCCATCATGGCATGGTGCTTCAAATCGAGCATTTCTTTTGAACCTGACAGTCCAGGTTTTGTTGAAACTGTCATCGCGACTAAAATCAGAAATGTAGTGGCTGGCTCCACGCTACAATTTTCGAATGATAATTTAATCGCATTACAACAAACTGCAAAGTATCCGAGAACATGCCCCAAAATGCTGTTTTATCAGAGAATTTGTATAAATTATTAAGGTGTGATTTGTCAAAACTTTCTTCTGGTGTAGCAGACTGGGAGCATGATGCAACATTTCTAACTAGAGTCTTGAGCATTTTTTCTTGAAATTTGCCCTTGTTAAAGTTTTAGTGCCATTTCCACCAGTGTCTTTGCTGTATGTTGTATTGCATTATTTTTTAATCTTTGCAGTAATGTTGTCCGGTTTAATGGTCTCCATGAACTTAGTAAAACAAGTTTATCTAACTTCAAGATAACCATTCATTCTCCATGGTCTCCATGAACTTAGTAAAATTGGTTTATCTAACTTCAAGGTGACTAATTCTCCATGGTCTCCATGAACTTTGTAAAACTGATTTATCTTACTTCAAGTTGACCATTCAGTGTCCATGGTCTCCATGAACTTAGTAAAACAGGTTTAATCTAACTTCAAGATGGCCATTCATTCTCCATTTCAGAGCAAATCCTTGAAGCTAGCCCAATACTGGAAGCATTTGGAAATGCCAAGACAATTAGAAACGACAACTCAAGCCGATTTGGGAAATATGTAGAGGTCTACTTTCAAAAGTACGTGTATCTAAGATTATTAAGTAAAACGTTTTTTGAATCAGAAGTTACTGTAATTACAATGTATCGTTGCTGAAATTTACAATCATGGCCTGGGGTCTAATTTCTGTACTTGAAATCGAACTCAAAACTATTTCATGGATTTTTCGTTTTAATTTTTTTGTGAATTTGAGGACAAAGACCCAGGCTAAATATACTTCCTTTTCGATTGGGTCCTGTATAAACTAAGTTAACAAATTACCATATGTTGTACCTTGGTTTATATAGATATATGTATGTATGTGGGGTACACGTGTGAGCTGTGGTAAAACTATAATTCTAAATCCTTGTTTCTAGCGGAAAAATCACTGGCGCAAAGAATTCCGAGTATCTACTGGAGAAATCTCGGATTGTGACTCAGAACAACGGTGAGCGGAACTATCACGTGTTCTACGAGATGCTGGTCGGAATGGATGGCGAGTCTAAGAAGAGTTACGGTCTACTGAGACCCGACGACTACTTCTATCTAACCAGGGTGAGCTCAGCTGTATGGTTATGGAGGTCAATGTTTCCCAGTTTAAGAACGAGATGTTGGGAATGTGTTATGACTAACCCTCGTGATTGTTTGTAAAAATTGAAAACTGATGTCAGTTTAGGACTTGGAATTTTCCTCTTTTTAGAGGATTTCCCCTTATTTGATTTCCATTTTTCCATTTTTTATCTATTTTTTATCATTATGTTGACTTCATTTGTACAAAAACATTTGTTTCGCTTAAATTTTAAAACACAAAAAATATTTTTATCGCTCAAGCCTATACATCGCCTGGAAAATTTTCCTCTTTTTTTGTCACTGGGCATTTTAAGCCCTGTGTCATAAAATTATGATACGGATTGTCGGAAACTGAAAAGTGCTATCACCGATGGAAGTTCTTGGCAAGGTAAATGAAAGGTATCTGCCCCATGATTTCTATTACAAATCTTATTTTTCACACAAATCGTCAGTGTAAGTTAAGTCTCTGTTGCTCCAAATTATTGAAGGGACACGTACCCCTTTCCCCGCTCACCCTACTTCCTATGGCCCTGTGCGTGGTGCATCCAAAATCAATATCATCTACCGTTGTTTAACTTTTATTGTCATTAGCGTTGACTGTTGTGTTTACAGGGAGGCAGTTGGAAAATTGAGAGTAAGGATGACGGGCGAGATTTCAGTAAGCTCAAGGCAGCCATGGAAGTATTGGCATTTGATGTCGATGAGCAAGACAACATCTTCAAGATATTGTCGGCCATTCTGCATATCGGAAATGTTTACTTCAAAGTGAAAGGGGTGAGCAGACTGTTTGTTTTGTCTTAGATTCTGTTCTCCTAAATCGGGCTTAAGTCATATCATTAATGTTACTATCTTCTTGAATTTTATGATTTCTTATCGATGTAGGTCTGTTATGTTTCCTGGATTCTTCTTTCAGTCTGACGTTCACGATGGAGTAGAAATTGGTGAACTCTCTGAGATCAGCTGGGTGGCATTACTGTTGGAGTTGTCTGAGGATTGGCTTAAAGAAGCACTGACAGTCAAAGTCACGGTGAGAGTGATATCAAGGATACATATTAAGGAAATGTACTGCATGTGATGTACTAATTAAAGTGACTGACTTTTATCCCCTGCTCTGAATTCCATTTAGTTATAGATGAACTGATAAGGAATTTTGTTAGTTTTTAGTTAGATAAGAGAAGGTACATAATGCTAGTATTAATGTAAATGGGTAAAAATCAATTTTGATGATTTTGTGGAGACATTATCCTAAAATTATCACATTATGCGGGTTGATTTGCATCAGTTTAATTGGAAATTATTCAGTTTTCCGAACTTTTACGACAACAATCATGTTATTCCATGGTCTTATTTCATGTTATTTAGCAGAGTCTAGTGTATTTTAGTCTTTAGTCAAGTGTCAGGTTATTTTAAATGAACAGTTAAAGGCAAAACTGAAATGCGAACGAAGGTTAAAACAACCGCCTAATGACAGCGCCTTTTCTGCTGTGTTTTCAATGCTTTTCAAATATAGAACTTAATTAAAAGGCATTTGCCTCTTGTGTTGCAGGAGGCCCGTCGAGAGAGACTTCTCACCCCGTTCACAGTTGAGCAAGCGCTAGATGCCAGGTACGTCGGCTACTTACTGTATGGCGACATGGCTCGCTTGTGATGGTGGGGGGNATAGATGAACTGATAAGGAATTTTGTTAGTTTTTAGTTAGATAAGAGAAGGTACATAATGCTAGTATTAATGTAAATGGTAAAGATCAATTTTGATGATTTTGTGGAGACATTATCCTAAAATTATGACATTATGCGGGTTGCTTTGCACGAGTTTAATTGGAAATGATTCAGTTTTCCGAACTTTTACGACAACAATCACATTATTCCATGGTCTGATACGTTATTAAGCAGAGTCAAGTGTATTTTAGTCTTTAGTGAAGTGTCAGGTTATTTGAAATGAACAGTTAAAGGCAAAACTGAAATGCGAACGAAGGTTGAAACAACTGCCTAATGACAGCGCCTTTTCTGCTGTTTTCAATGCTGTTGAAATATAGAACTTAATTAAAAGGCATTTCCCTCTTGTGTTGCAGGAGGCCCGTCGAGAGAGACTTCTCACCCCGTTCACAGTTGAGCAGGCGCTAGATGCCAGGTACGTCTGCTACTTACTGTATGGCGACATGGCTCGCTTGTGATGGTGGGGGGGGGGTTATACGCATTGGTGGGCTGCCTATTCTGTTATTTTGTCCCCGTGGACATCATCTTGTCCTCTGTTGTATTGTCTCGCGGGTTACTGGAAGGAAAGAGGGATTTCATCATTTGGTGTTCTCTTGTACGTTCTGGTCAACCAGACAATTTATATTTGGTGTGGATTTTGAACATACGGCAGCGCCCCCTACCCATGGAAGAAAACTCAATCTTCTTGACCTAGGAACCACTTTGAGTGTGTCAATAACGACATTCTCTTGACGTGAATACTCTTCCTTTCTCATATGCTGAAATTCATTTTTCATGCACAACGATTTGTTTCTGACGAGTACATTTCTTGTTAATGACGATTGTACCCATTCTTGCTGCTTTTACACATTATACCAGCCACATGCTTGTTTACACATTGTACCAGCCTCATGCTTGTTTACACATTGTACCAGCCACATGCTTGTTTACACATTGTACCAGCCACATGCTTGTTTACGTCTCCGTTGACAAGAGCTGTGCTTCTGGGGAAGAGAAATATGTTTGTAGGGAAAGCATGATGAATCCATGTTACAGCTCTGTATTGTTAATGGATACACAACTGGGTATAAAATCAGAGCAAGATTGTTCTAGATCAACTTGTTATTCCGCTTAAGTATACTGTAAGCAGTGCATTGTATTTATTCATATCTTGCAATCGATCCGCCTGGCTTCTTTTGCAGGGATGCCGTTGCCAAAGCACTGTACCAGAGGTTATTTACATGGCTAGTGGAACGAATCAATCGGATAGTGGACCGCTCCAACAAGACTCTTTCAATCGCCATCCTGGATATATTCGGATTTGAGGTATGCGTGTCCATTGCTGCAAAGCTTTTAAAAGTAACAAACTTCAGTTGTGGTCTGCCATTTTTTTGCGCTTTCCTGTTGTCTTCTGTTGATGACAAGGATTTGGCATAATGCTGCTTGGGTTCTGCACTTTTCATAAAGTGTTTTGAACATATACAAGCTAAAAAACTACATAATGATTTCAACAGTCGTCTAAAACAAATAACTGGCTTGGTGATTGCCCGACTTATCATAGCGGAATAAAAGCTTTTTTTTCACTGACACTCAAACTGTTTTATTTAGAGAAACTGCCCACGAATCCTAAACATAATTTGTAACTTTAAAATTGCCTGTATTGGAAAAATTGTCAGAATATAGGCTTGAAGGCATACATTTTGGGGTTGTAATTGCTCGGTGTGAATCAAGATGGTCTCTCTCCTCAGGATTTTGCAGTGAACAGTTTTGAGCAACTGTGCATCAACTATGCCAACGAAACACTTCACCTTTACTTCAACCGACACATCTTTAAACTAGAGCAGGAGGTATACGCCAGCGAGCAAATCGACTGGCAGACGATCGACTTTCATGACAATCAGCCTGTCCTAGACCTGCTGTCCAAGAAGCCAACTGGCATACTACACTTGTTGGATGATGAGAGTCATTTCCCTAAGGTGATACATTCAGGCTGCTAAACATCTTGTTGATTATATTCTGGCTCCGGGTCCACCGACATTTAGCTTCAAAAGTGACGTGGAAAATTGCGTATCTCTCTTTTAGTTATTTTTTCTATTTCACACAATGTGATTGATCAGTTCTTGAGTCAAGTCAGTATAGTCCTTGAGCGCTTGGTTTATCGTTCATGTCGTATCAGAAGATACTTTTCTGCTAGTCTTCAAACAACCGGTTGTGTACCCAAAATGTATGCACACCAAAAAAAGACTGAAGGTAATAGTCATAACTTGGCCATCACCGCAATGCTAATAGTGTTCTTTTCTGTATCTGTAATTTGTTTGTCTTGTGCCCTTAATTGACTTCACAATGACTAGCGGTGCTGCTGGCATATCTCGTTACATTGTCTGCTGTACTAGATACAGTGTGAGCCAAAAGTTTTCAGACAATTTGATTCGTAATTCCCAGTCATGACTACTAGATTGACTATTGTGAAGAGGAATTTAAACTTTGTAATACAAATGTTTGTTGGTCTACGCAGGGTACGGATCAGTCGTTCCTGGACAAGTGTCACTTTAACCACGTGGTCTCCTCACTCTACAGCAAGCCACGATTGGCCAGTTCAGAGTTCCGCATCGAACACTACGCAGGACAGGTCACATACAACGTAAGTCAAGCTGAAGTCTGGAACTGCAGTTGTAAATGTCTATTTAACAGGGCTTGGAATTTTCCTTTTTTAAGAGAATTTCCTTCTTGTTGGTTTCCACTTCATTCTACTTGATTTCTAGTTTCTTCTTTTTTCGTCTCTTTTTATCATTGTTTTGATTTTATCCAATGTAAAAATGTTTGTTTCAGTTAAATTTTACAACACAAAAAATATTTCTTTCACACAAGCCTATTTATTTGCGGAACCATATATCACCGGACCAAATTACTCTTTTTTGTCATTTATTATTCCAAGCACTGATTTAAAATGTGTTAAATGCATTTGTACGTCTTTTAGGGACTAACCATGTACCTTTCTGCTCATCTGGTCAAAGAAGTTGAAAACATGTCATGCTCAAAATGATCTGATGTCAATCATTCACCCAATTTCTGACAAAGCTTTGGCGTAGCCCTCTTGAACAATGCTAGACATTGTAGTTTCTGTATTCCTGCGACATACGTCTTTTTGCCGAACTTCTATTTTACGTTGAAATTGCTAATGGGTACAGTTTCACGTTGGTTACCATTGGATACGTTAGAACAACCATAAAGTAGCATAGAGTATAGTTTTAATTTATGCAAACAGAAACATGACCAGTGGGAATTGCTTGTGTGTGACGAGCTTGCGGACTATGTCCCACAACCCATGTATTTTAACAACATTCTGCTTTTTAAATTACCAGACTTTATTTTGAAAAATCATTAGGTTTTTATGTAGTCAGATGTATTCAGTAATCGTCTGACCTTTTTATCAATGCGTTTATTTGATTGAACATTGTCATAAATTTTTCTTAGTGATATTTGTCTTTTTTATTGTCCGTTACGAAAAATACATCGTACAATAATTTGAGTTAAGCTCAGAAAGCTACAGAAAACGTTAGATCTGGGCATCTTTAAAAAGCTGGAACTTTAGGTCAAGAAATTAATAGCCGATGGCAACGACTGATTTGTTTTAGGTGAAGGGCTTCCTGGAGAAAAACAAGGACACCTTGCGCAGTGACGTGGTGGACCTTCTCACTCAGAGCAAGAATGAGATGATTTCGGAAATGTTTAACAAATTGCGGGACACGCTCGTCACGAGAACTGTCAATAAATCCACCGGTCGCTTCCTGACAATGAAACCCAAAACTCCCACCGTTGCAGCCAGCTTCAACGAATCATTGCTGAATTTGATTGGCTGCATGTCAAAGTAAGTTGAGTGAAAGTTGCGTTTTTATTATGTCCAATTTAATTGTCTAGCCATACTGTTTTTAGCTTACATGTCCCAGTCGGAATACTGATATAAGCTAGACCACTTAGAGAACATGTTAACTGATTTTTTGTAACACAAAAATGTTTTCTAAAAGTTATGTGTTTCTAGAGCAAATATCTTGTGCATTTATTTCTCAATGTTGATCCCTTTGCTGCCGTTAGTTTGGGTTAACTTTGTTTTCTTTCATGTAGAGTAAACAACTATGGATACTTAAAGCAGACGAGGTATAAGCTATGCAGACTATACTTGGCATTTTTTGTTCATGGCGTGTGGCGATTCTTCTGTTAATTTGTACAAAATTGTGTGAATTGCTGTTCCGGACATGTGCCTTGCAAATAGAGAAGAATTTTACGTTGGTATAAGCACCATCACGGGAGCAAAATGTGAATTAAAAGAGTGTGAATTAGCAGAAGGATTGTTATTTTGTTTTGTTAGAAGGTGCAGTAGTTTCTTCAATTGTCGTAAATGTTTATTCTGTATCTTCAGTGTAATGCATTGTGGGATTGGTTTTGCTCAAGTGCAATAACGAGAGTGATGAACGGAGAACGACGAATGTGATGAGATATGATGACAACTCGTTCATGTTTACACGGAATTTGGGAGTTGTATCTCACTGAAAAGTTATTAACTTAGCAAATGTGTAAATTACTGTACCTGGTGTGTTAGAATTTTGTTGTTGTTGTTTTTGTTTGTGTGGCTGCATGTTTCCAGCTGAATGTAGATGTTATCTTTATGGCACTAGAAACCCGCCATTGTGAAAAAAGTGCTGTAGATTTACTTGGCTTACCATTAAACAGGTCTCATTTTGTATCTTTGGTAGTCAGGGTACAAGACCTGATTTCTAAGCACGGGAAGAGCTGACTGTTCATTTAATTCTTGAAACGTGACTCGTTAAGTTAGCCTCATATGTCTTATTTTATGGGCCGAACATCGTCTCAATCACTAAAGAAGTGCTAGATTTTCCTGTGCTCAGAAATTGCTTCGAATCTAAATATTGTGAAGGAACAAGTTTGGACATGTTGGGATCTGTTAATTTGTAATTGTATGCCATCGAAAGTTACTTTTTTGTGGCAGAAGGCTTCTTAAAGCATTCCTTGGTTGTTCAGGTTCTAATATGTTTCGCCTGATAAGATCACATTTTTCGTGTAAAAATACGCCAAGATCAATTTTGGGGCACACGATCCTGTACTGGGATACAGTTTTCACCTACTAAACAGTGTAAAATGCTCCAGTATACTGTACAGTTGGGTCATGTTTTTGGTGATTTCCTGATAGGAAGGGAAATGCTCTTGGCAGAATCCTGAGGAAGGCTGGGTATTTGGAATCACTTACGGCAAACCAACATTCTGATTAAACTGAATTCCCCTGAAGATGAATGTACACTATGTGTGTACTGCTACTTCACACTGCTATGTTCTTTGTTGTCATTGCACGTTTGTTAGCAGATGAGTAGTGTTTGTCAGACTTATTCAGTGAGGTGCGATTTTTGCTTGTCTCTAGAGGGCTAATTTGTTTTATGCAACATAGACTTTGGAATGCCAATTAGTGTTTTGTTCAGCTGGCTTATGTAGTACCCTTAACGAACAGCAACCAGTGAACTGCATGCTCGTTGTTGCTTTGTGTTGTTCGTGAACGGTGTTTCGTAATCATCTAATGGAATAGCAATGCTATAGTGAAATATGCCTCGTTGGTGGACGTCAGTAGAGTAGTCCCTGGGCAGCGTAATGTGCTGTTATATGCAGCATTGTCATGAAGATTCTTTGTGATCATTATGTCTTCAAGTCGCCAATGTTGTTCTGTGTAACAGCCTCAGGATTGAGGTCAACAATCACCCATGTCTCCAAATGTCTGCATTAGATAAAAATTGCATTTCATCCACGTCAACTCGGCAGACCAGAATTAGTAATGTAGTGAAATGAAAGATGCCTTCTTGGTCTCAAAAAGCCAGAGAGTTATATGCCGCATGTACCTTGTTCCAGAATGCTTGGGTCAAGCTAACTAACCCTGACGTATAGAAATACACCGTCGGGTTGTTTCAAACTCGATAGGGTCTCTGACTAGAATTCCTGAAGTGCTGCTTCTTAAAATCTTCATCTCTGTAGTTATTCTGTTTGTAGATGCAACCCGTTGTTTGTTCGATGCATCAAGCCCAACGCCAGTAAAGCACCCATGACCTTTGACACAGCCATTGTCATGGATCAGCTTCGCTACACTGGCATGCTAGAGACTATCCGCATCCGCAAGCTCGGCTATCCAATCAGAACGCGCTTCCGCGCTTTTATCGACAGGCAAGTAATAGTTATTTGGAACGTGGTGAAACCAGTTGGAAAACTTCATGATTTGCCATTTCAGATGGTATGAATTATTTTTGCAAACGTACAGGCTGTGATGTCTCGTATTTGATGAATTCTGCAAAATTGTCATTTATTGAAACTGCCGCTGTGTGCAGACAATAAATAACGCAGACCATGGTCTTGAATATTATGATCATAAAGAATATATTGTTTCATCGATTTTTGTTGTTACACTAATTTACGTCATTTCCAGGTTCTTTTGCTTACTGAACAGCCAACAGGTGGACAACAGGAAGAATATCAAGCTGTTCTGCACCACCATCATGGACGCTGTTGGCGGAGTACACGTTCAACACTATCAGCTCGGAACGACAAGGGTAGGCCGGACTTGTTCCACGGGTGCACTACCCATATATGTGTGAGGGGTTGCTGCTTGGCTTTGAAAATTGTGATCTTCTTAAAATGGCTATAATTTGTGCACGTCTACTAAGCTTCAGGGGTACCGTGTGTACCTGAAGCACAGGCAAAAAGTGGGTCCCATCTGTATACCTAAGTTATGAAAAACAGGTATAACCATTTCAATGCCCTCTCCCAATTCGCACCTTTCACTATGTGTGCCCCCGTGTTTTCAACCTTGATTGATCAGGGTTTGAATTGAATGCACACCACAAATCTATGACACCAGTATCTGATTGCATCAAAATGAACGGGATTTAAGGAACATGCAAATCAAGTTTTTTAAATTATCAAGTTAGAATTTTTTTCAAATGGAACAGTAAATTTCCATGTAGGTCATTTCTCTGTAATTTGCGGGTGTGTCTCTATGGTCACGATTGCTGCTTGGGATATTCTCTAGGTTACAGATCTTGTAAGCTGGCTTGTGTATTACAAACTCTTTAGGACAAAACAATTGGTTCTGGTTGGCGTTTTTTAAGAACAAAGTGGTGATACAGTATTTTTATGCGCCCACATATTTATATGTGGACGCATTATGCCGTCATCTCCGTCCGTCCGTCCGTCCGTCCGTACGGGCGGCGTCCGGCGTCCGCTGCTCTATCTCCAAAACCCTTTGACATATGTTCATGAAATTTGGCACATATGTTCCATTTATGAATGGGACGGCATATGCGAACTTTCGGACGGATCCGACTACCGGTGTGCCCCCTAGTGGCAATTTTAGTTTTTTACGCTTGCCTTTGTATCTTCAAAAGTCATGAACGGATTTTCATGAAATTTGGTATGTAGGCACCTATTAGTGAGGTGACGCTATCCTGCCGTTTTCAGATGGATTCGACATAGTTTGCGCCACCTAGTGGCCATTTTTAGTGTTTTCGAGTCTGTTTTTGTGCGTCCACCCCTCTATCAACCAAACCGCTCAAAGAATGATTGTGAAAATTGGCATGT
>NMRA01000024.1:1500097-1574226 GCA_002633005.1 Phoronis australis | reverse complement strand
ATAGGATGTGCTTGTATTATGAAGATCACTCACATTTTGCCCCTAGCCTATTGAGGAGACAATGACCATGCCTTTCCATTTTGCAAAATACAACATACTACATATATGCCCTCTACTGGCCACTTTATGGTACCAATAAACAACCCTAGAAGGATACCGTATGTGGTGCAATTGTGGGCGCATTTCAACGCTCTGCGTTGCTCTTGTTTTGTTATTTCTAGAAAATGTCACCTGATTTTTTCCCAACTTGAGCGGCCCTATGATGTGGCTGGCTTAAAGTCATAAAAGTTGTGATTGACACTCAGTTAGCAAGACTCATCGTTAAAAAACAACCTTAGATATGTTTTTGTGTAGTATTTATCAAGTTGAACAGTAAGGCGCAGGTTTCTAAATGTGTTAGGGACCACCAACTAGGTGTGCATTGTGCAAATGCGGGAACCTCTTGAATACATAAGGTCACACTTTTTTACTGAAATAAAATGGAAAGTCTGTTACTTTCAGGTGTTTATGCGTGAATCTTTCAACACTCACCTGGAAGCTGAGCGACAGCAGAAACTCGACAAGGCCATACTCGTTTTGCAAAAGCATGCGCGGTGTTACATTGCCAAGAGACGGTACCAGCGCATGCTTCGAGCGAGCATTCTTCTTCAAGCGTCCGTCAGACGCTGGATTCAACGGTATGGTCACAAGATTTCTGAAAGCGACTGTTTTAATGATATGTGAACATAAACATTTATGACCTGCTTCATTAGAAGTATTGATTTGGAAAGAATATCTTTTCAATGTTTGTAGTTATTTGCATTTTCAAAGGAGTGTTAGACCATAAACTGAAGTTAGTTAATCATTCACCTGATACAATGATGTTGCCGAGACAAGTTTTTGTACAGTATAGTTTTCTTACCTTTGGCTTCAACACAATTCAAGCAGCTTCAAAAGTTTAATTGTCTTTTGTGTGGAAAGATATTTATTCAGGAACTTACTTACTTTAACTCTACGCGAGACATTCAACACAAGATCTCTTACATGCTCTTGAATTAGATGATAAAATCTAGCAGCAGAGTTGACTGAGACATCGTCAAATATTCATCTGGGCAAATTACCACCCATACATCGAAAACCTGTGCTTGTTAATGTATACCTCCTGGTCTTTGACTTCGTCCAAAGCCAAACCCTAAATTCAACTCTTACAATTTGCCTAGTTTTTGAAGTGTTAGGTCGCTAAATGTATTTCTGCGTGAATTTGAACGTTGAAGAGTCCTTGCTTGTTCCCTCGACCTGTCAGTGTTATGCCAGCATTTCGAGCCAATGTGCATCGACAGTAAAACTTAACTGGCATTAGAATGACAAATGGCAAACTAGCTTTCATGTAAAACATTGATGAGCTTGACAGCAATGAACCAAATTGTCTCATGGCTGCGTGGTATTGTCAATGAATACCATTAATTGAGAGGGGTAGCATCAGGATATTACGTTTATATCAACCGTCTGGTGAGTTGGTTGAAATGTGAAAAGGGTGTTGTATCCTGTCTTTTATTTCTTGTTCTAACCCCCTTACACAGTACCCCCCTCTTTTGTCTTGCGCAGAAGGCATGAAGAATGCGTGAATGTGTGAAATATGCCGTTTTGTTGGCGAATAAATTCTACCCAATTCTGAAATTCTCAGTCTGTCTCTGAATTATTCATTCTTCTCTGAAACGCTACCAACCTACGTAAGTCTGTTGACGTGTTCCCTGTCAGTGTTAGTCAGTGTTGTGAATAACAAAATCAGAATGTGCAACTCGTGTCTGTTCTCCTTTAGTTATCAGTTTTGTTTTATTCTCAGAGGACTTTTTTTGAAAAAGAAAAGTGTTTTCTATTCTGTTAATAGTTATTCTTATTCTCATGTTTCCATGAAAGTGTGTATCATGTAAAACACATGTAGGTATGTGTAATATTTGTTGGATATGGTAAAGTTTTCAGTTACTCACTGGTCGAGCATTTCCATTACTGAGTAATACAAGCATATCATACAATAGTAGATCACTTTGTTTATAAAAATGGACACGTACTTAATTCATGGGACTTCGGCTACTTATGGTTAATTGATGCACTGTTAGTTTGACACTTTCCATATCTTGTCAGTTTTTCGTTAAATGTCCGAGAATGACTGTTGACTTCAGATTCGTGTAGTAGTTGTAGTTCTTGAGCTGAAAATTTGAGTTTTCCCCAAAACCAGTATTAGGAGATCAAACCTTGGCACTGACTTTTGCTTGAGCCAATATCGAGTTGATTTACTCTTCGCCCATCCCATTTGTTACTTGACTCTATTTCCAGGACTCGCTTCATGCTGATCAGAAAGGGTTTCATAAAGGCCCAAGCACAGTTCAAAATGCAGAGACAGAGGAAGATTTACATTCAGGTAACTGGAAAACAAGCACACATTTTTGTCTTTAAGATCAAGCCAAGATTGGCTTCTTTGTGACTGTATCCTCTTGTATCTGTCCCGTGACTATTGCTTGGCCCAGCGACAGTTGTTTGTTTTAATTTTCGCAGCAGTGTTAGTTACCTATTGTATTTGTCACTATAATAGTTGCCTGTTATAGTTGTCCCAGTGGTCATTATTTCGTGGCTGTATTTGTCCCACTAACTGGTGCATGTTGTACATGTTCAAGTAACAACTAATTGCAACATGTGTCTCTGCGGTGATAGTGTTCTATTTTATGCATGTCTCCATGACAAGTGCTTGTTGTATTTGATTTAGTGATAGTTGTCTCTTGTATTTGTTGTCGTGACAATTACGTGTTGCACTTGTCCTGCTGACAGCCACCTGCAACATGTGTCCAGGTCACAATTTCCTGCCTTATTTGTCCCAGTGACAATTTTCCCTTTGTATTTGTCCCACGAACAATTACCCTCTGAATCTGTCCAGTTAAAAATGGTTTGGCCACACCAATCATAGCTATCATTACAAAATCCCACAAGCTAATATGGAAGAGGTCCCTTGTAATTGTAGTACAACTGATTCTTTTTGTCATGATGTTTTACTGAAATACGCAATTATTGCAAAGAGCTCTGGTGTAAAAATAACCATTTCAGACAGCAGTATATCCAAAATTCCATTCATAGATGACTGAAACCCATTCTCATCAACTTCATTCTGGTGCCAGACTAATTCAAACAGCTTGGTATACTGTGACTGCCTATAGCTTAAAGCTGTTCTCCCCTGTACTCAAATTATGTTTGCAAGATTAGGACGTGTTCTTGTGACTTATATTCCTTAGTACAAATGAAGATGAGGAGAAAATGTCTTTGTGGGATCACATGGTGTAAAGTTTTGTTGGTAGCCACTGGTGCAGATATTTGTAATTAGATAGTCTAAATAGGACTGGTTGTGAATGTCAATTCTGGTATGTCCTGACAAAAGAAATCTGTATCTGTCTGCATCTGGTCTGGTGTTGGGAATAACAATACACATATGTGGTTCTTGGTGGGTTGTCAATGAGGTCACGTGTACTGTCACCCACACATTTTTTACCCTAAATCACATCAGATACTTCTAATAAGAAGAACAAATTTGTGACACATTAGGAAAGGGAATTTGTTTCACTTTTAGCTGTTTATTCTGAAGTCTTATTCCCAGGCATATAGTCAGCTGATTACAATGTCTGCCACATACTTTTACACCCTGTTCACCCTTTTCCATGTTTACTTACCATAAGTCTGCATTGAAAGTGTCTTAAGCTCATAGAAATCATCTTTCTGCTTTCATTAATTTTAGTTTTTGTGAGACTAAAGGTGAAGGACAAGTGCAGTGGTCACATTTTTGTCTGCCCTACTTGGCTTGATTGATGTCAGAACTTTCCATTGCTTGGTGTATTTATTTCTGTAACAGTGTTGCCTGTTTTATTTGTCTTAGTAAAAATTGCCTGTGTCCGCCCTGGAGACAGTTGCCTTTTTTATTTGTCCCAGCAACAGTTGCCTATGTCCACCCTGGAGATAATTGCCTGTTGTATTTGTCCCAGTAACAATTGCCTTTGTCCGCCCAGGAAACGGTTGCCTGCTGTATTTGGCCCTTTAGCAGTTGCCTCTTGTATTTGTCTTAGCGTTACTTGCCTGTCACACCTGTCCCAGTGGCAATTGCTTTATCATTTTTCTTTGAGTCCCGGGGCTGTTCTCATAGAAAGTTGTTTCTTGGCAACCTTGTTAGTTAATGCCAAAACAGACCAACAATACACCCATTTGTAAATTACTTGAAAATTGTGAGTCTGGTCGATTTTGTTGTTTGTTTGTATCACACACATCTGTGGCAGAGGATATTTTTGCTTAACTTCTTCTTTGAAGGTGACTCAGGTAATTCATACATCTTTGCTATACATTTAGTCACAGGAATTTTGCAAACTAATGTAGGTGCATTACTTTTTATGCCTTTTATAGGATTTATAACTGGTGTTATGACCAGAGCCAAGGCCCTAGCTCACTCGACGTGGTGCCTGACTGTGCCTTCTGAGAGGGGAATTTTTTGTTTGAAGTGAAAATTCCCTACCCCTGGTCACCACCAATTCATTAGCCCTTATCAGGAACTTTTTTATTCACTGGAGGGGATTTTTGGACCAAATGAGGGTGATTTTTAAATATTTTAGTTAGAGAGAATTGGACCAACATTTGGTCCCAAAATCAAAGCAGTTTGGACCATGAAAGCACCCCACTTTTTTGTTAGTGAGTCACTGACTCGAGGTATTATTTGCATTTGTCAGACAAACAAATAAGATGTTTTAACATTAGTAATTTAAGTGTCTGTAGTGAAACAGGCCCCTTTTTATGTAGCGAAGCAGATCCCTTGTCCTAGTGCAGAAGATTCAAATATCCAGGGGTTGTGTATGTAATGCCTACTGTGGTCACTAAGTACATGCATGAAATTAATCTCAACTTATGCTGGTTCATCACTGGGTAATCACTATGATATTTGTATAGTCACGCTTTGCGCTGTGAGTAAAAGCTGTGTTGCCTGGGTTGCATGGGTTAACAAGTTTGTGGCCGTGTTTTTAGATGCGCGACGAATATCGACGTAAAATGGAAGAGGACCGCATAGCCGTTGAGAAGGCTCGACAAAAGGCTGAACAAGAAGCTAAGGTAACTCTGAATCCTTTTTGTGTATAGAGGCAGACAGTGACGGTTCCTGTTGGCTCATACCTCTGCACTGTCACATGTTACTGTAATTGTCGACTATTGTTCCATACCTCTGCTCTGTCACTTTAATTACTGTAATTGTCCACAATTGGTTCCATTGGACAAAATACTCAATGTGCAGCTGAAATACCCAGGGGTGAATTGAAATGAAAGTAGCATGCAGTTTTCAAAGCATTATTTTATTTCTTGCTAAAGCTTCATTAGAAATGAGAAGCTGTTCAGTATAGAATAACAAACGATTCCCCAGAGCATTTTGTATTCATTTTAGTCACACAAGGGATTCAACACAATGGCAAAAATTTGCACCAAATCCGGTGTCTAAATGCCAATGAATGTTTGGTGATTTTTGTGTTCGAATTACACTTAGAAGTTAGCTTGTTTATGCAGCTTAAATTTCAGGGATCTTTGCTCTTGCAATTTCAAATTTACGATGAATTGCTATTCAGGGTTGTCAACGAAATTCATTCTAATTCTTTCACATATTACCAGTTCTTTGCCCACAACCTATAACAAACAATTGATTTTTTTCGTAGCAAAGTCCACGTCTGTCTAGCATTCATACTGAAGTCAATAGTTTAACTATATTCAACATGTGGTCTTGATTCATTTACATAATTATTATGAGTTCCTTGTTAACAACGTGCAACAAGCAATTGAATGTTTTCATAACAAAGTCACCCTCTCCTTTACCTGAGTATCGTATAATAGTCAGTGGTGTAATTATATTCAACATATGTTAGTTGTGTTATGGATCAGACAAGTTGACCCAGTGTACCATAGGCAAATACAAATAATAGCCATCTACAGTTACCGACTAATCGTTTATCGTTTATCGAGTATTGTTGTTGGTGCTCTGTTCTCTGATCGGATGTGTTAAGTTAACGGGACTGCTGTCATTTACTTCAACATTGAACACGTATTCCTACTGATGTGACTTTCTGTCATAAAATGGAGGTTTGTGGTCTTTTAGTAGCACAGTCTACCAATGGCGGGTTTAGGGAGGAATTCTTTCAGATTCCACTTGGCACTTTGGGTGTGCGATGTCTGACGGGCAAAATTCTGGCTAATACTCTGTCTTGCCCACACCCCATAACTCAAAATGCTCGATCTGCCCCTGGCTACAGTTTTTCACCTTGTTTGTCAACCTGTCAGAAAATGGTGTCTTTTTAGGAGTGCTAATTCCAACAGAAAATCACTTGTCCTAAGGAAGTTTGACGAATCCTAATCTATTGGCTAAATGGCTCATTGATTCTGTTCAAGTATGATTCATAACAGTCACATTCAAATTGCATTTTGTTCTGCTTAGCTGGCTAAAAAATTTTTAAACTATTGTCATTATTTATATTTTAATTGTAAAATTTCAATTCATTTGTAGTCTGTTCTGAATGGAAAATTTATTCCTATATGTAGTGTTAATGCACTCCATTTGAAACTTGCGTTGGCCAAGTCTTTCATTTTGACTTCTAAGTTTACAGTGAAACACCAGGAGTGAAATGATATTAGTGCTGGTTTAATTAAAATTCTGTTATTCATCTGGTTGTGGTGGCGTTGGCTTCAATGTTGAGCTTTTTCTACGCTATACTAAGTATGAAAAATTCTCACTGATTTTGGACAAAAATGATAAGAAAATGCCCGTTTTCATTTTTTAAAAGCTTCTGACTTGGTGAATGTCAACTGTGCTTTAAAATTTGAACTTGGAAAACCACTTAATTCATACATGTCAACCATTTTTTTGCTCTAGCCATAGCAATGGCTGTAAAAAACCATAGCACTGATGAAAATGAGTCAAAATATTGTCAAGTGTCAAAATGCATTACATGCACCTACTTACCTATTAGAGGCTCTTAATCTAGTAACTGTGAGTGTTGTTATGCTCCTTGGAAACTCATCTGGCCCTGATCGAGCAAGGCTCGTAATAAGAGATATTATCATGATATTTCGACAAAGAGATTGCCAGTAAAAGCCAAAGCGGAGGTTTGAAATCTTTGTTATGAACATGGGCAAAAATGTGTATTAATTACCAGAAATATGTAACATTTTGTTACTACGCCGTAGCACTACAGAAACATCGAAATCTATAGCAAATACATAATTCCAGTATTGGGTAACATGTATGGTCAATTTGGCACTACCAGTACACGTTTTCTGGAAAAGATGATGAAATGAAATTTCCCTCGGCCATATTATGGCCTAAATTAGTGAGGTTTTGCAATCCATGAAACGACATTACTGCATGTTATATAATGTGTTCCATTTTAACTTTTTGATCCCACAATTTCAGGAACGCAAAGCCAGGGAAGTCGCCAATGTCTCCAGGCTAGAAATCCCACCGGAGTTGGCTTTCATCTTCAGCCATATTGACAGTGAGTAGGCCTGCTTGATGACTTTTTGACAGCTGTTTTTATTATTGTTGCTATTGATTTACCATTGAAATTACTACAATGGCTGTGTGGTATACATGGTAATTGGTATGTAGGTCAGTGGCACTGTTCTTGTATCACGGAACATGCAATTTAATTTATAATATTATCTGATTGCAATATTGATGAATTTACAACCTATATAGTGATTAATTGTTTAATTCACGAGTCAATTGCATTAATATATGCCGCAGCTGTTTGTTCATCCTGCTATTACAGTCACACATGTTTGTGGCAACACTTTTAAATTCTAACGCTATGATGTTAAAGTTTAAAACATAAAATCAAGAAATATGCTAATTAAGTCCATCAAAATCGTGACTGAACAATTTCCTTGCAGTGATAGCTCCAGTCAAAACACTGACTTGGAATTGAGAGTTGACCTCTGTCAGAATTGGATCGGACAATGTTTGGAAGGGTTGAGCTAGACCATCTGTGATTTTCTGAAGCATTTTTATGTGCCCACATATTTATATGTGGACGCATTATGCCGTCATCTCTGTCCGTCCGTCCGTCCGTCCGTCCGTCCGGGCGGCGTCCGTCCGGCGTCCGGCGTCCGCTGCTCTATCTCCAAAACCCTTTGACATACGTTCATGAAATTTGGCACATATGTTCCATTCATGAATGGGACGGCATGTGCGAACTTTTGGACGGATCCGACTACCGGTGTGCCCCCTAGTGGCAATTTTAATTTTTTTACGCTTACCTTTGTATCTTCACAAGTCCTTATTGGATTTTCATGAAATTTGGTATGTAGGCACCTATTAGTGAGATGACGCTATCCTCCCGTTTTCAGATGGATTCGACATAGTTTGCGCCACCTAGTGGCCATTTTTAGTGTTTTCGAGTCTGTTTTTGTGCGTCCACCCCTCTATCAACCAAACCGCTCAAAGGATGATTGTGAAAATTGGCATGTATNTGTTTTGGATGGCTTTGTTTTGATGCTAGATATCGTAGCAGTGAAGGGACATGTCTGTTTTTTGCAGATTGGTCACTTGTTCATGACGACCGACACATCATACAGACGCAGAATGTTTCAGTTCGAGAAGCCAGCTACCATTTGCCCACAGGCTTGAACTCATATGCGTTCACAAAGTATACAAATGTCTACTTTAAGGTGAGCCTTGTTGTTTTTCTATCGATGGTTTGTAATTTTATCATTATTCACACAGCATTTTTTGCCGTGCAGGCTGTAGGTGGGTCAAGAGGAGAGGTTGGGGCGGGGCGGGGATTTTGTTTAGACCCGTTTTGAGCCAAATTGTAGATCACGACGCTACATTTCATTGTCTGTTTTCTACTCATAGCTTGCGATGTAGAATTCTCTTAAGAAACCTAATATTGTTTTTCATGGACATCCCCTTTTGTAAAGAGCTGGATGCGCCTTCGTTATTTGAACAGGTCTGGATTTGTCAATCTCCCTGAGGCAATAGCACACACCATAAATGACCCAGAATTCCTTGCCATGGAAGTTGAGAGCTAGCAGGACTTAGAGTAACGGGAAATTACTGGAAAAGTTATACGCTTGTTAGCATTTGGTCTGAATAAGGAGTTATTACCCATCATTTTTGCTGTTATTGGATTAGTTGTAATGACTGAGGGGAAAATTTTTTCGCAGTTTGCTTTTGGCATTCACTGTTAGGTGTACGTATGCGATGGTCTCCTAGTGAATATGTCTTCATATGTAAATTGGTCGCTAGTCTTACTCGTGTGTATAAGTTCTTTCTGATTCATCAAGTCAGAAGTCATGGAAATAGAAAAACGTCAAGTTTAGACGTTGAAAACAACAAACAGCACAATACTTCTCTTCACTCAAGACTTCGAACATTGTCCACGAGAGGTCGCCCCAGTTGCTTTATGATCATAGTCAGAGATTAAAGCTGTGTGGTAGTTTGAGGGCCACTAATAAGACTGCGGTATCTAGACATGATACCATTAAGGCAAAAGCGGTGGCGCTTTTAGATTCTCTTATTTTGCACTCCTAGATGTCATCCTTAATTACTAAAAACGGGTAGCCAGTGTGCTCACTCAGGTCATGTATAATCAACAAACATCATTTAGTGTTTAAGTGTACATATTACATAATGGTGGTTAGCTGCTGTTTGCTTAGAAGGTCAGCCATTGTAGGCTGTTAAACAGATTGATGTAACAGTTTGGGGTGGCTGTATGTTAAGCTACCTGTCATAGCTGTGTTATCATTTTTAAAATTAACTTGTCAAAACACCTGCTCTCACTCTCTCTAGGTGACCCCTTGTCTTGAATGGTATAAGTTGTTTTTATTTCAACTGAGTGGTTGTTTTAATTTCGTCTCCATCTTGAGAGCATGCGGTAATCAATATTGTATTGGCGCATTTGTTTGCTTTTGATCAGGTAATCCAACATGGCGTTCTTTTTCTTCTTTTTTTGTTATCTTGAATACTCAGTGAACGATTAATTGTTACAGTAAATGTTTAAATTTTGCAGCAATCTTCCTCCTTCAGTTCGATGTTAATCTGTTGCGCGAAATGTATTTCGTTACCATTTTTCCTCAACACATGATTTGTTGATGCCTTTTATAGTAAGCTATTTGGTTTTTTTGAGAAAATGTATATGAAATGTTGTATGTTGTTATTTCAACTCTGCTGCAATCTTTTTAGCACATGAAATAAAAAATAAAAGAAATAAAGCGAAATAATGTTAGAAATAATTATAAATTTTGTTTTTCCAGTTCCACACTTGTTGGTCAATGCATGGCCCTTGTGTTGTCCAATGTTTTCAGTTGGTTTAATTGTTGATGAATTTTGATAAGAATATGAATTGTGACTTGAAAAATAAAGCAATCCTTTGGGGCTGGCTACAGAAACGCTGTTAAAGAAATACTGTACAAAAATTGACGAAACTGAATTTCAGAAACACGTATGGGAGATGAAGAAGATGCCAGTGAAAAGTCCGTTTCTACAGAAGCAGACAAAGCCAGAGGCAAAACTCTCCATTGCGATCTTCCAGCTTGTGAGTATAACTCGTTTAAGTTGGATGTGAAATTACTGTTTTTTCAAGTGTGCCTCATTTTCAGGGATCGCAAATATGTTAAATCTGGCCCGCATGCCACCTTTTGGCTACATCACGCTTTTATGTTTTGAAAACTCTGTTTTTAGATACAGAATACCTTTATAGAGCAAGGTCTTTCATGGCTACTCTGGAGACGAGGTCTTGTTTTGAACTCCGAATGCCATTTGGGAGTCGCCCCTATTTTGGTTGATATGATTTTTTATCAGGTTGATGATGAATGACCGTCGGATATCAGTGTGATCATCTTTCGTAGCGTCATTCTGTTCTGATCTTTTATCGTTGATTAGTGATAAAAAATGAAATAATTTTATCGCCTTGAATTAAAAATTTTATCAACCTTTACTATGAATCCTTGTCAGTCATGTATATGATACCATACCATTCTTATGAATTCATAGAAATGGCTGATGTACATTTATATGAAAATCTTTTAAAAGGGAAAATGATGATCGACCAAAACTACGCGTGGTCTCGATTTAAATTCTGACAGGCTATATACCATGATTTCATAGTGTCCTTACAATGGTGGATAGATGCGAGAGAACGACCAAGAATTTTGTTGTAAATATAAACGATGTCCAAGGACAGTCTACCATTTAGAATGCAGTGTGTTCGAATTTAGTTAAAAAATAACATGCCCTCAGGATTGGAAACTGCAACCTTCAAATGGAGGAGCCAATATCAGCAAAACACGACAAAGTGGGATCTAGGGAAGAGAGATATGGCTTGTGCAAGTTCTGTGAATCATACATCCATCACAATAAAATTGCATCTGTCACGCATGAGATTTGAATTCCGAAAATGTGATTAATTACTTTGGCCTGGAATATGCAATTAACATTTCCAGGTTTCCAGAAGATAAATAAAGTAAGCTATTGCCTGTGTTCAATTGCAGTTGATAACAAGAAACATGATATGGCAGAGGAAAGTTTATCCTCGGTCGGAAATATTCACTATTTAACTAGTTTGTTATAGAATTTCCATTTTGTACATCATTTTTTGTTATGACCTGGTAATGTGGTGTTTTTAACTCATGGATCCAGTGCCCAAGTTTTAGATTTTTTTTCAATTTCTAAAATGAGGTATTTTTTTGAAAATTGGAAATCAACGTATGTCTGTTTTGTAATGTATAAAAATGGTTTATTACATGAAAATCTTGTTGTCTAAAGCTAGCAGTTTTACAATGCCCTTGTTCATAGCTCGCAGTTATAATTGGTCTGAAAAAACACCTGCTTAGTTTAGTTTTGTAGGATTATGATGATATGAAGGTATCAATTACTTTGGTGCATTTCTGGCGGTGTGCTTGGAGTTAGATGATATGGAAAAGCTGTGTGTTACTCACCTCTAGCTTGGGACAAAGTTGCCTGTCTTAAGTTTGCAAGACTTTTAAATGCGACTAATCAAATGGAAGTAGAATGCTAAATATCAAGCATGAACTTCAGTTCTGAATATGTTTAAAAATAATGTTTACCTAAACTGGTGTTTATTGACTATTGTCGCGTGATGCTCAGAATAAAACATGCATTAAAATCTCACCTATTTAGGACATGCGGTGGACAAGTGAATTTTTGTTTCGTTTTTTCGTTATTCCCAAAATAATTCTTTACCATGTTCAGATTCTGTGTCATAGCTACCATCAGAAAACATTTTGAAAAAATTGGGAATTCACAGCATTGTTAGAAGTTCTTGAAGAACAAAGAGGACAGTTTTGGCAATTTTTTGCAGTTTCAAATGGTTCCTTTTACAACAAGTACCTGTACATAGCTCGGTAAATGTGACCTGGTGATGATATGATTTAAAGTAATAAACGTTTCCTTCACAGGTTCTTACCGATGATGTACTATTTCATTCGGCTTAGTTAACTATGGTTACATGTCAGGAAACTCCGTTTTTTGCCATGTCATCAATGATAGGTTGATGGAAGTAACAGTTGAGAACACTGCTCTATGCTTTGTGTGAATGTCCATGAATTGGGTGGATGTCATCGATAGGGGCTTTAATTTTGTAATTTTTTTCTGGTTTTGATTTTGAAAATTTACTATTAGACCAAAACTGTTGTTCATTCTCCCAGAATAGAGCTTTATGGAACTTCTTCTCGCCAGCTGGTGACGAGAAATATTCACGTTTTGCCTGCTGTGAAGTGTATAGATTTCCACAATCCATTGCACGTAAAATGTCTCTCACTTCCTAAAGTGACCGCTGTCGAACACCTTGTTTCAGGTAATGAGGTTCATGAACGATGCTCACCTGATTGGCAAGAAAGAAATAGTCGTGGGAAACTACATTGTTCAGCAGGTGAGTGTTACAAAACAGAATCAAAGGTTGGGTTTTTGAAACACCTGTCAGACTCTCATTAATTGCTTTCGGATATGTCCGTAAAATGAGCAAATGATTTTGAGATTCGGTTATTTTGACGAGCTGCTTCTGTAAAAGCTGCTTAGCACATGAATTGCAATATCACGATTATCTCGTCATTAATTTTGTGTCTTTGGTTAGTTGTGTGAACAGAAGAAATAAATTAGAGTAACTATTGTTTTCTCTGTGAAACAAAGAAATGGATGAATGACTGGAAACTTTACTGCAATACTTGCATTGCTGTGCACAGGCCTATGTCAATGCATGATTTAAAAATGCTTTTGTAATACTTTTAAATCTCATGTCTTAGATGTTATAAAGCGATACATTTCAATCAGCACCCAGCAGTGCAACAATTCCACCTAGTGACAAAACGGTACATTAACGCCTGTCACGTGCATGACATTCGTTTGATGAAAGTTTCACAGTTGGCTTCCCTGTCAATGTCTTTGAATGTTATGTCGAGTATGAATCATGAAATATGCTGGTATGTGTGAAAGATTGCCAATGTTAATGTGTTTGTGTGTTTGTGTATGTGTGTGTGCATGCGTGTAGGCGTGTGTTGTGTGATATGATGACTCATCATCTGACGAACTTCTGTTTACGTCCAACATTTACTAATAATTGATCCCTTAGTGAGATGTCTGAATACAATTCTATGTTTTGTATTTACATGCATAATGTATTAGCTGTGCAAAGCCCACATATAGGTCTAGGTTGTGTGAAGTACTTAAGCATGCTACTGCATACGTAATGATAAACATAGGGGATGTAACGTATAGTTGTCCAGCATCAAACTAAAACAGTTGTTGGACCAGGTGTTGTTGTATCACAACCATTTTATTATGGAAAGGAAATTGATGTTTTTCTTTCTTAGAATATGAATATGACTAGATGCCTGTGTTTCATTCAGTGAATTATTCACTTCGTTCATCTTTTGTAACAGTTGTTAAAGTGCTATTTTCGAATATAATGAATCTGGCGTTTCCATTCTTGTTGCAACAGAAACGCCATGTTTATAATTATTTCACCTTGTGCTGCCATGTCAAAAGCAGATCCAGGGTTTTGTCCAAGGATTCAAACAAAGAACTAATAGGGGTATTTGAGGTGCATCAATCACAGCATTGTTTTAGTGGCAGAGCTGGGAGTATGGACCCCTAGGAACCCTCTTGGATCCGCATCTGCATGGTATTATACTTTGAATTACGCCTCAATCAGCTCTGCCAGCTGGACTTTTTGTAGTTCAAGATTGAAGGGCACCCCTCTCTTATATTCAGTAGTCAATTTTTTGTTCTAGTTTCATATTAGCAGGGTTCGCACAGCTCCTACTTTTTAAAATATTTCCAATCTGTAAGGTGCTAATACAGAATGATTCACACAGTCATTCAAACATGTAATCAAATATGTAACGAATGGGTCTTCTTTTCTTTTCCAACCCTAGTAAATATTGATATTTAGTCAGCTACATGTACCATTTGCCTTTTGCCTGCATGAACCTTGTATTAGCCAAAAGCTCCTGTTGAGGTCATATATTGCGCCTTGTCTCAAACAACTGCTATATACAGTCACACCTTTTCTCTCCTTCAGGGACTGAAGAACCCATCGCTGCGTGACGAGATCTACTGCCAACTGTGTACGCAGACGTGGAAGAATCCCAACCCCACCAACTGTGAGAGAGGCTGGCTACTGATAGCCAGCTGTCTCAGCTGTTTTGCACCCAGCCCCACGCTCCACAACTATTTGTTGAAGTAAGTGACACACTATGCGAATAATGTCAAATACAGTACACGCCAAAGGTATTCAAACAAAATGACTCAGAATTCTTCATCGTGATAGCTGAGCGGAAGCTGATTTCGTCGCCAGAGTAACGTATTAAGCGTGGTGTTTGTAAGTTTCATATGAATCTGAAAGCCGTTTCTGAGATATGATGTACCAAAGTTTTTTCAACATATTAACCTTAAAAATTGATCATAATCATTAAGTTGTCATATGCTGTTATTAGTTTAGTAGTTTCTATTGACCTATCGCCACGAGTGAGTGACTGTTTAACTGACCAATCAGAACGCCACATTCTTGACACACCTTCGTTTCTAAGGTGTCATTTTGCCCGATAAACAACATATTGCTGGGAAAAACCTATTGTTTGTTTGCCGACATTTCGCAAGGGGGGTGGTGCTTGCAATAGGTCAATTGATTTGTGTATCGATTTCCTTTCTTATTGCAATTCATTGGTGAAATACTATCAAACACCAATTAATCTGACCCAGTATTGATTATGTCAATCTAAAAGCTCTTATACTGTGATTTCAGATACGTGTCCGACCATGGTTATAATGGATACAAACCTTACTGTCAGTACAAACTGCTGCAGTGTTCAGAGGTAGAGCGCCCTCTGGCACGCACCTACCCACCTACCTTGCTGGAGTGGATGGCGTCCAAGAAACGCATGAATATGGCTCTTCCCATGACGTTCCCAGATGGTAAGTCAAATTTTTTTTTAAAAAAATAACTAATTCACAGAAATGGTTGACATTTGAACCCGTAGCCAATACCATGTTGCCATTTTCAAAACCAATTTCCAAAACACTTAATAATGAAATTTTTCAAAGTTTGGGCAAAATAAATTGCAGAAATAACCCCTTTCATTCATTTCTGTTGTGACTGCCCACAATTATATGGCGCATAACTCAAGCCAAAACTGCAGTAATTTGCTGCAACATAACTTTGACAAATGATGAGAGGATAAAAATCACTTGTGCGCCATCTTGATGAGGTTTCACTGTAGTTGTTGTCTCTGAAGTCTGAACCAGATCCGGTGGAATTTGTTTGGTGTCGCATTACTTACTGAAAATATTTTGGCTGCCAGCTGATGAATAGGAATAGACTGACTGCATGTCCCGGTGGTGAAATGGTGAAATGGCAGCCTTTAACTGTCTTGCTGTAGCGCAAGACTTTTTATTTGAGTGCTAAGTTTAATTTACATTAAAATCCAGTCTATTGATGGTAATTTCCTGTGTTCAGGGCTCGGGGTTTAATGTTAGGAATTGAAATCAAACTCGAAATTATTGTGGGAATTTTATACAATACTTTTGCGCAAACTCAATGTACGTTTTTTTCGTGCTCAAGTTCATAGTGGTTTATGCATATCAGCTTCTATGTCCAAGTTCACTCTTTATGGCCCTTAAGTTTGAGCTGCAACCTTGTTCAAATTCGAAATTTTAATTTTAGCTTTAATATTGGGGTCTTCATTTGCATAAGGATTGGACATTTTTTATGTACTCGAGCATAGAAAAATCAACAGTTATCGTGAGCTTATATAAATGTAGAATAGAAAATGCTAAAAACAATTTTTGAGCTCGATTTCATGACTGTATAAAGGTTAGACCCCAAGCCCTGGTCTTTGTAAATGTTGGCAAAGTAAGTGAGCTTGCAAAGGAGATCACGTTTAGGATATTAATCGCTCATTGAACTCGTCATTTAACCCTGAAGTGTTGTGTCTCTTTCCATGGGACAATAGCATTTTTCTGGTTTTTATTCAATCCATCGAAATTCTCCCTCAGATACTGTTCACTTTGTATGTCTGAACGAATGGCTGTCCCTTTATGTTGCGTTTTTTAATCACACAGTGACAGACTGCAATATTTGTAATTTATTCATTTTATTGCAGGAAATTCTAAGCTTTAAAAACATTTATTTGGAATTAGGTAACCAACATGGCACTTCATGACATCAGTGACCATTTGTAGGTCATCAGGGACATTGATGGCTTGATTTTTGAGCCAAACTTTGACCACATCTCTTATGAAAGATGTTAAAGCATCACTTGGAATTCCTTTCTCATGCTCAAAATCCTCCCTCCAATGATTGAAAATTTCACTTCAAAGTTGGAATGACTTGATAATATTAACGTTAATTTTAGCTCCTTACTGTCTTGCTGACAATGGGTGGCATCCAGAGGTGACCATAATTACATACCCCGCAACCAAAGACTTTCCCTCCCCTCAGAAGGTACATACACCTGTTTCCTCTGGTGAGAGATCGCCGTATCATATTATCGGTATTCTTTTCTAGGTCAGGAAATGCTGGGTCATGTGACTTCATGGTCAACGGGTGAAGAGTTCGCCCATGACCTACTCCAGCTTCGCACGATTGTTGAGAACAACTTTGGCTGGACAATTGAACTTCGGGATGACTATGCATCATACGAACTCGCTGGCTATGACTATGTCATGGATTTACTAAGTGAAATTGAAGTTCCGCCAAAGTTCCCCGTACAAAATTCTTATTTTCTGGTGTCTGTGGACAGGCGTAGAGTTACCGAGGCCAGGCGTAGTTCTTCAGATGAATTGTAAGTTCACAAGTCGTGTATGAGCTTAATAACCGTGGATAATATTTGGTCATCTTTTTGGGAGTTATTCTATTTGTTTTGCCTGATTACAAATTTAATGCGACTTTTTCTTTGGAGGTCCTCTGTTCAATCGTTCTCAAATGCATGCATAATACATATACCAAAAGGCATCATCGGGAATTGATGGCTAGACATACATTGTCAGGAACTCTCTTTCAAACGCACTCGTATACATTTTCTAGAAAGTCTAAGCACACAGTCACGATATGACAAACTAAACAATTACTAGGTACTTTTGATTGCTGACTTGTATAAAACTTGTTAGTCGAACCCATGACATTACAAATGACTGAAAAATTGGTATGAGTGTGGTGCCTGTGATGTTTTCACTGTCATTATGATTCATTCTTATTGTAGACCTCACAACCCTGAATCTTTCAATATGCTCGACATTGATGTTCAGGAAGTCCAAACACCACCCCCAATCCGGCGTACACCACCACCTTCAGTACCCGTGTCCCGGCCAGTTGAGGTGACCACTACTACTGGTACAAAGGAAGTTGTGACTTCCTTGCTGTCGCAGAGCTCCAAGCTAAATCAGCGGCCAGGAGTTGTCACCACACCAGGCCTGTCCAGAGACAGCAAGATGAACCAGAGGTATACCAAACGAAGGGCTCCTCAAGCCCAACGGCCACCTTCCCCAGTTACGGAAGAACCAGTCATAACGAACGGCAATGTCAGCAATCCATTGTCTGGATCGAAGCTGAATAGTCGCTACATCAACCGAGTGCAGGTGGGCAATGTTTCCAACGGCCACGTTCCCAATGGCCATGTTCCCAATGGCCATGTTCCCAATGGTCATCTGCCAAATGGTACACCTAATGGCTATTTGTCCAATGGCGTACCTACGAATGGCGAATTGTCCAATTCTAGACTTAACAGGAGATACAAATCAAACAACGACAACGTGAATGCTAACAATCTTAGCAACGTCAACCAGCTGCGCAAGAGGCAGCTGTCTCGCAGCGAAATCAGTCAACGACCCCGATCCGTGCATTCGGAGGGTGGCCTTTCGAGTGCGACAAACATGGATGACTGGTTGGAGAACCTGTTCAATCCGGTCTTGGGCAACGACGTGGATGGACTGTCTGATGCCAGGACACTGGAAAATAATATAAGAGGAGGGGGGAAGTCAGGAACGCAAGGTGAGAAGAATGCAGGCGACTTGGACAAATGGTTGGATGGTCTCCTGGAGCAAACAGGTGGTGGTGACGGGCATTTGTCTGATGGCCGCCTGATGGCGGAGAAAGTCAAAGGAGGTGGCAAGGGTTTACCTGGCATGGTGAGTTGGAGCTGTTAAGATTTTGTTGTTCCATATCAATGTTAACAGGTCCAATACAATACCCTACATGAGCATTGTTTCACAGCACCTGCACACCAGTGGAATTGAGCAATTAACTTTTAGTTGTTAAGTTGGTTATTCCTTGCAACCATGCTTGGTGCACAAAATGACACTGTGACATGCCAGCTTATATAGCCAGGTCTGAAGCAGTTACAAATTGTCAATGTTATGACCGCAAATCACATTCATTTTGACAAAGGCACAACGATAAATCGTCATGAGAGACCGTCCGGAGTTGGTACATGGTGCAACTCCAGACGGTCTGGGGTCAACAGAAAACCACAGTTCAACTGTGAGTCTACACCAATGTGATAAACGAGAGCAGTTCTAATTGCTGCGTCAGCTGCAGGTATGCTTATCTCTTTTATGACACACAATGCGTGACCAGTTAAAGCGTTTTCAAAATAATGTGGATAAATCAGTGAAGTGTGAGACCCCTGAGGTCCCTGTCAAGTCCTCATGACAATTCTCCGTAATGTTTAATTTGGGACCAATTTCATATGAGAAGGCGGTTTTATATGTAGCCGTTTAATTTAGTCATATCATATTTAATGTCAAGGCTAACATTAAGTTCTTTACCCAATTGTCTTCCAGCCTGGGCAGAGCATAAATCTGGGACTGCCTCAGAACAACGCTGGCCTGTCGTATGGTGCCAATGCATCTCTTCAGCTGCCCAGCCTCGCACCAACTGTTCCAATGTACACTCCTCCACTGCTTCCAGCCACAGGCCTCTACCAGGACCCTGGCCAGGCATTCGCTGTTCAGCAGGCACTGCAGGTACGATCATCTGATACAATCACGTGCGGTTTTGTGCAACATCATTGACCAACCGCAGAATATGACGTTCTATCCCTAGAGTTAATTTCCAGTTATATTCACGGTTGGTCGTTAAATATTAGGTCAGTCTAAGGGTAATGGCAACACTAAATCGAATTTGCATATTTGAAATTTGCAAAACTTCCCTTCTGGGCGTGGGGTTTCAAAATTCGACTCGCTGACAATTGCATCGCACGTTTCGAGTAAACTGACAAATTTGCACACGGATAATGAGACGTGATTGTTAATGTTTCAAGTCAGAGTCTAATCTCTGCGAGTGAGCAGTTAAGACATTAGGCCCTGTGGATATATAAACTCAGAGTGTTTGATATCTGGCAGTTGCGTGCAACTCTCCGATTTCACATATTCTAATTGTTTACATTGTGCACACCATTTCTTGACGTTGCTATGTACCGTTTGATTGTTGTGACCGTATATAGCCTGTTGCGTTTGGTTATACCAAAACACTGACTTTTTAATAGCCAGTGGTGCAGTGTCAGGAAGCAGTGTTGATTTATGACGTCCTGGTTCCCATCATCGCAAATTGGTCTACTCAGAGTTTTAGAAATCACAACCTTAAAATGCTTTTAAATGATCTCGCATTAGCATAATAGAATGTACAAGGCTGGTATACGAGTTAAAAAAATAAGCTATTTTTGTTTAATTTATAAAACGTAATGTCTTTCATATTCAGTGAAATTAAAATCGTCTCATCAGACACCATAATGTCCCATAATGCATCAGTCTAGAACAAAAAGTTAAGTTCATTACCCCCACGCAATGGAAACCTTATGACATGGTGACATTTTGTGAGAAAACACTTGAAATTCTGTGACATGTTGTGACATTTTGAGAATTCTGTGACAAAATGTAACAAATTTGCTTAGCCAAGTAGGCTGTTAGTGTTTTGTTTGACATGTAGTGTTATTTTTTTCTGCATCAAGTGGTGGTTCTTTTGATACGCCCCTGGGTGCATATTGACGTCATGTCTGTCTGGGCGTCCTGCGTCCGCGGCCGTATCTTCTAAACATCTTGCAGGATGTTATTGAAATTTGGCAGGTGTGTTCCTATGGGTGACGAGTTTCGGATGGATCCGAATACCACTGTTCCCTCTAGTGTCAATTTTAGTTTTTTATGTTTGCCTCTGTATCTTACAAGGTCCTAATGAAATTTGGCACATAGGCATCTATTAATGAGATAAATGTATCCTCCCGTTTTTGGATGGATTCGAGGCATTTTGTGCCATCTAGTGGCCATTTTTACCAGATTCAAGTCTGTTTCTTGGCGTCCGACCCTTCATCAACCGAACCACTCTAGGGATGATTGTGAAAATTGGCATGATGTTCTTACAATAAAGAAGACGTTTGGCAATGGTTTTCCGTCGACTTCGACTACTGTGGCGCCTTCTAGTGGCAGTTTTGTTTGTTTTTGCGCACATGGCTGTATCTCCTAAATGCTCTACAGGATCTTATATGAAGTTAACAACGGAATTAAGATGATGACTTTCAGACGGGTCTGACTAACACTGCCCCCTTGTGGCAATTAACCATTTTTTCCGTTTTGCTAACGTTTCTTGACGGATTTTCTTGAAATGTGGTAAATAGCTTTCGGTTAAAAAACGGTGACATTTTCCAGTTTTTTGATGGATTCGAAATATTTTGCACTATGTAGTGGCCATTTTTATGATATAAACACCCTAGGAGCACACCATTTGCAGTGCATTCGTGGGCGCATTTCAACGCTACGCGTTGCTCTTGTTTTGCAAATTGCGAAATTTTGGAATTCATCATTATCACCAACAGATGTCTCACGTAGGTGACAATTTAGTAGATGTGGCTTATATATTTACAAAAAAAAGCATCAAATGCTTGAGACTTCTGTGTGGCGTTTTGAAAATTTCGAGACTTAACAAATTGTAACTTGCCATCATTCCATTCTGTGTGTGGTTATAGTAACGCTTTATGCGTATGCATTCTGGCAATTGCTAGTCAACTCTGAGTCCCTGGTGCGCTGTTTAACATGTTTTTTCCTTGTTGCAGTCTCAGCAGACAGCCAGCCTGCAGGCTAGCCTCCAACAGACTGTTCTCGAGAACCAGGTTCTCCAGCATAGCCTCCAACAGGAGGTGCTCAAGCAGCAGTTGCAACAGCTACAGCTACAGACGGCACAGATGGCTGTCCCCAGACCGTTGGCATCCCCCGTTGTTCCACTGGGTCAGCTGCCAACCGCTTATGGTATTGCCAGTGGTCAACCGCCATTGGTTGTTCAGCCACCAGTTGTCAATCCACTGGGTCAGGTGCCTGCTGCAGCTCCTGCCGCCTACAATCTCGCTGCCAGTCTACAACCACCTGTTGTTCAGCCTTCTGTTCAGCCAGCAGTTCCTCAACAAGCCCCTGCACCACCACCGGCGCCACCAGTAGCAGCAGCCGTCAGCAACACCCGGAGGATATTTGAGCGGAAGACCTCTGTCGAGGCCGAAGAACCGCAGCCAAGTACGTCTGCTGGTGCACGCCAGAAATCGTTTCAGCAGAAGCCGGCACCGCCCCCTCAAAAGACAACTCCTTCCAAAGCCTCTCCAGTAGTTAATGGCAGTGCAACACCAAAGGAAGTTGGGTTCTCAGATGTCGTTCAGAATATTCCACGGTCACGATTCGCATCAAATTCAGAATCTGTTACCAGTCCAACGTCTCCTTTATTATCCAGACCTTCATTTCCAGAAAAGTTTGTCGGTGCGACAGAAGAGGAGGAAGAAGTCAACAGCTTGGAGCCTTTACCTGAGGATCTGGAAGGCAGAGCTAAAACGGTGCGCATCGGCAAAGTAAGATGGCCGCCACTGGTGGAGAAAAAGTCTACCAAAACATCCGTTGGGAAGCTTTTCATTGACGAGCAGAAGATAGACAAGGATAGTTTGAGGTATGATCATTGTTTTTTCTGCACGACTGAAGCATAAATCAACCTAAGATCTCAATAAATAACTTTTGATGTAGAGCACTTACCATTATGAAATTGTTGTCAAATTGCTCTTTAGTCAAACTGGAGTTGATTTAAGGGCTTGGAAAAAAGTGACAGGTCGTTAGTTCTTGAGACCTGGCGCTACAAGTTGGCTTGTCACGTCATGTCATTTTCATGTGCTCAGTATAGTCTCTAGGTATAACGAACTACGATAATTTTTTTCTGTGCAGAAAGTTATCTCGTTCACTCAATGTGTCTACTCATTTTGTGAAGTTGACACCAATTTTATAGTGGTAGGTGGCCTAAATCAAAACTTAGATTCTGGACGGAACGGCCATGTTTGTTGCTGCCCTGAGGAAGAGAAGTAATTTCAGTGTGTGTGTGGAAGAAGTATGAAAAGTTGCATTCCATACAATTCCTGTTGATTTTTTTATGAGTAATACTTAAAATATACGTGTTGTTGCCTGAGAGTGTTCTCTCTCTAACACTCTCTATAGCATCTCCTTTTAAGTACAGGTGCTGTGCTGAAACTGGTATTATTATGCGTGAGAAATATGCTTCAGTCATCCCTCTGTACTAAGATTATAAAAGGCAGAGTCTTGTTAAGATACGATACAATACAAATTCTACAGGACCATTAAGTTTCAAAGTTTTAGACTATTACTTCTGAGAGCACTGCATCATTGCTGTGAATTTACAGCCAGCTGTATTTTGCCTGTTTACTTGGCTAGAAAAGGAAAGTCAAATTAGGCTTTTTACTCTCGTAAAAGGAGTCTTGCATTTTTTTAATAATCATGATATGGTTATACACCATTACGAACCACAACATCGAGACCTTCAGTTAAGAAGAGGCTTCAGAGTTTATTGTGGCACACCTAAAATAAAATTGCAAATTAGAAAATGACACGTGCACGCATTTGGCAAAATTTCAAGATCTGATGACCATGGTAATGTTTTTAAATCCCGGTGTGCTTTGGTCAAGAACTCACCACTGACATCTGGAGATCAGGAAAGTGTCATTTGAAAAAGTAATTGCATGCGGTCTGATACACCTTGTACCAGACATGCGCATGCTGTGCATTTGGGCCCATTGCGCTGATCACCTGGAATAAGTTTATGCTTTCTTAATATATAGTTAAAATTGAGCTTAGGAGCTAGAAACCTGACTCGAGGGTTTTGCAGTGTGACACAGTAGGACTCGAACCCACGACCTCGAATGAAGAAAGCAAGGACCTATCACACTAGTCTTGACATGTAATTTCAGAAAATATTTTTTTTAGGAGTAAAACCCCACGGGAACTTCACGATATGACTGTTCAGTTGATTCGACGTAGAAGTCAGGAAAATCTCCTTGACGACGGAGGTGAAGAAAAATCTTCTGCATCACCTGCTGTAGACGCATCTGCTTTATCATCTGCGGTACGTGGTTTTGGTAAATTAAGTATTTCTTTGTGAAATGTGTTATTTTATTGATTTACTTATTGATTTTCGAGGTATGAATAAGAATCTAAGTCTTCTTACGAGCTAGACATTGGTCACATCATTTGACCTATTTTAAGTCCGACAAGATCTCTCCCGGCTGCAGGTGTACGGATAACAGAAAGAGATCTTTTTAGACTGGTCAATTTGGTCATGTGATGTGACCAGCACATGGCATCTACGTAATTCTTTCTTGCTTGTTGATTAGGTCTTGTCTTTTTAGGACTTGTAAAGAAGTACAGTGACATATTACATAGCATTGGATAGACTGTATTCCTTTTAGGACAGTGGCTTCGTTGTAACATGCTGTTTTAGATCTAGGTGCTGTTTTGTAGGTTTCTTCTGTTTGACTGATAGTTCAGATAAACTGGTACACGCTTTCTTCTCTTATAATAGGATAAAGTTGTCCCCAAGAAACTTGACATGAAGCGACTCAGTGTACTTGAGTCCCACATGAAGAGTAAAGTGGAATCAATGAGTTCAAGCCCAGCTGGTGAGCAATCCGAACATCATTATCATGATAATAGACTTATAGTTAAGATTTGGCAGTATTGCACATGACACTATCTTGCATGTGTATTCTAGCTTAATATTCTTTGGTGAGAGAAATTAGGTATGGGTTTGGCAAAGTGAATCTTGTGCCTGAAAGAGGCTCGAAAGATAAGGTGTGTACCAAAGCGGCTTTTAAATTGAACCGTTATTTCATTCTTCAAGGGAGGATGGTTGTCACAAGGTATCCCTCTAATTATGTTGGTAAGTATGTACATGATGTGCTGCTGTTTTGATTATAAGTTTTGTATTGCACGTTTCTGTTGTTCAGGAGTTTTGAAGTGCTTGACATAATTGTTGTCTTCTAGAAGTGTGGTCGTGCCTCGAAAAATATTTATTTTTGATTTGTTTTGTTCTGATCCGTAATACATTATGCATTTGAAAAAAGATAATGTACAACGTGACACGTTATTAACCTGTGCTGGTGTGCAACGTCTGCGTTTTTCACTCATTTGTTATTGAAATTTTGTTGAAATAAAATAGACATTTGGGAATTGATTTTTAGTAGCCTAAAAGATTTGTCTTCACTTCAAAACTTTGAAACTTCCTCATCCAGCAAGATAGTCAAAATTTAGACAATATTTCTATCAAAAATTTATCTTAAAATTTGATGAAAATTAATATTTGTTTTAGCCAAACCAATTTTGTTGGAGCTGGCCCCATGCCTTATTGTTTTTGTGCAGTCTCACGATGACAACTGGTCTACCCATTGTAGCCATTAATGAAGACACCACCAGTGGTATATATTAATCTGTATATTGTTTTCACTCTTTTCTTCTGCAGCACCAAAACCACCGTCTCCACCAAAGAAATCTCCACCTCCACAATTCAGCAAGCAGCCGCCGCCACCACCCCCTCCACCATTGACTCAACCCCCTCCGCCACCACTAGTGGCTCCACCCCCTCCACCTCCGCCAGTGGCTCCGCCCCCACTAGTGCCACTCACAGAACATGCTGTTCAAACAGAAAAGACCAGACACACCTCCATGCACTCTGAGATAGTGCAGACAGAAACTGGTAAGTCGTGTCCTTCAAAGCAAATTAAATTAATATGAAAATCAACTGTTGTTATGCGATATCATTATTACTTAAGTCTTTCATATTCATTTAGGTTGGTATGAATGGGTTGATGATGAATACTACATCACCACCTCAAATTGGTTTTAGTAAGCCTGCAATGTCTATATGAGTCATCTTCATAATGCTAAAAGCTAAGCATTGTGTCTTCGGGCTTTTCTGTCCGGTGAAATAATCCAGTCATTCAAGTGACCGTGGGCAGCGTTAGTGCGATGGACCAATGCAAACTCAGTGCCACCAACATAAGGGATGAAGCTTGGGGTACACTAACAAAATTGAGTCTGTGAGCACGTGCTGTGTTTTTCCTTCAAGAGTTATTGTGACGGCCCTTTCTATTCCCATTCTATCAACCATCATGGTTACTGACCAAGGTTAAAGCCCCAGAATCCATTATTTCTGTGAAAAGCCAACTTTTGATTTTGGCCACCAACCGTTATAAAAATGCCCTCATTTGATTCCTTGCTTAGTTTAGGAGTGGTCTGTGGACTCTGGAAGAACCGTCACTTCGTTATATTTCCAGACTAGTCTTATTAAGTTGCAGGTTATGCATATGGCATGAACGTTTCAGCACAGGCTTGGAAAGTTTAAGATTGTGGCATGGTGGATTTGTCTAGGCAAATTGTTGCTAATTGTAATTGTAACATTTAACAACAAGCCAATAGTGCTGTTTTGGAAGAATTAGTATGCTTGGAAACTTAAAAGTTGTTTTGGTCACAAGAACCTTGTTTATACTTAGCCACTTTAACTGATTCAGATATAGGTCAACATTTAAGTCTGCCGTTTACCTTTCATCAAAGAAATCAAATTTTGATTACAAGCATTTGCCATAATTATGAAAATGTTCTCCAGATTGTTAAACGGTCCAGTTGGGGGTGGTATCAGGACTTCAAAACACAGCCGACTGTTTGCTGTTGCCTGAACTTAAGCTTTGCTAGTTGATTTGTGACACGTTATGTGTCGACTATGATTGTAAGGAATTACAAACTGTCACTTCATTGCAAACCTAGAAATCACTTCCTATCTTAGTAAGGAAAAGGTTGATATCAATTAGTATATGGTGTTAGGTGGTAACAGATGTTAGTTTATTTGTCTAAGATAATATGATGTTACATTAGATGGTAAAAATACTCTTAATATGGCATGTGCAGTATATTCTGTTATGCATGTTAATAAGCTCCTCTGTATAACACGTTTTATGTTGTAGTGGATGTTAACAAACTCCTAACATAACATGTATTATTATGTAACAAATGTTAATAAAGTCCTATTATAACATTATATTATGTTGTAGTGAATATTAATAAACTCCTCGAATATAACATGTATGTTAATAACTCCTTATTAAAACAATTTTGGCTTGTATTTTAATGTAGTGGATGTAGTTGACCACGGTATGCTCTCTGATGAGAGTGAGGACGAGGTGCCCATTGTTATTGACCACGGTCATCTGGAACGAATCAAGACAGTGTTGTTCCCGGCATTTGGAGGACCATTCTATACATACAGTAATGTGCCTTGGACTCTCAATGTCCGCAAGGAGGTTAGCGCGGCATTCTTAAATATGAAAACTTTTATTTAGCTTCATGTAGTAATTATTTATATTAATTGCCTTTGAATTGAATAAAGACTCAATGTTCAAGCTATTGTTTTCCGTACAGAATTGTATACAATTTCAATTTGATTCCTTATTACTAACAAACTACGACCATTCAATCTTGTTATTATGACCAATCACTTTCCTCGTTACAGGTATTTACACCTGGTGAAAGGCTGGAGAACAACTTGGTTGTACATCTCATTTTCTGCCAGGTGGTCACCGATGTCTTCGAGAACTTCAATCTCAGAATACACAAAGATGACAGAATCAGGATGAAATCGTTGCTAGGTAACTTATCTAACTGTTGGTTGTGCCTGTGGCCTGGGACATTGTTGTCACTGGTTGCTAAATACAGCTGAAATGTTTCTTTTTACAAAGTACCTGTGAATTATGTTGCTTTTCAAAGTTTCATCCAGTCATTTTTTCAATTTTCTATGACACCTCTACAGGCCATCACTATTACTGTTACAGTAGTTACAGTAAAAATTCTCCTGTTTGGGACAATGAAAAATTAATTATTTTGCTTAAAGTTAGATATTTATTAATTACAAAATTTTAGAAGTAAGCAATATTGGCTGTTTCAAGTTCAGGAATTATGAGAAAGGCCAATTTTGCTTTTAATTTGCATGTGTTTATGACGATTTTATCTCAAATTCTGTTGATACAAACTGCAGTGTTCGATATTTGAGTAACACAACAATCGTCAAAATTACACATGTCCCAGTCTTCAGAATCGTGAAAAATTTTGACTTGAATTTCAGAGTCTCAAATTTTAGATGCTGTCCTAAATTGGAGAATTTTTACCATATAAGTGCTGCTTGGCGTTAAAAGAATGAGGCAAGAGTATTTTGCATGTCAGTGTTGTTCCACAATTCATTATAATATCTTGCTACGAACAGTTATTGTTGGCGTCTTAAATTTAATTTTTGACCCCTCTGCTCGCTTGCCAGTGATTCTGCTCAAATTTGACTTGTATGGTTAGCAGTCTTAATGAGATGCCATCATTTTGTTTCAGAAAACAATGGCATAACTTTACAGAACCTCCTGACAAAGGAGCACAGGCACCAGGTGAAGAAGAACGTGGTGGAGATGGCCAGAGAGTGGCCCATCTACTTCTCCCGACTCTTTCCTGTTTATGTGAGTTGTCTCCACATGACGTGTATGGAACGGTTTTTCATGGGTTTGTCAGGGTGTGTTTTATGAATGAATAGAGTTGCATTTTGTATTTCTGATGTCATCTCTAGCTTATGTACTGTAATTTTTTTTCTGTTCGGGACACAATATGGCATAGAAACGAAACTTTTATTTAATTTGTAAAGTTTCTAACCAAATAAACTTTTTAGAAAAATTAAAATAATATTTTTATAAAATGATTATGATCCTTTATAAAATTTCATTTGTAAAATTTCTAACCAAATATGAGTTTTTTTGAAAAATTATTTTATTTTTTGTAGGTTTCTACTTGTCAAATGCGAGTTTTTGAGAAATTCTATTTTGTAAAGTTTCTAATCAAATGTGCGTTTTTAGAAAATTTTGTTTTGTAATTAATCTTCTAACTATGTATCAGTTTTTGGGAAATTTCGTTTTATTTTTTTGTAAAATTTCTAATAAAATGCGAGTTTTTCGAAAATCTTCCTGATTTGTTTGACCCAACTGTCATTAAATGTTGTTCGGTGACGGCGAAACCTAGCAACACCTTTTTCGATCCTTAAAAATTGAAAGACAATTTTACTTAAATTTGTCCCATATTGAATTTCTTAAATTAGCATATTATCATAGTTTGTCAAGATGCTCCTTAGTGTTGAATGATTTATGATCACATCATGTCTTCGTTGAAAAAAAGCGTTGCATTGGTGATTGTGATTAGACAAGCGCATCTAAAACTGATGTGTCAACCTTTGATACATCAAGTGTCTTGTTGATGTAGAATGAGCTGTGACAATTTATCTGTTTGATTGTAAACTCTGGTGCTGGCTATGTCACACCAAACTTGGTCCAAGATCGTACTACCCTGACTTGATGAAACTGGCTAGGGATTAATGGAGGCGGGCAATTTGGGTAAAAAAGTACATCAAATGCAACACTGTGGTGCTCCTATGCAGATTGTGTATTGCTTCGTATGTTCCTATTCCTCTCGTCTTTTTATTCTTGGTTGGGAAATAAAATGGTATATCTCAACCAGAACTATATTTACTCTTTGTTAAACTGTGCTTACTTGCACAGTCCACCCGGGACATTTGTATGACTGAGTTTAGGGTTCATGAAGAACTCTTTTCTCAGAACTTGCTTGTCAATTTCAAAAGGCCTATTGTGTGTGAATGACACCCTTGAATTGCACCCATACCCAAAATACCAACAAGCCGCAATGGGGACTTGTTAGCACTTCAGGCCCAATATGTTTTCCTGTTTTCAAGAACGATTGAGAACTACCTTCATTTTGGTGTGACGACCCAAAGATTAATTTCTCTGTTTGAGAAAATATGTACTATGATTGACTCATGGAATAATCCATGCAAGCAATCCATGGACAATATTAGGCCTGGGAAACACTGTCACTGTGGGAGTAATGGTAAAAGTCCATGTATGTTTTATTTGGTAGTGTTCTAGAAGTTGTTTTCGTTCTTGTCTGCAGGGTGGTCGTCGTAATCCACAGCTCCATTATCTGAGCATCGGCCATTCTGGAATACGTCTGCTGCATCGACAGAAAGATCTGGTGGAGGACAGGCTGGAGATTCTCGACTATTGCAAGTAAGGCATTGTTCAGGAAAAGTCATTTATAATGTGAAATGAATTTTTTGGCTGAAGGCAGTAAACGGTGAAGCACAGCTACAGAATTATTTCTTAAAAATGTTACATATCACATAGCGCAGACTGAGAAGCCATTCAAGTGGATGTCACATATTCGGCAACATTTTCCTTTACAATTGATCGTTCTACTCATTATTTCATTAGATACGCTGATGTGCTGGAAGTCCTGCTTCCCAAGGATAATGCTGTCCAGATCAACCTGAACGGGGAGTGGATGACCGCCTACACACCGAGGGTAAGCCACGGTACCCTGACTGTCTTATATTGTGTAATGGTGTCGTGGATGTCTTATAATGTGTAATTGTGCTGTGAATGTTTTATGTAGGGTATTGATACCGTGAATGTCGTCTTCGGAGTGTAATGGTGTAGACTATTACCAAGTTTGCTGCATTGCTACATTACTACAGGTAATGGGAATGTACCAAACAGCTCAATTCACTTGTATCTTCACTGTGTGTGATTCATAGGGTGAGTGCATGTCAATGGTGAAGTTCAAGTTTACCTTGTAAAAGATGCTGTTGGTGATGACATATGGGACATTGATCTTGCTCACATATTCTAAGCTGTAGACTTCAGCACCAACTGAGCAAGGCTCTTTAATTTAAAATTCCGGCTTCTCTTTATAAGTTTTCTTTTTCTAGGCTAAGCAAATAAAAAATCTTGTGGACGCCTTCTGTATCGAGGCTGACCGTGACAGTATGTATGTCAAAGCGGTCAAGAACTACATCACGCATGAGTCCACGCTGCTTTCCTTCAGAAAGGGAGACTTGATTAAGCTGGCTAGCAAGGACATGAAGATGGATAGAGGTACTGTAGTATAATCTCAATAAATTAGGACACAAATTTGGTTAACGTGTTTCATTTTTTCTTGTTTTTTTGTAAAAGATACATGCCATGTAGCTACAAACAGAAAATGTTTTGAGAACAGTGGACTTTCGCAACAATGAAAGATGAAAAAGTAATTGTAGAATTTTTTCTTCTGAGATTCTGTCAATTGAAAGCTGCTTAACAAGTACCAGTAACTCCATCTTGTGTTGGGACGCACAGTCAGTACGTCTGTTCCCATTCAATGAACAGTCAAATTGCTTTTAGTTGACAAATGGCAATCTACATAGTCCAACTAGTTGCTCTGTTTTCAGCAGCTAAGATTTATACCTGAAGCCCTCAAATAACAAATGACTTCTAATTTGAATGACAAGTACAAGTTAAGGTAGTTTTGTATGGTATGATTTAAATTTAAAACTTGATGTTTTACATTAATTGAAATACCAAAACTCCTGCAGCAGGCAGATGTATTGTAAACTGTTTTGTTTCAGGCTGGCTGTTTGGTTCCCTGCATGGCCGAGCTGGCATGTTCCCAGAGGAATATGTGATAAAACTGAGCAAGGTGGAGTTGAGGAGAAGTCAAAAGGTCAGTCAATAATAGTGTGACCTCAGTCAATACTGGTTCTGAATGTAGAGGGCGCTTCTTTGGTTTTGGTGCAGTACATATTAAGAAAATGGCAGTATCAAAGCTGTGACTACAATTATCTGCAATTCACTTATCTAAAAGGAGATGGTTTCAGTTTTTGTACTGTTTAGTTACTTTCTCTGTTTTTTTCTTGTTATTTTGTTAAATCTTTATGATTTGCAGTTCACAATTTTCATTACTTTTTAACTACTTGTTTATTGGTATGATTTCGCCAAGTACATTTACTTTTTACTTGATTTTCTAGAAGCAGGCACCGCCTCCCCCTGTAAATGAGGTCCCTCAGTATGTAAGTGATTATTTCTTTTTTGGAATTTTGAGAATTTGCATTTGGCTAATTGAAATTGAATATTGTCTTCGACAGTATTATCTTCCTACAACTCACACTTCAACTTGTTGAAGACACTGACCTTATTTGTTATTTGTTATTTCACAGCAATGATATCAAGATTTTGTTCTGTTTACTTTCCTTTAACTAAGCTAGTGTTTAAGTTACTCTTAAGCATACTTGATAACCTGCTGAGACATCCATTAAATGCGTTATTTTTGTCCTTGTTCTCCGTAATCTTATATGACCCAAAATATTCAATCGAATTTTCCCAAGTTGTCAAGAATGTTGATACATATCTCTGTCTCCAATTTTAGTTGTCTTGCTTGAAAGATTTTATTTTTTATAAGTTATGGTTAACTGCTTTGCTTGCTTTGTGCTGGTGTTTTTGTTTTGACGTTATTGTTTCACACCAATTTTTGTGTTGTTTCTGTAGAGACCCCCACCCCTTCAGCATGCCGCTGATGTCGAACAATCTGTAAGTGGTTATTTCAGAAATTTTCATTGAAGAATATTATTTTAAGCGTGGTTTCTATTCATTGTGAAAAAATGAAAACATATAAAACAACCAAAATAGTTTCAATTCGTATAAAATTTATGAAAGCGGTTACCGGAGTTCAAATTAATGATATTAGGAAAGACATCGGGAGTTTATACGCTCAGTGGGGTTTGGTCATTGAGTCATTAGACAAAATTGTGAGTCAACTTTATGCTGGAAAAATAGTTGTGGATATTGAAAATACAAGATCAGTGCAAGCCATGATATACTTTTTGGTACTAGCTATGACAGTGTCCTTACTGGTTTAGAACTTCCGGTGTGTTGACCACTGTCTAGTAGTCATAGACAGATGGAACTCGTTTTACGCCTGGTCTTAGCGTAGACAGTCATAACTTCGACTTTTACACTGTCGTACGGTTAATTTTAATATTGTGTGTGCCAGAATTGTCAAAAATTGAGTAGTTCATATCTTTACATGGGCTTGTTTGTTTGTCTTTTCTATGGGATATGTGCTATATCAAGAGTTTCCTTAAGCTCTTTACCATGTTTGACTTTCTTTGACTGGAGTTGCCTTGTCTGTTACCTCGTTGATTCATTGTAGGTCATTGAGATTAATAATCTGGTATGTACGCAGCATGCAACATTTGCTGTTCATTGTGGAATGCAGTAGGGATTATCAAATACCTGGCATTTTGCCAAGTAATTTATTATTTCTGTGTGCACTCTAAGGTTAAACTTTTAAGGTCAAATTAGAAAGGGCAGAGGTTCAGATCGTAATTAAAATTTTGTGTTTTTGATCTCTGCATATTTAATAAAAAGTTGATTTCAGTATAACACAACATGCAAATGGATTTCTGATTCCATATATGTTGAGTTTTACAGACAGCTCATATTTAAGCGATAATAAACCCATCTTCTGCCAGAAAATCTTACTTTTGATGAAGACCCTTGCCGATTTACATCTGATTCAGCACTTTTCCCATACTGAAGTTAAGTGAACATGAAAGAGCCTTTTTATGGACATTGTGCTGGTCTACAGCTGCTTTAGTAACAAAGAAGGTAGAACTGGTGTGATTAGCAGGTATTCCTGTCAAATTTAGTCATCAACGGAAATAATGGTGTTACCTAGGCGATAACCTAGGCAATAACCTATGCCTCTTACTGCCACAAGTTTTTATGTACTCCTCCTGACATCAACGTTCAAGTTATTGTGACTAGACTTCAGATGTGATGTGTTAATCCCTGAGACCACATTATAAACATTTCATGAATTAAAATAATCAATATTGTAGTGAGACTGCTTAAGTGGTCTTTTTAATAGTTACGGGGTAGACTATAATCCCCCATGGTCAGATGCATGCTAGTTGTTATTAAGTTGTGTGTTACAAAGTATTACGGGAGTGTTGTTATGGATAAACATCAGGTTTGTGTTTGGTGGTTGTGCTCCTACTGTGTCCCTAAAGGAGGGGCATGTACAGACGTGCATTTTTCTTTTTGCTAGGCTATAACAAACATTCCAAATTTATACTTCGTTTGTTGCACGCACATGGTGATAGATTCTGCATGTCCTATCCTTCAAACAAGGGGACAGCGTGCAACCCTGGGCTGTAAAAAATTCATCCTCTGTTTTTGAATGTGGTGTTTTGTCGATGTGGGTGAAAACACTGAAGGAATAGAAAACGCCATTTTTTCAGAGTGAAATTGAGTCATGTTTCAAAATCACACCTTTCCCTGTTCACAGTCATCATTCGTACATTAGTGCATGGTATGTATGGTAACAATCACGAATTCTAAGTAAAACAGTCATGAGATTGCTATTTTCCAAGGGTTAGTGTGTTGTTGTATATGGTCAGAATTTTATCGAATGGTTGAGTTGGCAGCTGTGTAGTACTGTTCAGCTAATTGCCTTGAAATGATTAATTTGAACGGAGTGAAATAATTTGAACGGAGTGAAATAATTTGAACGGAGTGAAATAATTTGAACGGAGTGAAATAATTTGAACGGAGTGAAATAATTTGAACGGAGTGAAATAATTTGAACGGAGTGAAATAATTTGAACGGAGTGAAATAATTTGAACGGAATGATATCCCACTTTCCTATATTTTCATTTTCTCCTGAGCTTTAGTTTTTAGTGCATTAATGTATGGGTGAACCCACTTTCTGTTTCAGAATGGTCACAGCGATAGCCAAAGTGACCAAGTCAGTCAGACAGGAACCATGTTGCCTGATGGGAAATACTCCATGATGGAGTTTGCCCTTCTGTACTTCCGAGAATCAATGGAAAAGTGAGTTATCAAAACCCATTACTTCATGAGTGAGATTATTTTTGTTGGAATTTGCTGAACTACTGCCTGTGGCAAGTGCTGTTACAGTATTATCCAGAGTTTCATGCCAATCGATTTTGACCATGAACTGAACTTGCAAAAAATGTTGTTCACGCGTTCCTTTAAAGTTAAGAGATCTGTTTCTCACTAGGCATGTCCTCAACATTCCGTTTGAACCAGAATCCTCCAGCAGGACAAGAGTTTTATCCATAGTCTTTCAGACCCAGCTTCTGTTGCGAGCCAGTGATGCGTATAAATAGCTGATAAAACCATGTTTGAAGCTACTTTCCAAGCTCAAGGCTTGGGTTTTTGTTGACAAAATATTTATTATATATTTATATTTATAAGCGGACCAATTTTTAAAACTCAAGAACCCACGTGGTCCTAATTTTTACTCCATTATTCTGATTTTGTGGTTTTCATCAGTTTCCTTGACTCAAAAAGAAAATGGAACTAAAAACAGAGCTTGGATGCTTTCAATTCTTCTATTGAGATGTCATCCAATAAGAAATAGTAATTATTACCCTCACTTTGTGACCTAATGAATAGAGTCACTCTATCCTTGACCTAAGCCCCCTAGTGAGACTGGAATGTGAATAGAACTTAAAGTCCCCACAAAATGAGCCAACTGCCTTTTAGATATGTTAAATACATGTACTTATGTGCAGCATATCTTTGTTTTGGTTTATTTCACACAACCACTAACTAATTACTACGCATTTTGTGCCCCACATATTATGTGCCCCCATCAGAAACCCCTTTTATTCTCTCGACGAATCACAGTAGACTGGCCTATTGACATCATCGTTGAGAAGCGAGCAACACATTACCGCGCTAACCACAACCTGTAGTAGTGAGCACCTGATCGGCTGCTAGGACAGTAAAAAACGAAGTAGTTTGCTCAAGGAACGTCACCAATTAGAAACATCGCCGACGTTAGGCATCAATGTCGACTGATAATGCAATATTACTAAGCAAAACAATGGTGTCAGACAAAGCACCCTTCGAACCGAGCAGCGGCGTAGAACTCGGATTGGGACTGCTATCGATTCACTCACGACCCACGATGAACCAATTTTCGAAGTATTTGCACCCATGTAAAAGGTCCTACAACAGCTACGTTTCGTATTGAATCTGACAACGGCAAACTTACCGAACTCTGTGGTGGAAAAAATACTTATTTTTCACGTAAGGTGTCTTGATTATCCACTAACAATATCCTTGGCAATATATCACCGCGACATGGTCGGTACCATTTTATACGATCGTGGCTCAGAAATGTCGTCAATTAACGGTGTGGGTGAATGTAGCCTACGTCTCATTTTTATCATAAAAAACAAACGTAACGATGACAACCCTTGCATGGCTGTTGCTTGCCAAACGACGGTCACAACTTGTCTTGTATTAGAGTAAAAGTAAGTCGACAACAAATTCTCAAGCCCTCTTTTCTGGGACAGCACGCGCGACATATATATATGAGTCATCTGTCACTCACATGTTGCAGCCAATGTATCACGTGCTCCAGCGGTGGGAACGTAGAGGTGCACACCTCCCAAGTCGCACATCAAAAGAGTACGGCGGCCGTTCTAAATAAAATGTTGCACTGGCTTGGCTCGATTAAGTGCTTGGGTGTTGCATGTACTCGAATGCATGTGACCATAAGATAACGCTGATTCAACTTGAGTCTTGTGGCACATTCTTTGAAATTAACATCGGGAAAGGGTGTACTTACAAACCCCGCACGTGAATGTCAGGCAGTACGGCTTTGGGTACACTATGGAGGCACGCACTGAAAAAGTGTGCAGTCAGCATGGCGATGGGTTGTGCTATGACGGGAACGGCGTATTTCCCCGACTTCACGTATAAAATGCCTTGTGCAATTGGTCTTTCAAATCGAACAATAGTTTAAATATGACAGTCTATTCGCAGCGCTAACTTTGTCCTTTTTGCTCAATATTTTGTTTCCACCCCAATCGCTTAGATTTTCCTGCAGGTCTCACTAATCGGCGTGCAGCTAGCTGCGTCGGTTACGGGTTAAGTTTCGTATGCCTTGAGTAAAATGCCTTTGTCTTCAAATGACGGTCCGTAGCGAGTTCCGTGACAGTTGGCCGGTAAGTTTCCCCTTCTGTTTCACTTTACTCGGATTCCTCATACACGGCGCTAATACATCCAAACTTTGTTTCTACATTTTCTTAATCTTCCGTTTCGCAGTACTTTTCATTGAACGTCCGTCCATTTCAAGGTATTATACTTTTCTAACCCAAGTGCGAAAAGTCTCGGGTCATTCTTTTTCATCATGCTGCGAGTGAGCCTTTCGCTTCGTTAAGATGTGTAACGCCGACTTACTCCCCGACATAATCCCGTAATTATCACGGAGCGACTACAAACAAATTAATTCTCCGGTACACGCATTCCGCCTGGATGTCGCCGTGGGTCCGACAAATCTCCATTCATTGCAAACCTGTCCCCCAATGCACGCAGGGACCCTGTTCGTTAAATCTGTTCGTTAAACCCCGACGTCTTTGTGAATAAGCATTTGATGTTAGAGTGAGTAAGTGGTCCCCACCAAGAACACGCTACTGTCTGCGGCGACGCTAAACTACTGATCAAGGGACAGTGAGTTTTAGGATATTACATGCGCGTGGAAGTGTCGATATAAGTGTCGCATAGTATTTGAGCTTGGTTGTCTCTAACAGTTGTAATTTTGAAAATCTGTGAAATATGCACCAGACACTGTAAGGTAAGCTTCCTGTGGCAACGGACTGTTCGATACGTCTTGGGTACCAACGATGACGTCATTTGCGTCGATTAGAACGAGCGCCACCTAAAGTTTTTTTTCGGCGCTAAATGGGGTTCATGATGGGGTCGTACGATAGTAATTGGCGTAATTAGCTAATGCCAGGAGTAAAGGGAGGGATGATATGTTTGTGTCGATCACTGATACATATATTTAACATGTTCAAAAGTCATTTGGCCGTTATGTAGTGTCTTTAATGGTGAGTTTGAACTCATGACCTTTCAGAAATTCAAAAGATTTCTCTTCATGGATCATTATCTTGTTTAAAGGGGATGTTTATAACATAGGATTATTTGAAATCCACTTTCTTTATATTTTACCTTGAATTTTATTTAAAACTGTTGTTTCTTAATAAGACATTTTCCTACTTTTAAATTTGTGACGGTTTATTGACCAGTTTAACTTTTATCAATCTTTTACTACTTTGTTTGCTATTTAACAACTAAAAGAGACGAAAGGAAATGGCCTCGTGCAAAATCATCATCAGGTAAAATATACTAGAAGTTTTCAATGGGTTGTAAGTCTTTTTATGCGATGTTCATTTCTGTATGTGCTCCTTGTCTGGTCAGTGTGTAAATTTAGTTCGATGAAAACTTGCAATAATTTCACTCAAGTGTCTAGCAGTACTGAAGGATTTGTTTCATGAAAGTCACTTAATTAAAGACTCGAGACTGAGATTTATTACTGACGCTCCCAATTCCCAATTGCTGAATAAAGTAATTATGAACGCATCGCAGGCTAGAAATAATAGAAATTAATTCACCAGTAATTAACATGTGTTTATTCTCAGAGACTGTAGTTTTGCTGAGTGAGATTCAATTATTTTCACATTCCATAGCTGTTTGGAGTGTAAGATCCAGTCTGTGACTTAAGTCTTAAGTCATATTCATGAAACAGACCCCAGGATGTGGCACATCAGTTGAATGGACATTGCTTTAAAAGGATTATTTTAGTTTCTAATCCCTGCTATGCCTTAAAGGGGAAAGCCAATATTTTAGGTGTCACAAATCACACGTTATCTGTTGCTGTGTTTCCAATGTGAGTATCATACTGTCCTCTAGTCATTGTTGTGTAGGTAATAATCACAGTGACACAATTTTCTTAACTTTTCTCTGAGTAAGCACAGCGATTGACTCAAGTTGATTATAGTCAGAGTTCAAAAAGTTATTGTGTTTGCTTAAGTTATGAAATGGTAATTATGTAGATACATGACAGTTTCATGTCACTGAATGTTGTTTGCAAACTAGCTAATAAGTACCAGGAGAACACCAAATTTACTTTAAAATTTGACTAAAGTAAGTAGTAATATTATATAACTACAAGGTTATGCCTGTATTTGTCATAAGTTTTTGTAAAATAATATTAAAAAAGAACTTGTTTGGAATTATTTGGGCTTTTGTGCACGGGAATAGTACAAGCAGCACCAAAAAAATGGCTTTCCCCTTTAAATTCGTCACACACTAATCCAGGGTCAGGTGTTAAAGGTGATATTCACTTTACTATTTTCATCTCTCCCCTTATTTCTTTATTAATTTTTTTGTGCTTTCTTTGTACTTTGTTGTCTGCTTGAAAGCCATGTTGTAAATGGCTGATGTTATTGTTTGAATGCTCTTTGTGTTTTGAAGGTATGAAATGATGCGTACTGATGATGGCTCCATTCGAGGTACCATCAAAAGAATTGAAAGCATTAAGCTGCGTATGAGCAAGAAAAACAAAAGCAAAAAAGGTGATGGGTTGTTGTTTTGTCATGTTTCACGCACTATTTGGCTTGTTTTGCTTCACTTTGGCTGCATGAACTTGATGAGCTTCGAAGACTCATGTTATCATGTGTCTTAATTATTGTACTTAATGTATGGATGTTTTTAACTTCATAATATCATTTAGACTGTTGAAATTTAAAGCGGCTAGCACGCACGAACTTGCAAGTGTCTCTCTGATTAGTATGTTCCTGAGCTTACTAGCCAATCCTAGAAAAAAGAGCCGTCATTGATGTGATTGGTTGGTGAGGTTGGAATGTTGAATTGTGGGATTGACATCACTGTTTCTGGTCCATAAGCAAAGATATTTTGCCTCACGTGCAAAGTAATGTCGTATAATCTATGAAACGCAGTGCCCTCTTGTGGTTGATTTTTACTTACACCATTTTATTTTTTCTCTGTTGTGAGCGAGATTTTTTGAGGACTCCTTGGTTCGAAAGAGAATTCTACAGGCTTTGTACTCTCAGAAAAAATGATAAAATTTTATGAATTTAAAATCTGTAGTTTTGCAGCTCTTTGGCTTAATAAAAAAAATTGTCAAAAAGCTCATTGTTACATAACTTTGACCTTGTGGCCTTAGACTGAAAAAAGTGCCATCTCACGATATCGGTTGATCCGGCAACCAGTAAGAATTAAAACTGGTAAACTTTTTCATTTTTAATATGCTGTGATGAATTTGTTTTCCATTCAGATCATGTACTTACCAGTGAATGAAGGCAGCAAAATTCTAATTCCAGAATGGTTATATAGTTAAAAGTTAAAGCAACTCTGTAGGCAAAAGTTCTTTTGAAGCGGTTGTTTTTAGGCAGCCAGAAACACTCGCTCTAGTTCTGTAATTGTTTGAATCTCTGACTGCTTTGAACTTTTTAGTGAGGTACGTAAATAGTTGTGCAGCTATGTGTGGCTTTGTGCACCATAAAGTTTAAATGAAAGGCACGCCTGCTAACTAGGCTGCACCAACCAAGTGTATCGAGGAGGTCAGTAATGGGAATTAGTGCAGGGTGGTTAAAGCCCAGTGTAAGAGTTTCATTCATCCTTTCCCATTTCATGATGTTCTGAAGTTGGCCAAAGTTGAAATTTTTGTAGGGTCCTTCATAACCGTAAGCTTATCTTTACATAAAAAATTCATCACGACATACAATTTAAACAGGAAAAATCTATGCATTCCCCAAGGCAGTGGGGGACAGTTTGCCAGTGGTTGTCCTTGAAGTCATGAGTTTAACATAGCTGTGGCCTGTGCAGTCTTGTATAAATAATGCATGCCCACAGTGAGTAAACAAGCAGTGCAAATGGGTTCACCCTTTAGTTGGAGGTCAAGTATTATGGAGCCAACCAATACCTGGAGGCCAGTTCATTGTGCTCTTATTGTCTGCTTCATGGATCATTGTGTAACCAGGTTGACAAGAGCAAGCTGAGCAATACTATTTTGTGTGATTTGGACAGCTTAGTGTTGCATGCCCCTCAGATCCGGGTCAGAATTTTGGGGTGTAGGTGTGGACTAGCTGTTTGTGATGGAGACTTTACAGATGATTAATGCTGTTACAGGCTCAGACTGGTCCTGGAAAGAACACGCTGATATGGTGAAATGGACAAAGGTGAGTTCACAAATGGGACTTGATTCCCCTGTAACTTGGAATGACTTTTGTGTTGTGCATTGTTTTGAACCCTATCTTGAATGATGTCAAATAACACTGAGTGCTTAACTGATATATATGGTTGTTTGATTCAATCAGTGAAAGCTTGAAAGCTGTTTTCTTTTCCTGTCAAATGTTCATTTAGCACTTTCAGAAGAGTTACACCATATTCCATCACCTCTGTGTGAACAGAGTAAAAAATTAGTGAAGTGTGTTAATTTCTTCTACTTATCCGGTTGTAATTATGTTTTGAAAATTGAAAAACCATCTTTTGTACCTTTATTCTGGTATTTTAATTACCTGGAATGTCAAGTATATTATTCATTTGTTATGAAAAAGGTACATTATTTTGTTCCAACTGCTGTAATGGCCTTTTAATAAGTCATACATTGGCAAATATTTCTTATTATCTTTGCTTCGGCGCTTTAATTGTTTACATTGATAAATTCAGTCTTTTTGGATAAGCTACCTCTTTTAAGTGGAGTGTCCTATTGCATGGCTACAAGTCTGGTGAAATCTCCAATATCAGAGAAAAATAATTATCAGAGGTTTCTAACATTGTGATATGCATGCTTTCTCCATCAAAATATTTTCTGGTAGCCGTGCCTGGAAAATAATTATTGAATAATATGTTTTAGACAAAAAATACAGATTAAGTAAAATTTCACCTGTCTATCATACTGTGTTAATTGCTAAATAGGAACATTAGGGATTACACAGTGACGCTCAATCTAAAGCTTTATTTTACCCTCAATGTGGCGTTATCCATCGAGCACTTTTGTAGCCTCATGCACTGTTTATGCTCCGTTTGAGCTCCAGATGTTCCTTAAATTGGAAAGAATCCCATTTCTTCTGGATGCCCTTTCAATTATGATTTTGAACAGTTGAAATGGGGAATATTTCTTCTGTCGTACTCCTCGACTGTTTTGGACACGGCCTTTGAAAATGTGCTTGACATTTAAAGATTGATACAACGTGCCTGCATGTGTTTTGTGACCCAGTTTGATGCCCATTCTTCAGTGCAGAAAACTGGTTCTCAAAATTCTGGCACAAAATTATATGCGGCCATTAATACCTTCTATCGCTGTTTAATCCCTGACAGCCCTGTTTTCAGATTTTGCCATTCACTCAAAATGTAGTTCTTCTCGAACTGAAAAGGTAATGGTGCAGTGTTCTGTTTTCTTCCTCTGGCTTGTATTTCTTGGCACAGGTGCGAGTTATTTCTGTTTACGGTAATTTGAATGATTTGAACTTAAAAAAACTGATGAATTTGCAACATTTCCAAATGAATTCATTGTGGCTTTGTTTAGCATAGTGTATGATGACGTATTTATTCTGGACCTCAAATGTCCTATCCTACTCTCTCCAAGTACTCATTACACACATATTGCACCAATTTCATATGGACATCTTAACAATTGTGTCTTTTTGACAACACCATGACATACATGGGCAGAATCACACCTACCTGCATGATCTGTCTTGTTCCTTTTGCCTTTCATGTTCAATCCCCCCNNCCCCCCCCCCCCCCGGACACTCAACCTAGATACATGACATGATGCAAAGTAGGGGACATTTCAGTATAAATTTTCAGTGAAGAGACTAATTTTGAAGATGTGCTTTTTAAGGTTAAGAAAGTGTCCAAATGGCCCTGTTGCTACATTAAACTGTACACAAGTAGTTCCTCTGCAAGGTGTAGTGATACGTAACATTTTGTCTCAAATTGCTGGAGTCTTGCCTTTCACTATTGTGATATTTAATTCAACTTTCAATAAATAATGTTTGAGGAAACAGAGATCTACAAAAGGGTGGCGCCTTTCCAAGGTGTGCTGTGCTGTAGTGGCCCACCAACAGTATTCCTGTGAGCTACTGGTCTCATAAATCACGACTTCTATGACTTTCTGATACTAATTACCATTTTTCATTCTTTCAGTCGCCCATCCAGGCATCCCTTTTACGTCTCAGTTCCTCTCAACAAAACAAGCTGGCTCTGGAGTCGTTCATCTGTATCATGCAGTACATGGGAGACTATCCCATAGAACGCGACCTCAACGACCTTGACTGTGCCATGAAGCTGCTGCGCGCGTGTCACAGAAACCAGGGCATTGTGGATGAAGTCTACTGTCAGCTCTGCAAGCAGACAAGCAGCAACAAAAGTACTAGGCCGTAAGTGTTGATTTAAGTCCATCATGCCCCGTAGTGCAATACATTCTGTGAATTGTCTCGCCATTTAGTGTTGCATTTCAGATGCTTGCCAAAAGTTTGTTGGTGGGGTTACGACCATTAGCTGTTATAAGTGATTATTCTCTAACTTAGTGTTCCATTGTCAGCGTTTCAATCATAATATTCAATGCAAATATTAAATTTATTGATTTAATTTGTTCTTTAATTCGTTTCATGTTCACCATCAATGTATTAACACGCAGAATTAAGAGTGCAGTTTGACATGCGGGTATTGATTGACCTCTTGATGGCATGTTGAAAATAACTTTGCATCATCATTCCGTATCCGTGTTATTTTGGTGCTTTGGCCTTCCTGCCAGTTTCCCAGGTGATGTGACATTTCTTCAACCAAGAGACTTTTACGGAAACCAAGAGATATAGGTCTATTTGTGCCTCGCGTCTGTGTACATTGCCACATTGTCAACGGTTTGACTTGGTTTGTCTCGATGTACTGTCCTTTCTTACAGTGACAGCTGCTTAAGGGGATGGCGACTACTTGTTATTGTGGCAGCCTGGTACAAGTGTAGTGACCGGCTTCTGCCCTACTTGGAGAACTATCTGCAAACTGTCTCGTTTGACCAGCAACGGCCGTTCCAGATGCCAGCCACAGCCGCTCTTCAGAATCTGCGAAAAACCTGCCGCTACGGTGGACGCAAGAACGTGCCAGAGATGTACGAACTGGAAGCACTGACGGTGAGTGAAAGTGCCAAAAAAGCGCCATCTTGTGATCATGAAAAACAATTGTTTTGTCCTGTCATTTTGTTTGCACCGCACCTGGTATGTGTGTGAAGTTGGGAAAACACATGGGTTTTGTGTATTTCATCACTCGTGGGGTTCTCCATAAGCTGTTTTAATTTCAGCTGTAGACTATTGGGACTTGAAATTTTCCTCTTTTTGGTTTCGATTTCCACTTGTTAGATTTCCGATTTTCTCTTTTTTTGTTTCTTTTTATCATTATTTTGACTTTATTCATGCAAAAACGTCTTTTTCAGTTAAATTTTAACAGCAGAAAAAATATTGAGAAAAAACATTTCCAAGCCCTATTTATTTGTGGAATGATTCATCACCTGGAAAATTTTTCTCTTTTTTGTCATTGATCATTCCAAGCCATGACTGTGTGTCCTCTTTATTCTTCCACTGTCTTATTTACTAGTCTTTAAATGTTTACCTGCACTCTGTTCATTCCTCTTAAATTTGGTTCAGACAGTCATTGCTTTTGTTGTCTGCACTAATCAGTTTCAATAGCCAAAGTTCCTTTCAAGTTCATCCGATTGTGACTAATAGAAGCACAATCTCTATTCAACATTTCTTGAACCAAGAGTATGTAGACTAGCTTATCTCAAGTGAGGTGGTGGTTGTACTCAGTGGGCAGCAGGGGAATTTATACCTATAACAAAAGTTGCCATGTAAACACTCTGTGGTGGAATCTAAACACTCTGTGGTTGAATCTAAGCTCTGTTGAGTTGTTATTTTTGATAAAAGGTACAGACAGCACAGGAAATTGTTTATTAACAATTCAAGCTCAAAGATTTTAGCAACTTTGTCTGAATATTGAGTAATTTGTTTCTCTTGATATTGTCTAATATTGTTGTCAGTTTTTAGTCAATGTATTAACTGAAAACTAGTAATGCACTAGTCCGACTGTTGTCCAATTTGTCAAATGTACTCACTTTCCCTTTTGGAAGAGGTCGAATGTTCAGAATCTCTCAGAACACTTGACATGCAAAAAAGGAAAGCCTGAGTGAAACAGTGGGCCTCTTTTATCAGATAAGAAACAGCTTTTTAGTGCATTGTAGGTTAATTTGATAATGGGAGTTAAAGAAAAATTCTCTACTTTGCAGTGCCAAGATCGTTGTCAAGCATTTGGATTAATACTGTTGTTACTAAGCAGAATTCATTCATTCTTGCAGTGACTTATTTTCACAAAACAAATTTCTAAAATGGAGGGAACGGGCTCTAAATTTTACCAAAAAATGCATGTTGCATTTCTTATTCAACCAACATAAAAATTTTCATGCAAACAATCATGTGTCTCGTCAGTAGCTCTAGGCCCTTTCTTTTTGGTTGAAATCTGATGCAAGATCTTGCTGCGGTGCCCATGTTTGATTTGTTTTCTGTTTTGCATAGTCAATACCAATTGTTGCAAGTGTGCTTCGTTTTAATTGCCAGCGGAATGGTAATTAATGGTGAAACTTCTTCGATATTTGCACAAAAGTGGTGTCTTTTTCTTTCCATTAAGGAATTCATCTCATTTTCAGTCTTAAGTATTGTTGCAGCTTTTGTACGCACGGGGTTGATTTTTATTGTTTTTTTTTCAGAGTGGGCGCTACACTAAGCGACAGAGTGTGCTGACCCCTGGTGGTGTTCCCATCACACTCAATCTCAAGTCGTGCACAGTGAGTACTTTGTCTCTAGCTGCTTTGAACTCGCTGAACATGTCAGTTGTGTTATCTTATTTATTGTGAATTGGCTGTTTAAGGCAAATAGATCCTGATTCAGTCGAATCACATTACAGCAAACCATGTTTATACCATTCGCTTGGTTATCATTTCATTTTTGAAGAAAACAGATCCAATGTTTACAGAGTTAAAAATTCAAATTTCAATGTCCAGTAAGCTCCACCAACTTCATGCGAGTCTAAAAATTGGTAATGCTCGGTCTCTTCGATCTCATATTTGTATACAGCGTGTGTCACATAGGCAAGTGATTTCCAAGAGATGGCTGGGCATACAGTACTGTAAATGCAGAACTTTTTCTTAGGTTGGCAAATATCTGAATTTTATGTGTTTCCAACTTGTGTGAGTTTTATTGACTACTAACGTGAACAATGTACTGTGTTAATTTTGAATTTCTACCAATTAAAAGCCAACTTTACGGATTGCTGTGGTTGGTTCTCTAAAAAGTAGATCGGGTTATAGGGAATGTGTTTGGTAGGTGGCTGGAGGTTTGTTGTGAAGAGGTACCACTGTACACTCCTCAATTATGTGTAATGAATAATTTAACCAACTGTGCAAACTGTGACTCAATCTTTTGCACTCCATGAGAGAAAATAACTTCACGTAAAAAGGCAATCAAAAAGTCCATTCTTCTGTGATTTTCATGTACAGACTTTAAGTACTACGTAATTAAATAACCCTTTAAATTCTTCAGCCTTTTAGTGAAGCTTTGAAGATAATCTCATTGCCATCTCCATTTTATGGTGTTTTGTCATAACTAAGGGTTCGTTTATCCAGGTCACAGATGATGTCATCGAGGAAATTTGTAACCGTTTAGACATCCAGTCTACTCAAGAAATGGAGGAGTATTCTCTATTTTATGTCATTGAAAAAGGTAGGTGAACAACGCTTGGGCTGTATGTGGGAGTGTCTGATTATTTTGATTTTGATTGGTAATTGCTCATTGAACAAATTTTATGTCATTGAAAAAGGTAGGTGAGCAACGCTTGGGCTGTATGTGGGAGTGTCTGATTATTTTGATTTTGATTGGTAATTGCTCATTGAACAAATTTTTGTATTTTAAAGTACCTAGGAGTGCTTGTTCTTCTAACAATGCTGCACCACCTGACAATGGCTGCAGAAATGATCGACTCAAGCATTGTGTCAATGTAAATAAATAGGCTAGATGTTGGTTTAAATAGACAGAGCTTTTGGATATGGTTTTTACTGCATCACCACCTCAAAGCAGTTTTATGTGAACATACATGGTGTCACTTTAATTTGCAATAGTGTGTTTTTGAGACAGCGTCTTAGTTATGAGTGTGCTTTTACAAATTCTGATCAAATAGATTCCACGTTATCAATATGGAGGCATTCAGAATTAAAAAGTGTCATAATATTTTCGTGACAGTGTGTCTTCATCAGCCGATACTTTTCTTTGCAGATAACCACTTCTGCTCGATCGCTCGAGATGAGTACATCTTCGACATCACCACAGAGCTGACGAGCAGTGGTAAGGAGTACTACCTGCTGTTTCAGCGAACCAGCTGGGTGTTCCCGCTACACCTCGACAGTAACATGGACTACATAGACATGATATTTAGCCAGGTGGGTGTCTTGTAATGTCAAGGTGGGCTTGCTGGAGTGTAAGTTGACGAGTGAAGAGTGTAACTTGATGTGCAAATTCAAGCAAACATTGGCGAAAAATGTCGTTATTTTGAGGTTGATTAGCAGTGGCACAGGATTTAACCCACTAGCTCTGTACTCTTTGCTGCTAAGTCAAATCTTGCAGGTTAAATAGCAAAGTATTTTATGTGTGGGCAAATAATCTGGCCTTGATTCCATTGAATGTCTGGCTGATGTTGCGAGAATTGGTGATTTGTAATAAAATCACTAAGGGCTGTTCCAGCAAAATCTGTGTGGGAGGGGGGGAAGGCAACTGAAATAAAAATTTATGGGTGGTTGCGTTTGATTTAAATTCAAAATGGCTGGTGGTTGTACTTTACAAAAATAAAAATTTACAGGTCGTTGTTGTTTCATTGGGCCATAAATGTTTGATGGTGAGTAATTTTAGTAACTTTTATAAACAATCCGCACAGAATCAAAAACTGAAACAAAAATGCAACTTGCAAAAAGCTCGGACTTTTTCACTCCCTCCGATCTCTTCATCGTCATACCCATAACACCATTTAACCACTGGTGCTCGAATTTCTCGATGGCTAATAACCATGTATAAGAAACATATGTTTTCTTAGTAATGAATGACGTTAGTGGTGATGGAGGAACAGATAAACTCAAGGGCCTGTGCAGTCAACCACAAGAACAAAAAAAATTACGGGTGGTTGCATTTCAAACTTATAAAAAAGTATGGGTGGTAGGCTGAAGAAATAAATGAAAAATATGGGTGGTGGGTGCGAAAAAAAGGTGCCTTCTCCCCCTCCCATACAGATTTTACTGGAACAGCCCTAACAGATTTTATTGTTTTATTGCTCTTTCAAAGCTGACAACTTCAATGACCCTAGTATCCCATCCATGCTGAACATGTGTTTTTGGCCATAAAACCTTTAATGTCCCTTTTAATGATGTGAATCTCAGGGCCACAGTCAAAATGCCCGTGAGACTGATTTGTTTTTAATTAAGTGATATATCTTCAAATTTGTCACATCACATCCACAGGTGAAGCCTGACTATCTGGATGGCTTAATGATGGTGTTGGAGGGAGGTCGCATGCATGACATCCAGAGGCGAGAGGTGGCACGACTAGCCGCCCTGATGCACAGGGCTGCGGATAACGTTAATCTTCCCACAATGTGAGTATGGAATCTCAGCAACATCGCTTTTTGAGTTTCATCATCAACTAATTCATTACTTACTTAGTCCTCTTGTGGTGCCTATGTGGTTCATAAGGCCTCCACTAGAGAGCGCCACTGCTGTCTGTCATCTGTGCTTGATGGTATGCAGAATTTCAGGTGAAGCTGTTATGATGCATTTCACGCTCAACTCATATTCTCTATGTTTCTCTTGGCCTTCCTCTGCTTTTACACCAATCTGCTGTTCAGTTTATCGCGTCTCATGATGTGACCGACAGCATGCCACCTGTTTACATGGCCTGCCTACCCCAACTGCCTTACTTTATTGTTGAACTCATTGGCGATGTTCCAGTTATGTCGATTAAATCTTCCTTGGAGATATTATCTGTCTAAAAGTGATTCATTATTTATCAATTAATTTCAACGTTTTGTTTCCCTCGTGATCTTCCTCCCCTAGCAGTTACGCGTCGTTGTTGGGTTACTTAGGGTGATTGGCTGAACGGTGGTGACGTGACACTGGAGTAGCCTCTGATGGAAGTTAGGAGTTGCTAATTTTGAATGGGGGTGTTAATCTGGAATTCCCAGTCAATGGAATCTCACGTTTCCCCATTGATCATGGCAGAAGACCAGCTGCATGAGTCTCACAACACATTGATACCTGATTGGCTCACTCCTCATTTTCGTCAAAGTTTGTGCTGCGTAATTCATACAAAAATATTTACTAAAGGTGACATTTTTCCATTTATCCAAAGCCAAATACTTTACTACTGCTGCAAATAATGAAAATTGAAAGTACCTACAGTTTGTTTTATGCACGGCTGCTCAGTACATTAACCATGCTAGTAACAGACTAAAATCTCGTAATCTTCATTTTTGTGGAGAAATTTGACAAAATATAATTTAACTTGTCGGCCATGTTGTGTGCAGCATAAGTGAAGAATTGCCATAAATGCTTTGAAGAACTATTTATTTTTTAAGTTTCTCAGAAATTAAAACATTGAGGGTTGCAATAGACCTTTTGCGAGACTAGAGGCATGGTAATTCTTGTTCGACCTATATGGCCATCATGGTGATCACCTGTTCCTACACAACGGAGTTCTCCTGAGGTTCATAAGACCTCGTGCTAAGTTTCCATGTACATGGCTATAGACCTTATGTGGGATTATTATAGCTATTTTGTCCCCTTTTCTTCTAAGTTTGGATTATGGACAATTACTAGAATGTGGTGCTTTCCGAAATGCAGTCGACAAATTCTAGTATTTCCCAACTGTGAAGTGGTTCTATGTCAACAGGAAAGACATGGAGAGTCTGTTGCCAGAAACTGTGCTAAGCCTCAACGACATCCCGCTGCAGCATTGGGTCAACATGGTTCACGAGAGTCTGTTCCAAGTAAGGCACATGGCGCCCGGCGCTTGCAAGGTGGCCTTCCTGGATGACATGGGCAAATGGTTGTTGTTTGGGTCCACTTTCTTCGTTATCAAGGTATTTAAAGTTTAGAAAATTTTATGGGTACTAAATTAGTCATAACGTTTTTTTTTTCGGTTGGTGGATGTTGACTTGTCATACCAATGTCTCCATATAGCATTGGTGTTACAATTTTAACTTCCGTTTCCCTGAATTGGCCAGGTATGTGACAGCCTGCTCTCATTTTATTGTTTAATTGACCCGAGTATAAAACTTTTATTTTCGTTCGAGGGTCTAGCAGTGGGGTCCAATGAAATTTGAAACTACGACCCTGTGAGCAGGACGCAGATATCTAACCCTCATGTGTTTACATTGGCCGTCAATAGAGGATTTATCCGATTTTTACCTTGTGAATGATGTGATTTGTGCAAAAAAAATGTCCAAGAAATTTAAAGTGATTACCGCCCACAACACTTACGCCATGCATTGTAAGCAGTGCAGGATTCTGCCTATCTCTCATTGCCGATTCAATGTCATGCGTTTGTTTCAGAGTGTCTCTGATCCCCGCGTGACTGGCAGGTGTCTACTTGCCATCAACAAGGACGGTGTCCATTTCCTGCATGCTGTCACACACGTAAGCTATGGTTTCATGGTATCTTGCTATCCAAATACCAACGTACGACAAAAAATCTTGCATGAATTCCAAAAATACCTTGTAAGAAACTATTTACTTATAAACGTACTCAGTAGATGAAGAGTGCGTTGTTCATAAATCTATCCACTGAAATTCAAACATTGTAAAACCTTGGCAATACATTAACTGCTGTCTTATACCTTCAGATTTAGCATTTCAGAAATTGTGTTGGGGGCTGCATGTGGATGTTTCTGTGTCGTTTTTGCAGAGCTGGAAAAGGTGAACTACACAGTTTTTGTTTGGAAATCAATTAGCTAACCTTAGTGTTATGAAAGCTCATGAATTTATAAGTTTCTTAATAATTTCAGGAGAGTTTTGTGTCATTCCACTTCCGTGATGTTGTATCGTCGCGTAAGGCACAACTAGGTGCCACAAATTACTTGGACATTAAGATTGGCGACTTGATGAACCAGAAGGTTGTCCGTATAGAAACTGATCAGGTACTGAATCCACCCCGTTTCAAACCTAAAGAGCGTCTCTTAAAATTAAAATGCAATCTAGACCTGTTTTTAAAAGTTGCTCTTGTGATTTAGTTGAACTGAATGGAGGCTGTTTTTCAATAAAATTCTTAATTTGTACTAAGACGTACTTTGTAGTGGTGAGTTTTACGATTTATGAAATTCATTGTTTGCACATCAGCTTCTGCAGAAAACACTTTCATTGATTATTTAATTTCTACGTACAACTTTGTTGAATACTTGCTTGTATATCGTGATTACTTCTACTCAGTATAGGTTTCTTTTTTCACTTATTTTGTAGACTGGTGTCATCTCTCCATTGATTGGAAAATATATTCAGGTGCTCAGCAGTATTAAAGCAATACCCAACAGGACGCAGTAGTGTCTGGAAGTGTGCTGACATAGTGGCTGGATGGANTTCCACTTCCGTGATGTTGTATCGTCGCGTAAGGCACAACTAGGTGCCACAAATTACTTGGACATTAAGATTGGCGACTTGATGAACCAGAAGGTTGTCCGTATAGAAACTGATCAGGTACTGAATTCACCTCATTTCAAACCTAAAGAGCGTCTCTTAAAATTAAAATGCAAGCTAGACCTGTTTTTAAAAGTTGCTCTTGTGATTTAGTTGAACTGAATGGAGGCTGTTTTTCAATAAAATTCTTAATTTGTACTAAGACGTACTGTGTAGTGGTCAGTTTTACGATTTATGAAATTCATTGTTTGCACATCAGCTTCTGCAGAAAACACTTTCATTGATTATTTAATTTCTACGTACAACTTTGTTGAATACTTGCTTGTATATCGTGATTACTTCTACTCAGTATAGGTTTCTTTTTTCACTTATTTTGTAGACTGGTGTCATCTCTCCATTGATTGGAAAATATATTCAGGTGCTCAGCAGTATTAAAGCAATACCCAACAGGACGCAGTAGTGTCTGGAAGTGTGCTGACATAGTGGCTGGATGGATCACGTGTATTAAATACCCATCAGGGCGTAGCAGTGTTCAGGACTGTACCGACACCCTGATTTAATGGGTCATGTGCATTAATTTAAAAGTAATACCCACCAGGGTGCAATAGTGTCTGGGTCTTCATTGACTCTATTGCTTGATGGATCATGGATATTTTACCCATCAGGCTTCAGTAGTGACTGGGCAGACACTGCCAGTGAATACAGGGCAATATCTTCTTCACAGTATGGTAATGCGCTGTGCATGATTACGGTAAAATCTCGCGACTTTCAGACAAAAATAATTGCCTATTGGAAATTACCTTCTCTTCCTTTTCAGAAGCTTCTAATGTTGTTGTGATTGCTCACAATTTTCAGCCTTGTCTTATGGCAAAAAACGTGGAAAATTTTTACATTTCGTGCTGCATATGCTGCTTGGCAAAAGTGTCCTAAATTAGAGAGATTTATCGAACCTGTTTCCTAATCATGTGGAGCAGATGTATTTACATCATATATCAAATATTGAAATGTCTCATAGTTGAGAATGTGTCATTTTGTTTTATGTGTAGCTTGTACAAGCCTGCAGTATGCGGAAAATTCTACAGGCAAAACATTGAGCTTTAATGTTCCTTTTTCCGGAACGATTGCCCTTGGAAATGAAGAGTGAGATTCTGCCCACATCAGCACAAAAATCAGGAGTTAATTTCGGGTCTTCAACTCCATGGGACACTGCCAGTGATGAGTATGGATAATTATATGTCGACCTCTTGTATCTGTTGAGTTCATGGTCTTCGGACACCTTTGTATGTGGGATTGTCATTGAGGAAAAAAGATGCTTAACAAGCTACCAGTCTTAAAACGTGTGTGATGTATTACAATACTGCTTTCATAATTCTAAGTGTAAGGAACACTATATGTATATACAGGGATTATTGTTACTGTTGTGGTATTGTCATTACATCACCAGTGTATAACAGAATTATTATTTTCTCGTTACTAACTAATCAATGTTTTGTAATTGTTTGCTGATGAATGAGAGATTAGGATATGGTTGAGATTAGTGTTTTTGCTTGCCTCGCAGATTTTATGCTTGCTTTTTAGCAGATGTGCTGATTTGTTTAGATATCTTCCTCATCAACTAGGCTGTGAATTGAACGAAAGGTAGGCCTATATTTTGTTGCCCTTTATTTAGTAGCATGATGGGAAACTCAAAATCCACTAGGTGTCGCTAGTAAGGTAAGAGTCCTTGCATAGAAATTCAGGCAGTTCATACAGGTCCCTTTCTGCTCTTTGTTCATTAACGCCACCTTGAGAGTATCAAGTCAAACACTGTGGCAGATTAACAATGAGTTTTCTGTATCGGCTATTAAGGTCAAAGCTGCTAAATTTCTAAACGCTTGAAGTGTTATTATGGTTTTCAGTTGTTGTTGATTTCTTGTTAGCCCCTTGTCGTGGTCTAATGGATAAATTTATTATTGACTTTGTTATGTATTTGGGAAATATTTATGTGTGAAGGTGAATAGATTTGCATTTTATGACTTAACAACATGTAGTTGAAACATTCCTCGGTATTTTTAAAATTATATTTTTACTTTAAGTATTTAGAATCAACACATTCCTGCCTTCTGAAGTTGACTGTTATTTTCTTTGTATCTTTGATTTTGGAGATACAATCTAGCCTTCTAGAAGTTAACTTTTATCTTCACCAACGTACTACATTTTCATGAAAAGTTCCTATATGTATATGTATATCATAATAATAAGCAAATTGTGAATTATCAATCGCTGGTTCAGCTGTAGTCGTTATTGTATTCAGATGGGTTTCGAACAGTTCTAAATTGAATTCTGACCTATGACCTTTGATCAGCACGTCACATCAGGGTTTGGGTCGTTTCTCTATTGTATTATTTTGTGTTTGTCATTATTTCTGAGCCACAATGAGTGGTTATTTTTGTTTACAATCAATATATTTTTTGTATGCCATAATTATTTTTGTCCTGGCTTGTTTGAAGTCTGAGAATACTTTCTGACAATGTTCTGAAAATGGATCTATGTAATGTGTCAGCTAAATTCAGTGAGTATTCATATGGACGTGGCCACATTGGACCCAAACACAAATTATGAACAGGTGGTTTTCTCCACTCTATGTGCAGAAACAAACGACAGTATGGGATAAAATTATTTTATAACATTGGCTGTAAAGGGACTTTCACTTGCGAAAAAAAATTGCTCCTGCTAAGGGTTATGAATAGTCACTGAATTCGTAAGACAGGGTACAAGTTGTTTAGTTTGTTAACCGAACTGTTGAGTTCTTAACCTCTGCGTAACGTGCACTTAACAGAAATTGCATTTTGACAAACGCTGTGATAGAGCTGCACCAAGATCTTTTTAGGAGTGGATTGTAGTTACCAATTTATTTAACCCTAACTTGACAATTAATTCGGAGGAGTGGATATTTTTAAGGATTTGCTTTATAGCTTTCTTATATTCTTAATGTAGCTATATAAATAAGGGTAAATTTGTGAAAACTTGTTATCTATGCATAAGGTTGGGTAATCAAAAATTGAAAATTTGTGTAACACCCCCACTTTGCTTTTGTATGATTAACTAATGTTGAAAATGTTAGCTTAACTGAATAATCGGTATAAATATTTTTACCATTTATGTTCATGTAATTTTGAAGTCTATGGTAGAAGTGATACCTCGCTCTGCTAGGTATGCATATCTTGTAACGAAATGAGATCTGTTATCACAACATTCCAGAAATTAATAAATGCTACTGATTTAAAGGAATTGGTCTCTTGTGCTTTTGATCATCGTCGTGTTTCGTCGTTTTGGAAACATTGCGATGCTTGGTTCATTTTGAAAAGGATTACTCGGAATTTTAGAACACTGTAGGCAAGGTATTTTCCGCATGTACACGTTCATGGGCTGGGTGCTTATTTTATCTAAGTCTGAAAATGCGTGGGGTGCTTATAGGGGCATGGGCGCTTATTAGGGCGAATACAGTATATTAAATGCAAGATTTCGAACTCGAGTAGTTTTCTAAATAATCTGGATGTCAAAATTCATCAAGTTTAACGCACAAAACCACAATTATCCCTTTCCTATTCTATTGAAATTGCAGCAACTTGCTGCGGGCTTCTAATGTTTTGAATGTTCAGAATTTCTCATACAGTGCCACATCTTGGCTATTTTACAGAACTTATGAATGAAAAAATATTAATTGTATTTGTCCGCCATATTGTGTCCTAAATTGGTGAGATGTTCACTGTATAGTATTAGGAAACACTAACAGCTATACAATTATAAAATCTTATCGTTCAATTTGTTATAACTGGGCGCGTGATTTTGTCAATCAAAATGGACCCCTGTTCAAATCAAATGTCATGAGTTTTAATTAAAACATTTAATAAGGAAAGCAACAATCGTTTTTATTAGCTTAAACCACAATTTGTACAAGACTTGCATTGATTGCATTGACCAGCACAACAGCAACAACATGGAGATTACAACAAATAACTCCGAGAAATGTTATCACTAAGTGCACAAAATATGTAGAAATCTGTCACCACACAAAACCACATCTGAAGTAGCGTAACAACTACATTGGCCAGACATACAGCTAATAAGCTAAAAGTACACTTAAAGTTTGTTCATCCCAATTTTGCTTTATGCTGGGTTCCAGTTTAGAACATGGAATGAATCTTGTCTATTGAAAGATATGCATTTCTAAATTCTAGGAATCAAATTAGCAAAGGTAATTTACAGCCTTGTATGTATTCTTGTTTTTACTTTCTTTTTCGACAGTGCAAGGCAATTATGATCAACAGATGTGACTTTGGTCTAGCCAGTGTATGCTAAGAAAAAAAACTATGCATAATACACAAGCTATACATTAAGTTTCAGCACAAACCACAATTGGCTAGCTGAAAGAATATTGAGTTAATGAATGAATTTCAACCCAAATTACAAAACTAACAAAACAGCAAAATATTTGTGAATGTAATGAATATTAATATCAAGAAATTATTAACACATTTGAAGCTAAAACTGCAGCATTAGGTGAGTGAATCTCAAATGAAGCCATCAGTGTTAAGAGTTATTGTTCACAGGCTTGCAAAAGACCATGGACAACATAATTATGCAGTTGTTGGCTAAATGACCAAAACACGTCATATAGTTTCACTGAGTTACCCACTAAGACTTAAAAAATATAACAATTATATATACGTTAATATAATTTCAACAAATAGCATTGTTTTTCAATTTTAATAAATTATTAAAACCGCATTGCCCCAACATAAGCTACTCATCGTATTTCAGTTTTTCAAGTTCCTGATCAAATTTCGAAGTTTGTCTCGTAATTCCTCACATATAAAGCACACAAACATGGACGAGTGAAATTCTATTTTGTTAAATTAGTCTACTACGACCATGGATTGCGGTGCGTAGATGTCACAAAATAACATTTGTTGAAAATACCATTATTTCCAAAAATGTAATCAGCTCATGAAAACTAGAAAAATGACCATTTTGGATATTTTAGAGAAAATAAGTGAGGAATTACTATAGATAACTTCATGAACGATGCTTGGGGGAAATCCTAAGCCAAAGGAGAAACGCACAAACCATTTTTTAATGTTGCATTTAGCAAAATGTAAATACCTGATTACCTTGAAGACACAGGATAAATCTTTTTGAATGTTTGATTTAAAAGTCACTGTTCAACTGAGGTGTATTTACTATATAAGGAAAAAGAGAAATTGACCAGAACGAGGGGTTTTTTACAACAATCTTAGAAGTACTTGAAAAGTGAAAAGGGGTCAATTTTGGGAAAAAAAATCTTTCTGAAATTGGTGAGATTTTATCATACTAGGTAAAAAGTTTTGGTGCGGTTTACAACTCCACGTTCCCATGATTCACCACTTCAATTCCAGCCATCACCCACTGCGGCACATACACTATGGCCTGTAGCACGGCACTCATGAGCACACTACACATAATAGCCAAGAGCCACGTGTAAAAGGTGTGGAACATGCCCTTGCCTCCAGAGGTCATGTAGTGCGGGTCACCATGGAAATCTGAAAATGAGAGAAAATAAACATTTACTTAGTGCACCATTATCTACTACCATTTTTTGTTTAATTTCAAAAATTCATGAAACACAAATTCCGATCACTTTTGAGACCACTTATCATTACGCCAGAAGCTAGTCTCTGCTTGTCCCTCAGTTACATTATAGGACATGATTTCTGTGCTTGGAAATCTGACAACAATTTGATATTGCTTGAGACAAGGTTTAGTTTGTTCTAGAGACTAGTAATGAAACGTCACTTTATGAGTCAATGCATGGACTCTAGCAGAAATGAAGCCTATTTAGTCACTTATCATCCGTGCAAGGAATAAGCACGCGGACAGCAGTTTTACTGTGAAGAAAAGTTACTTATGTTCCTACTCCAAAATTATGGAATAAAGATTCAGCCAAATAATTATGAACGCATCACAGCCTAAAAACAATTCCAAGAAATTTATCTCGGTAACTAGCCGGCAATCAAGTATATCAGTTCTCAGAGACTTTGAATTTTTACTCAAGTAAGATTTTTTTAATTAATTATTTTTCAAAAATATTTGTGTGGAGTGTGAGATCTAATTCCTGGTTTGAGGTTGCAGGACCTTACTGACAACCCTCTGCATTTAGTTACATTATCTACAGACCTCTAACATAGAAAATAAATCTGAAACTAAATAAGGCGATCCAGATCCTCCCAAGGATACTATTGTTTAACGAAATGTAGAATATAAATAGGTAAATAAAACAACAAGAATGGATCAACTGAAATTTTTTGATATAATAACGTCCTTCGTCAACAGAGACAGAAATAAAGTAAAATCAAACACTATATGACAAATGACATTTAAGATGTCATATAGTGTTTGATTTTACTTTATTTCTGTTTCTGTTGACGAAGGACATTATTATGTCCGAAAATTTCAGTTGATCCATTCTTGTTGTTTTATTGTACCTATTTATACAGACCTCTAGAATGTAAATGTATCTATTTTCTGAAAAGTGGAACACTTTAAAAACAAATATCAAACTTATTTTTGTAGAACTAAGCAAAAAGCATAGTAGGTATTTTTTGCTTGTGAATTTGATCAGCCATTTCTGAAATTTGAAATCCCAAAATTGGCCAAATTCGGAAAATTATTAACATATAAAGAAATGGAAATTTTAATTTAACCATGCAGAAACACTTAAACAACTAATAAATGAAGGACTGGAATAATTAATGTTTTGCGACATTGTCAGTATTCGCAACAATGTTTGCAGCTTTTGAATATTTTTATTTTTGACAATTCCTTTTGCCTGATCGTTAAAACACAAAAAATTGATCCACTTCGAACTTAAACCCCTTAACAATAAAGTGAACTATTAAGCTAGTTAGACCATCACTCAGTAGTGATTGTCCAAAGCTAAAAAATGGCACACACAAGCAATGGTGATTATGACAGGTATCCCATGAAAGATATCTCAACAGTGCATATCACTGATAAAATCCAGCATTGATAAAATTCGGCTCAGTCAGCCTTTACCAATAGGGATTCTTACCAAACTTGTCACCAGGTTTAAAGTTTTCCTCTTCTTCAGCGAAGCATTCGACAAACCCAAACAGAATGACGACACCTGCATGAAATTAGTACAGCATTTTAATTTCAAATGGCTTTGGAATACAATGAAATTAAAAACTTGTATGCATGGTTTTGCTTAATTTTGTCTCTATGAATTAAAAACTAGTCAAAAATGAACCCTAATTTCAGAATAAAATGTTGCCCCTTCTGTTAAAAAGCTACATTATATAACCAGCTTTATTATGGGCAGAATACCCAATACAGTTACCAAGATAGGTAATGATGGGCATAGGTTTTATGCCTTTATCTCGCACCTTCTCTTTATGTAGCATGGACAACACAATGCTCGGTGGTTTAGTAGTGGAACAAACGTAGACATTTATCTTGGTAGCTTATGAGCATGCCCAAAATAAATATAGCATGTCTCTTCCTGACATGTACCATAATGATGTCGCTCGACATTTCAACAATTTTATCACCTGTTAGGCGTATTTTCCAGACTCATTTGATAAAAAACACAGAGTCTAATAACTGTAAATTTAATGGTCTTAGTCAAAACTCATTTTTGACAGAAATCAAAATTTTTAAGAATTCTTTCACATGAGACTTCATTTGGCAATGGTGTAATTTTGTCCAGGTATGAGGGGTGCAACCCTGACGGCAAAGTAGCGAACTCTAGAAGATCACAAAGTGTAGTTTGCTAATGCTTGGCTCATTTCCAATGGTCACAGAGGTCGACCTAGTTGTGATTAAACATTTTACATGCTATATTCACTACTTGCACGAATTTGCCAATAGGTGTCGATTCTAAGTACAGTGGTCCTGTATTTTTGGAACACACGCGCTTTCATGTTTGCGTTATTAAACTTTGATGCTAAAACGAGCCATTGTGTCCCAAACAACAATGCACAACCATGATATTGCAGTTGCGATCATCAAGGAAAAAGTTACGTGAATAGACAATTGGACGGTGATATTGCAATCAAAACAGAAATGATCAGTTCCTAATTTCATTGACAGAACAATGGCTATTCAGAAAATATGTTGATTGAACGAGTGTTTGTCCACCAGTACTCGAAAAGTACACTGTTGAAAAATTCACAAGTTTGCCAATTTACACTGAGACTTGAACTGAGTTAACGAACAATAGCCAAGTGTCCAAATCATTCGACTAAGGTGCAATTGGCGAGTCCAGAAGTCATGTGATACTAGCATTACAGAAATGACTAACGTGACTTTAGAGTAGCCAGAATTCAGAACACACACAATTATTTACACCCAGCTTACATTTACAAGCTGGATTGGGGTATGGGGTATACCATCACATGTCGCCTAGTTGAATGGCTAACTGGATAATTCATTGTTCTCGGGGTTTGTTTGGGACTACCCAACTAACCAGGTACAACTAATTACTGAGTGGTCCTGGTGAACACTGCCCGCGGCCGCTTAAGCCTTAAAACAGTTATGAGCTTCGCTTTTGCGTTTTGGACTGGAGACTTCAGTGGAGTGGGCACATCAACGACACATAATGTGCATATCAAATAAACATCTTACCAATGCTGACAGCGTAAAACGACACTGTTTTCAACATCTTGAAACGATGAAGAAGCACTGTTGCTGCACACGTCAAAGCAAAGACAAATCAATAGGTCCCTGGTGAGGCATGAATGGTACGAATCAGAAAGACGTTGTTTTGGATTCCAATCGTGCAAAGGCAATAAAACGTTAGCGGTAAATTTCAACTTGTCTTTGCGACTTTAGCTTGTAATGCAACATATCACGTTTGAACGTGTGCAAAGCTCACAACTGCTGGCCAAAGGTAAGGGTATTATTTGATAATGAGCGTTATCTTTTATCTCGTTCCCCAACAGTAAATATTGTTATTGCCAATGCACACAGCCATGTTGGACAAAGTTTCGGCTGATACGTTGCTGTTTTCTTTTATTTTGGGTCAATGAGTGCAAGGTGAGAAAAGGATGTTTTGCAACTTTTGTGCCCATGTTTGATATAAGAAATACAAAACAGTAGCGTTATGGAACCCAGCCTTCGCATGATTGCAAACGTAAGGTGGACAACGACAGGTCGTTGACGTTGACACTAGCTTGACGCCTTGACAGTTTCCTTGTCTGACCTGCTCAGTTGTTGTACCTGTTATAACGTTTCTTTGTTTATTTTGACTAGTTCAATGACACATGTTGGCTGTCACGTTACTCCCCAGGCTGCTGAGACCAGCCTTCATTTCAGTAACGCTGCGACCTCGCTAAAAGGCAAGACTTCGTGAGATTACGTGAGATATGGTCGTGTATTTTAAGTGAGAACACGTAACTTTGACTAGATTTTAGCTAGGTCCTAGCGTAGGTCCCGTTACTGAACGCACACCAGGTCACCATTTTGTCAATAGCGTCAGCACAGATTTGAGCTGAGTTTCACCGAGATGGATTTGTTGTAGATATGCTTCCGGTGAATCATGAGCCTCTGTAGGCAATGACCATCGCCTCTGTTGGCCCGAACAGAGGCGATGTAGAGGCTATAGGCGCTCTGTTCGCCGGAAGCTTTTCGGCGAATTATGCCTCGCACCGACTAAACCATCAAAGTCACGTTGTTATAACTACCTTTTGCGCATAGACGAACACCTTAGGAGGTTGTCGATGTGTTTAAGTTCTTCCAACTCGAACAAATACTCCCGTTATGAAACTTTTTCTTCGAGCAGTCCCTATTTCAGTTCCCAAAATCGTAAAATCAAAATTTTTGTACTGCGCACGCTCCAACTTTTACCGCGCTCGCAATAATTTTTAAATAGGCCAAAGGTGAGCCATTGCGGTCTTGTCAGNCCAAATGTTCATTTCCAAAATGCCACCACTTACTTATACTTGTCTTTAATTGGCGTTACTTGAAACTGTTTGTATTTCAATTAATTATTGTTTGTATTTGATAAAAATAAATGCTGTTGATATGACATTTAAAAGTCTTTGTGCACATATTTGACATTTTAATGTTTAACAACACGGCAAATGCACGACTGGTTCCCGTCAGCACGTACGCAAAGGGCGAGAACTTCAGCTTTCAAAGTTCGCCGGTAGGATCGCAACTTCTGACCTTCGGCCTAGTTAAAAAATTAAAATTTTGATTTCACGATTTTGGGAACTGAAATAGGAAAAAGTTTCATAACGGGAGTATTTGTTCGAGTTGGAAGAACTTAAACACATCGACAACCTCCTAAGGTGTTCGTCCATGCGCAAAAGGTAGTTATAACAACGTGGCTTTGATAGTTTAGTCGGTGCGAGGCATAATTCGCCGAAAAGCTTCCGGCGTACAGAGCGCCTATAGCCTCTACATCACCTCTGGTTCGGGCCAACAGAGGCGATGGTCATTGCCCAGAGCCTCTGCTACTCGCTAAGTAACGGGCAATTGCCTATTAGCTGAATGGTTAGCACACTTGGCGGTTTTATGGAGGTTGATGGTTCGATCGGGTAATCTCAGCTATTACTGCAGATTTGTTCTCCAAAATCCCACTCCAAATGACTGAAAAGTGCTAATGACAATAAGTCGGATGCACTTCTCTGTTAAAATTGTTAAATCAGCTAATTCTTAACCCAAGAATACACTTCAGTCACTTTTACAGCAGTACAATACTTAGCAGTTGGTGTAGTCACAAAGCTTTTTGAATTGATTTGAGCTGGCCATATTTCATTTTTTTCTGTCTAGTTGTTTTCAATTTTCAGTGAAGTCTACATTGAAAATAGCTAGCTATGCTAACAATTTCTTTTGTGAACAAATGAACAAGTTAGAAAGAATTCACATTTGACAGACTATTTGTTAAGTTAAAGCAATTGAAAGAAATCAACAGGCTCTATTTGCAAAGGGATCCTTCTTACTCTTGAAAGGTACTTGTAGTTGTTACAGCATCATGGCTTGTTTAGGCGTAATTTGCCAAAAAGCTCCTGTATCCTGTGAGTGTACCACCATATAAGCGACTCCTGTTTTCCCAACTCTATTGGTCAAGATGGTCAGACTTCAAACATACGAAATACAACTTTTTTCATGCATGGACATTTGCAACAGACTTTGCGCAACTTGTTTGAACATCCCACTGTATAGCCTTCCAAGTTACATCTAAACAGTGGTTATTGCTCCTGTGCACAAAATACTCCATTCCTATCTAGCGGCTAGTACAAATTTCAGCATGCCTGGTAATAATGGGTACTCAATTGCAGGCTTTCTCTTAATCCTAAAGAACTGAAATTGTTGTAATTTATGACTAGCAAATTTTTTAGCAATTTTTTAGCCAGTTCAACAGGCTTAGTTGACATTTCTTGATTTCGTAGTTGAGTTGTATGTTGAATGGGAACATGGTTAAATGAAATGAGTGCCATATCAACTGGCATGTTCCGGATTCAACTCTCCTCGTTCGCGGAGGTATAACAAAGGCACAATTGCATGATTATTTAGCTTTCGGAAAGTAAGGCTGCTAGCTCGCTTCTTGATTAAATCGAACAAGGTTGCAACAACGATTAGTGGAAGCGCAAATAATTTGCTGTCTGGTTTGCAACTCACTCTGCCACCTTAACACTTAGCATCAGAATTGCGAATGGCAAACTAATGCTGATTGAATAGTAGGGAATCAATCTTGCTTGTACAGCTTTCAATAGATGGAGCAGATTTGATGTCTTGGGAGATGGCATTCAAGTTATGTAAATCCAGCCAATTTTGAATTTTCTGCTGTGGAGAACACTGGAAGTGACGTGAAAAATGTTGATGTTTTATTGATGTATACTAACTTAAAGCTTTCTTGTACGACTGTGTTTTTACACTGGTCATCGGAACTACGTGTTCTCTCAGGGGACTAATCAACAGTACTGTCTCAAACATGAGACAATCTGTGAAGTGCTAGAGTTGGCGCTGAATCTTAACTGTGGACCCATGTCCAACTGATACCAACCAGCAGGTAATGGTTATTAATAGGGGTCCAGCATTTTGAGCGCTAGTTTTCTTTTCGTAGTTATAAGAATCAGACTGGTTCACAAAATTCGGCACCCCTGTAGGTGACTGTTGCTGACCAGCTGAGATGCTCGCAGACTTTCTCACTGAATGTTAAGAACAGGATGACATGCATCTCTTCCGTTTTGTACAATAACCTGTATGAATGTATTATTCAACAAATGCCCACATGCAATTTCTCAAGCATCAAAAAGTCTGTGTATTTACCTCTATTCAAAACTTTAGACTTTAACTCAGCAAACGTATATTTTGTGAAAGAGAAAAGTTCAGAATTTAACTTTTGATTTTGTATCAATCTTCTCTTAAATGGGTAAAGTGACCATATCATTTTGGTTAAATTTAGCAAAAAATAGACTAGAGCTTGATTCACTGTACTTTTTCTTGCCTGAGGGTCCTGCATCACCTTATTGTTCATTTACTGGTGATTATTTTTTTCATTTTAAACGCCCTGGTCATTGACCCGTGAGAGTATGGTGCCAACTTCTTTTACCTATCGCATATTAACCATCAAACCAACTTTCATAATATGTTAATTTCGTTCTTTACTCAAATTTGAAACTGAAATAAATCAAGATGATTAAAGCGAAACCCCGGGGGGCACTCATCTTTTTAAGATAAAAGGTGTAGCTGGGCTTATGTGGTGATATGATGTGCGACCAAAATGAAAATGTCCAACCTTTGGTTATAGCTAGAGCTACAGTTGTGACCCATTTCTATACTTATTGAAAACATTCAGCCCTATGGTTATGTGAGAATTGTGCCCAATTTCAATACTAATTGAATGAGGGCTTAAAACATGATTGTTTATACGTTATCTGGAAAAGTGGAAAGATTGATGGTTGTCAGCTGGATCAGTCACTGGATTTGCAGACTTTTGAGATCACATCTGTTAGTTTAGTATTCACACCATGCTGAGAATTATCAGACCAAAACTTACATCAAAGAAAAACTGATTTCCCATCCGGGCGTCCTATTTTTATAATTACTCAATCTAAAATGACCAGTCAAATAATTGTTGCCAAAATGGTAAAAAATTTTACCAAAAATTTTATTAGTGTCACCCATCTCAGTGACATGTCTCCACTATTCGCCCCACTGATTGCCCCCCCCCACACACACACACAAGTGAAACTTCCCATTGAAACAACAGTGATTCAAATGACCTACATTTTACTGTGTAATTTAGGAACCCTAATTCTCCCTATAGACTATTCAATATTCACCATCTGCAGTGGAGTTATCTCCTTTTTTGCTTGTGCTGAACACTGTTGTGATACCTGACATTTTCAGCATCTCAATGGAGAAAAGTGGGGTATATCACTAAATGGCAGTTAAGAATGACAGACTGCTTTGTATGGTGTGTAGAAAGGTCAGAACTGTGAATGAACTTTGATAAGTTTTGTGGGGCTCCCCTTGAGCAAAAATCAAAACATGAAAATTTGTATCATGTTTTCACGTCCTTCCTTATCTGATAATTTACACAAACAGCTATTATAGCGACTCATTGTTTTTTTATTATTGAGCATGTCACTAGAGTCGTTCATACAAGGAAAAATTGAAAGATGAGTGCCACTATAGTCCCCTCCGCACACGACCTACCCTAGAACAACTTACACCAGTGTATCTTACCCCGCTTTTGAATGGAGCGTTCACACAAACATATCTAATATTTTGGGTAAGGCGGAAATTGTCGCTCTGTGCGTGACGATGAAACCTAATGCGGGTATGATGCGCAAAAGAAACCCCGTGTATAACCGCAGCTGATGCTTCGTTACTTCCGCCTTACCTCAGGTTTACGGGCACATGGGAATTTGAAGTGGAGCAAGTTGCTCTAAAACAAGTTACCCTTCCTTGATAAGGTGAAGTACTTGTCATAAGTGGGGTAAGTTGCACTAGTTTGAATAACGTCTAGACAGCCCTTTAACCTAGCTAGAATTTGCTTCAGGGGAAACTTTTTCTAGGCTAAGTCTGTATTGACAACACTTAAATACAACGTTATTTCAGTGACCTCTCTTGTTGACCAGGCAAAACGTGGGCTTTTCAAATCTGGCTCAGTTGTTTTAACACCATGTTAGGAAAGCTATGAGCCATGTTTAAAAACTTGGCTCAGGGCTTTTCTAACGTGGCTCAGAACTTTTACATGTATTGAGAACACTGCGGTTTCAACCCAAAACGTGAACTTTAAATGGTGGCTTTCTAAGACAACACTACATGCAGTTAAATATATGTTGTGACAGCTTCAGTGTTAAGTATGTTCTCGAAAAAAGTTGCGACTTCGCTAGTTTACTAGGTGGTAGTTATCATTGTTCGTGGTATTTTTTTTTCTTATTGACTACGTCTCATTCTTTGGGCTTCAGGTGTACACTGGACCAAAATGATAGTGGAATCTCGTTCGTTCACTATTCATAACCACATGAACGCTGCCTTCCATGCAATGCGTGATCTGAGGGCAAAACGTGAACTCTGTGATATTACGCTGTCCATTGGCTCCCAAGACTTCCATGCTCACCGCGTCGTCCTTGCGGGATGTAGCCCCTATCTTAGAGCCATGTTCACCAACGGAATGCTAGAAACGGCCAAGAGCCGCATCGAGATTCACGGTATAGAGGCGTCGGCCATGGATGTTCTACTGGAGTTCATGTACACTGGGACGATAGAAGTGAACGTTCACAATGTGCAGGCCATTCTACAAGGTGCTAGTATGCTGAACATTCGCAGCCTGCGGAATGTCTGCAGTAACTTCCTGCAGCTGCAACTTGATTCTTCCAACTGCCTGGGTGAGTTGTTGTTGCTGAACTAGCTATTAGTTTGCCAAAGGCATGTTGTTATAGATTAAATAAGAATCCGATAAAATTCTCCGCGTCACGATGGCTGTGCATCAGGTGAGTTGATGGCCGTTACTAGTTGTTCGTTATAACAAGAAGTAACGGAGGGAGGGGGGGAGGTTTAGTGGAAAGGTAACAGGCTGGAAGAGGAAAATTTGCAATGAACTGTTGGTTTAGGCAATGCTTGGTCTTTGCTTTTACGGCAATGATGGTTGACATAATTTTTTTATAACAATTTTTGTACCCAACGATAGTGTTGTTTCGAGGTAAGTTGAAGAGATTTGTTTTTTGAGCTACCCATTGACAAACACCATGTACAGTATTTCGTCGAATGCCAATGTTGTCATCGTAAAAACATGCAGAATGTACTGTACATTTTCTTCATCTTTCAATTATACAATGTGGCGCACCGCAGGAATGTTATTTCATTGTTTAAATCTGCTGCCTTTAAACCCGCTTGCTCACCAGTTTAGAACACAATGTGACCGGCAGCTGAAATTGTTTTCTCAAATTTTCAAAATTCTTAGCACCAAATGAATGGTTAACAACGTTCAAGTTTTGTGCAATGTCTACCATAGTACAATTTCTGGGCTCTCACAACACTGCAAGAAAATGTCAATATTTGGCAATTATTTTTTTTCCGAAATTGAGGAGAATTTACCGTAACGCTTACGAAACTAGTCTTAACTCGTTACGAAAATTGGAGATGATCTATGAGCTTCGAAATTAACTGACAGTTTAATATTGCTTGCAACCTTGCTCAGTGAGTTGACTTGATACAGTGTGTCATTTCATGTGCCAAGCATGATCCTAATAACAGGTCTGTCAGTTTTCCCAACAAAGGAAATGGTTCTTATTCAATTAAGAAAGAAGCTGAGACCGGTCACTAATAAAAATCCTTTTGTTTTGACAGACGCCCATTTTAGAGCAGTTTAAAATTTAATCAGCAACTTTATTCATTAGCAAGATGTGTATAACGCATCTGTAATGAATTCTGTCACGCCGTTATTGTGAGTTTGGAAATAATTTATTTGTGACAACTTCAGCTGTTTGTTTTGCTCCTTTTTGAAGAATGGTTACCCTAATTGCCATGGCAAGGGTAGAGATAATTGCTGTGCAAAATAGAGCAGGAAAACAGATCAGATAATTAGCTAATATCACACTAGCTTGAACGTGACGCAAAAAGATTTGTACGGCGTTTCCGCTGTGAAGTAATTAGCTGCTCTGTCTGTTAATAAGGACCAATATGTGGTCACAAATAGAGGGTTGTCTAATTTAACATATTTTTAATGATTTGGAAGTCAGAGTTAGACAAGTGATGGCTTGTCAGTTGTCAGTGATGTTTTTTTTTTTTGATTGAGAAGTGTTGTTAGTACCAATTTAAAGCCCTCGTAGAACAGGTAAATTGACTTTTAGGCATGGTCAAAGCACCTGTTTAAATGTTCCTTACTTTATAGTAGATACTTACATTCATGAGCCAAATTCATTTTTAAGTTATTTTTTGCCAAAAAGTCACACATCGTCCGCGTGTGTAATTGTGAAAAAACTTCAGGTGGCGTTTTGCGGTTAATCGAATGTGTGACGTTAATGTTAAGCCAGTCACTTCCCAGTTCTGCCTTGTCGGTGATGTTTTCATTCGACAAAAGGTGGCCGTCGAACAGACAGAGCCATTGAAATTGATTTGATATCTTTATAGCCATCATTTTACATTACCGTAATTGAGTATGCACATCCTAGGATGGATGACAAACTCTGCCAATGGAAGGGTTGATCACTGTCGACTTTGTTGGCGAGCGATCAGCGGGCGGGGGTAAACAAAAGATTTTCACATGATTGCTGTATCACAGACTTGAAATCAACCGCGTAGTCATATTTTACTATATTTCGCACTACAATTTGCTATAACAAAGTGTGACATGCAAAAGTTACAGCTCGAAATGTGCGTTGCGATCTTTTCCCTTTCATATCGTTCATTCACTTACTTAAATTAGAGCTGTCGAACCAAAAAAATTTTTCATTATGAAAAAATGCTGCTCTATCATCGTAAAGATAATGCATCCTACTTATTAAAAATCAAAATTATCAAAATCGGGGCAAGCAGTTCAAAGTTATTGTAATTTTTGTGGCGAAATTTGAGTTGCCTTGTTTGGATGGGGTCAGCCATCTTGGACCACAGCGGGATAAGTTACGAGTTTAAAACTTAGTATAAATTATTTTCACCAATAATTTTCCGTGAAATTTAGTGAGACATATCTTTACTTACTAATCTGCGCGATTCAACATTTTTCACCAAATTTCAGCCTCGCAGATGTTACTTATTGAGTGATAAAAGTGCTCACAATTCTCGTTGGACATTTCTGGTGGCACAGACTACATGGCGACTTTTGCTGAACTGAAAGACATGTTCAACCTGCTACTTTGTAATTTGTGAAGATTTAACGTTGATACATTTTGACTAACGCTGCTACAAAAAAGAAACTTTGTTCAATTTTCATGTTTTTTTGTTCAAAAATATAAGGAATATTCCAATCATTTTAGTGTGAATATCCCTTTCAGTTGATCTTACACTCAGCTAAAAAGTAGTCAAAATATTTTTGAAATGTTTTTTGTTTGACAGTTAAAATACTCCAGTAACTTGTTAAAATTGCCGGTGTGCCATCCATTTTGCCTAGTGTGAATTTTGAACTCAAGTTCGAAAATAAACGTCCCGTGTAGTATGAAAATGCAGTTGAAGTCCGTGCAAAGATTTCGAATCTGGATTCCGATTGTTTCTGGACCTTTTAAAGTGAGTTTTGTTTGATAGCATAAATTTTCACGTGCATTAAAATTTTTAAAACTTTGATGATCAGCACGGCCACGGTTTCACGTGACTGGGATTTCTAAACCTGGGTCTTCATTCAAAGGTGTAATTTCAACTTCCGTAATTCAATTAATAAGTTGACATGTTTCGATCTCATGCTAACGGCATACTTTAACCACCGATTCAATTTTTGTAATCCATTCCTTACTTGGTTTCGTATCAGTCTCCCAGCACATCACGTGTACAGGCTATGAACTGTGACCTACTTACAAAGTAGGGCATTAATAACAGTAAAAGTTGGCTGGGAACAATATGTCTATTTGAGGTTTAATGATAATTAAGTTAGTTACGCACTGCAAAATCAGTTGACATTGCAAGTGAATGTTGAAATAGCTAACATAGTTAAGGATTGTATAGGTTATGTGTACCGAAAACAGGTTTTCACCAAATAATCAACCGAAGACTTTGACATTTTCACTTGTCCCAGTTCAGACTTTATTTGAACTTAGGAACACTAGTTCTCGAAAACAGCTTGATGGATTTTGCTGAAACTTTCCATACTTAATACTTAGTCATCAATCTCAGAAACGCTGTTAGAATAGAAAATTCCTAACAGCGTTTTTGAGGTAACTGCTGCAGTTTTCATTTAAAAAAGGTTAAAATCGACTGAGGAGTTATTTTGCTATTAATGTACCTTTTTTAATAATGAAATTTTAGTTAAAAAAGGTTTTTATGTAAAAAATAATAATGGCACATAAATACAAAAAGTATAAATATATTTCCTGATCTTTGTTCTTTCAGAAAATATATACTTTTACTAGTTGACAAAGCTTAGTTTTTGATATATGAGTTAGAATGGAGGCCACTAAATAAGGTTGGAGATAACCTTTAGGGCTTATAGCGAACTCCAGTTCAACTTCAAGCTCCTAACCCAATAGAAAAAAATTAGGGCCAGGTTTACGGAGTGACTAAATCGTGTTTCATATTTTGTTAAAAGCATTAAGTAAAACTGTGTGGATAGGTCATTATGTCTAATATAATTTATGATAGAATCCTTGTAAGGAATTCTTAAAGGTTGACAAGTCTGCATATTTGGTCAAAAACTATAATATTAACTTGGTAAAGATATTTATTTTTCGAAAATGGAAAGCCTGAGGAATTTGTTTTTTTCCTTTTTACCAGTTTGTTATCAATTGGGTCGTATGACGGTGTTTTTAGTGAAATTTAACAAAAAAATGAAATAACATTACTGCATAGCATTGAGGGCACTTTCTGAAAGTTTGTATGAATTGGATCAACCTTTCTGAGATATCGAATGTGGATATTTTTCTAGGGTCTTGCATAGCCTTCAGACCTGCACACAGCTATATTCATAAAGCATAAAAATGGTTCCAGGTGGTCAGTACCAGCAGTCCACCTGAGCGGCCTGCGCACATCTGGTGCAATGTGTACCAGACCACCTGCAATTATTTTTTAGCCTTAAGACTAAGGGATCACCTTACGTGGTTGTTTGGTCTTTAAACCACTTCTCATTTCGTAGGTATCCATTCATTCGCTGACATGTTCTCGTGCATCGAGCTGGAATCGGCAGCACGCCAGTACATTTACCAACACTTCCTGGAGGTCATTCGCACTGAGGAGTTCATGCAACTGTCTGAGGACCGGCTCAACCACCTGCTGGGCAGTGACCAGCTGCAAGTGACCAGCGAGGACGAGGTGTTCGAGGCGGCACTGGCCTGGATCCAGTGGGACCCCTTGAACAGGACTGGCAGCGCCTGTAGACTGCTGCAGAATGTTCGCATGGTGCTGTTAGATCTGAGCTACCTGGAGAATGTGGTGCTGCGCTGTGACTTCGTGCGCAACTGTCCCAAGTGTCAGAATGCTGTGGCCAAGTCTGTACGGATCAAGAACGAGACTAGTGTTGCTGGCAGCGAGGGGCTGGCGTGTTGCCGGGCTGAGCCCCTCAGCGTCTACGTGCTAGGGGGTAGGAATGGTGTGGATTGTCAACTGGGGAGTATGGAGAAGTACGATGTTCATCACGACCAGTGGTTCCCAGCGGTGAGTGGCAATCTTTTACAGTTCACGGGCCATTTTCCTCTACACATGCATAAGTTAGTGCATTCGTTGTTGAGCATACTAAAGACTTGGCGGGTTGCAGTTGTTGACGGGTGGGTCCCCTCTCTCATCGAGATTAAATTGTCACATTCAAACCATTGCTGTGGTCTATCCATCTATAAATTGTTAGCGGTATAAGTGTACTGTATGTGGTATAAGTGTACTGTATGCGGTATAAGTGCACTGTTTGCGATTTCTTGACTGTGTTGTGAAATAGGACCCACTTCACCTTTATGTTGTCCTTTAAATTTATAAGCTGTGGTTTCCTGGTAGTAAAAAATTCATATCTTAAGGATTCTTGTGGCGAAAGGTTCCTTCATAGAAGGGGTTGGTAGGGCCTGAAACTTGATGCTTACTCAGGTAGGTATTTTGCCCTTTGACCTCTTAATATGTTATATTTTTATGGTAAATATAGTCCTACAATTTACTTGCAAATTTTTTCAAAATATGCCTTATATAGTTTTCCTAGTACATAGTTCTTTGACTGGAAATCCACATGGCGCCACAATGAACAGCTGTGGAGAGTGCCTTGCTCACCAAACAGCGCTGTGCGAAGGCGAAGGCTGTGTTCATACAATCTGGCAGTGCATCTTGTCTAATGAAACACACAGCTCAGATGTTAGTTAGGCAGGTGATGACTAATTAATTACAGCCTGCTTATTAAGTACAGAAGTCATAAATGATACTCAGTGTAATGAAACATGGCGGAATAATGACTTATTGATTATCACGCTTGTCTGTTTGGATGCTTTGTATCTTTCGTTTTATTGTAAAAATGAGGAAACTGGCAAAAGCAAAAGTGGTGAAATAATGTATTTTCGAAGTCGGAATGTTCCGTTCGCAAGACAAGAACTTGGAACTCGCATGTTTTGTTAGTATGCTGTCTCAATGTCCTTACTGTGAGTCTCTGCTGACATACTTACGGTAAATTCTTTCTAATTTCGGACAAAAATAATTGCCAAAATTGCTCTTTATTCCTTTTTTCAGTGTCTTCTGTTATTCTTTCAAATGTTGTATCATGGAAGTTATGTTATGGAAACTTGAACACGGTGAAGCATTGATTTGATGCTTCGTGGTTTCTGAAACAAATTGGTGAAGTTTCTTGTTGTCAGCTGTATCCTACGCTGAGTTGGTGAGGCTTTGCTTCCATGAAATATCCATAACTTAGGGAACAATATGGCGGACAAGTGAAATTTTGTTGTCTCATGTTTTTCATAAAAGATTTACAGCATCGAATTAACGCTTTGTTTTCGAGTTGTGTACTGTACCTACCATTAGTAAATATTTAAAAAATTTTTTGAGCGTTTGCATAATTGTTTTTCAATAAAACAAATGGGAAATTTTGGCTATTTTTGTCTGCAGCCGGTGGGATTTTGACGTAATATAAGGATTAATGGGCGCTTATTAAATCGCACGTAGTTGTAGTTTGGTCATATTGAATATGGTGCCATTGAGATTTGAGCAGATGATTTTGTCTCATGTGCTCGTGCTATCTACGTGACGCAATGACGCCTAGAACATTTAAACTGAGAAACTTCAAAATCGTTTATGGCTGTTAAAACTGAGAATCGCTAACTTGGGCATTTAAAAGTAGAAACAAGTTCGTTGAAGGGTGCTCGGGTACGTCTGAGCATGAATGCAAATAGGAACAACTCAGAAATAAATTCTTGTATGCTATCCTGAAGCTCAAAATATCCAATAGCGTCCTAAGTAGGAATGAGAACTTGAAGTCTGTCTTTAGGATGGAAAGGATGTTTTATCAGAGTGGTTTTGGTTAAAAATTTAGTCACTGAATCATCCCCCCTGGTGAGTTTCATGTATCTGTGTTAAAACTGAGAAGTTATCATGCTGTGTAAGGCTGTCCAGGAATGTTTGTGATGCAATCCAATTTAAGTGGAGCCCAGTAAAACTGTTTGGTTGCCAGGTGCAAGACATGTGCTCCTTGATTGATTTTATTTTTGTACACTGTCATTCCGCTGATCATAATTGCTTCTTGCCATTGAGTAGATCTTTTGAGCAATGTAAGATTGCTTATCGGCATTGGTTAATGAACTTCTTTTTTCACACGTTTCTTTGAAGTCGTTATTAGCCTACCATCAGGTTACAGGTTCATTAGTTTCTACTTTAGTGGTCGTTAACTCTAGTTGCCCTAAAAAGTCTTCGGTTGGGACACAATAAGGCTGGCAAGTGAAATTTTATTTTGTTAGATTTCTGAACAGAAATTACTTTTTAGAAATTTCAAGTTTCTAGGTATTATGGTGAATGTACCGTGTATCTGTTACAGGAAATTGACACCAGGCACAAGATTTGATTGACATTTCGATATGTTAATACATATATCATCATCCGGATAATATTAGTCAGAAAAAATAACAGCTGAATATTCACACAACAACCCCTAATGTACCAGCCAGTGAAAGAACTGTATGTAGACCAGACTAGCTGATGACTCTGAGAGTCCACTTTGACCCTAGTATTCCTATTACAGTTGTTCACAGCATTACTGTTTGATGTGTATATGTTCAGGGTAAAGAATTTTTGTAATTATTTTGCCTCACGATCAGGTCAATTTTCACTCATTTTCTCCTTTACCAGAATGTGCATCAGAGAATCGGAGGAATATCTGAATCATTGTTTTATCAATTTTTTTGTTTCAAACCCTCAATGGTTGAAAAGAGGTTAGTTAATATTTGCATGCTTTATGAACAATGTAATTTGCTTTGGTGCAATTTTTATCAACGTGAACGTGATTATTTGAGCGAACTTGCCACTGAGTTTCATGGTGTATTTCAAGTTCATGCATACGCGAACTTGAGTTTAAACAGGATTCCAAGTTCACACACAGCCTATACATGTCTATGAAGGAAGCTGTTCTTGGTTTGGACAGATGTAAACCCGTCTATGCACTTCAAGCAAAGAGCGTTTTGAACAGGAATATTGGATCATTTACACTAAAAAGAA
>NMRA01000024.1:1414779-1500002 GCA_002633005.1 Phoronis australis | reverse complement strand
GCAATACCCCCAAACACACAGATTTTTTTACAAAAAATGCATAGATCAAGGTTTTTACATCTAAGTTTATAAAACAGCCTTCTATGGTGATCATTTTTACTAAAAAAACCTTTGTAGACCAAGACTTTTACAATGCTGTCAATCAAGTGTCAAAATAGCAACAATGCATATACTTTGTATATGCATTGTATATTTCTTCCTGCTTTGAAAAAAGAGCCCCCCCACTGTGAGCCTTCAGAGGCTTTCTAGTATTCATTACAATGTGTGAGTCTAAACTTGAAAGGTTCCTATTGACAGTGGGTGTTCAAATGATACATTGGGCATCCTTGCCAGGACATCCAGATTAGTGTAAGGGCGGGCATTTGGACGCCCAGGACGTACGCTGCATAAAGGCCTGCTCAGGTGGGCCCATTGCACTGATCGCTTGGAACCATTTACATTTAGTTAAATTGAGCTGATGAGTTAAGGGACCGGACTCAAGGCTCTAGCAGTGTGTCCCTGTGGGACTCGCCCCCACGAATGTGAGTAATGGGAGCGCCGGAGCGGACATTTGGCCCACTATGCCATACTGGCTCCTTATGAGGTCTGGCGTGTGTTTCGTAGACATGTGCGAGAACCTAATGAAAATGCGAGATTATGCAAGACTTCTCGAGATATTGCCATCACACCATGTATTATAAAGAAAACACAGGGTCTCACTAGCTTCCTTAACGAAATCCTTGATTCCGCGGAACTCGACCATGTTCTGGTGCCCGTCCCTGTACATGCAACTCATTCACAAAAATGCTAGATTATGCAAGTCTTAGTGAGATATTTTCATGCAAATAAAGTATGTGATCACACTTAAGCTTTATTTGCAAGTCTTGCATCTACAGAACTTGGCCCTGTCACTGGCTTATTGGTTGCATGTTATACATTGTGATATCGGGGAAGAGATCTCTTCCTGGTGATTTGTGTAACCGGCTGTTATTTGTCCTTTGACTGATGGTATCCTGTTGATCATATATTGAATGCATCTAAGCAAAATGGCGATGAAATTTGACTTGTCATCAATTTCTTGTTATTATTGTAACCTAAAACCAATCCTTATAACTGTTACCTAGCAACATTGCAGGCGATTCCAGCATGTATTGAACTGAACTGCTGTCAGTTAAAATCATTCGGATGATTTTCAAAATTTTCCCTGATGACCCTGACTCATTGGTCCTTTAGGCATCGAATTCATGAAGGTGATAGGGTCATTAGGTATCGAATTTTGAAGGTGATGAAGTGGACTGATTCGCTATATGAAAGATCACAATTTCGATGTTGGTTACCAGTTACAAAAATGTGGTCTTGCATTGTAGTTGACCCATGAAAGAGTGAAATATACTGAGTCTGGCAGTTTTCTAATATTGGAGTAGTGTGACAAGCTTTATGGAATGCCGTAGCTTGTTCAACTTGCCAACGCAGCGTTAATCTTCGATTGGTTGAAACCCATGTTTGTTATGCACAACCTGACTGGGAATACGTGGCCATGTGTGCATTTCAGTGTCGAATGTTTTGATTCTGTGTTTGTCAGAAGAACTAATTAAAATTAAATTCAAGTTGTGGAGTAACAATGACTCAGTCTGGGATGAAGCTCATAGGCTGTATATTTGCATGTTAAATCCCATCAAACTTGCTACTATTATCTATTTTTAAAGTTGCATATCTTTGAGCCTTCGTTTACCCATATGCTCTCTTACAACTCCTTTCTAATTTAATGAATGGGGCAGATAGAATTTAAATTAAACCGTATCATTGGGTGATGGAGAATAATCATGATCTTTGGTACGAATACGAAAAATCCCAAACACCGAGTATCCTTGCAGTCTCTCTTGTTGTAATCAGATCAAAAATCACAATTAGATTTGATGTATAAAATACAAAATGTTTCAATTTGAATTTTAGCAAACTGTCTTAATTGCCAAACTCTGGACTACTACTTAAACATTTGCTACGCATTTAATTGTATTGGTTTCAAAATTTAGTCTGAACATAACTTGTCATTGACTTGAACCTGTGAAATTTTGGAAACCATTCAATTTCCAGAAGTGTTTTTGCCTGGGCACCAGAAATGAAGTCACATTATGGTTTAGGAAACTTCTCGAGATGGATTTTTATGGATACACGCCGTTTTTAAACCATGTTCATTACACACAGTTTCCTTTCTTCCAGGCCAACATGAACATAGCCAGAACAGCCGTAGGGTGCGCCACGCTCAACGGTATACTGTACGTTATTGGTGGAGAGTGTGCCTTGATAGAAAGTCAGGAGGATACCCTTTATCTGCGCAGTGTGGAGTCCTACGACCCTGTGATAAAGTGCTGGGTGCCCAATGCTGAGATGAAGATTGCTCGGTCATTCATCGCTGTTGCATCGTTAGGACGATACTTATATGCTATCGGTACGTACCAACCTGTACCGTGACAAGGAGCTTTGTTCGAGTTGCATGCTATAGAGTACAAAGTTGGCAAAAGACGCGCGATTTTGTTATCAACTTTCTGTGAATTTTTTGTTACCTTGTGTAAGGAACATGGTGGAGAATATTTCTCCAGTTTTGCAGATGTGCTATGGTCCGTAAACATTGGTGTAATAGTTCATTTGCAAGTTCCCAACTGAGTTGTATTAGATTCCCATTCAAACATCAGCTTTTTGCCCGGCGCAACTACATGTAGCAAATTGATCGGTGTCAAGTGGCCGTTTACACACACTCCCTAACTGTGGCAAGACGGAAGTTGTAGGCTGGAGTGTGGAACGCACATGCGCAGGTTTACAAATGGCGGGAGGTGCAATGACAGAGAACCCATATGTAGGTCATTGCTCAAAGCGCAGTAGAGATGATCCTTTCCGCCTTGCCCCAGTTTCATGTTTAGACATATAATAGTTGCTCTACCTCACCAACAGGTGGCGAGAGGTGTCACCGCGGTGTCAATTTGTTCCACGTCATTCTTGTTTACACACATATTTGCGCTAGAACATCTCATTGTTGCGTGTCAGCTGATTGGTGTCAACTTTTGTAGCGTAAACGGTACTCGGGAACAATGTTACTGTCTTGTTGCTTAACCTCGCGTATAGTCTTTAACCAGAGCTGTAATATAGCTTTGCACCATATTGTGTGCAGAAATGGAATAAAAACACACCTTGCATCTTATGGGGAACACGATGTATTGGGAATGGTTTGTGCTGAAGAAGATTTAATGTTTTCAGGTGGAGAGGATCGGGGATGTAGCTTTAATGTTGTTGAGCGGTATGACCCCAAGACTGACCAGTGGTCATTCATCACCAGCATGAAGCGCAAGCGCGCGGGCGCTGGCGTGGCAGTTTGTGACGGCAAGATATACGTGGCCGGTGCGTATTACGATATTATTGCTTAGCCGAGTGATATTTACTTCTTTCACTACCGTTGTGTGTAAATCTGCTGATCTGTCATCCACTATGACTATAGAGTTTTGTGTCGACTAATCATTTTGTAAGAAATCATCCAAAATTACCAACATTTTGATAGGCCTACAAAACATGCTCCTCTTATTGAACCTAATACCATTGTGTCGTTTATTAGCACTCGCACTTAATTTTTTGGAAGACGTTTTTTTTACCCAGCGCTTGTTCTAAACTTAGGTTTAACCTGGCGCTTATTCAACAAGGCCAGTTTTGCACAGAGGGTGCACACTTATTGTTTAGAAGTGTTACCAACTACATGGTTTGTAAATGAGCATTGTTTTGAACAGTGTTGGTTTCACTTGACAGCCATATCCAGACGACTGCAGGACTGGCTTCTCAATATTGTGTACGTTTTTAAAACAACCAATGTTAATGCTTGCAGCGCATCTAACTCATTAATTTCCACGCGTTATGTTGACTTGCATTCAGTTAGCATTGGGCCCTAGAGTATCCAGTAAAACCATGAATTGTGGTCAGAGTTTCTCTTTCAGTGAGTTTTGAATAACTGCTCCCAGCGCATATTTGAGACCTGGCGTTTATTCAACAATGGTGTTTTCATCTGAGTTCTACCCGGTGCATATTCGAGACGAGCTCTTGTTAAAGGACTAGCACCAGTATCTGATACTACAGTAATTAAACTCTAGTACTTATATATTGATATTTTTAGAAAATTAGGGAAGTATGGGCACATCATTCTCTTATTACTCATAACAACGATGTTGTTTGCTTTTGAAAACGGCAATAATATTAGATGCTTCGTTGTTACTGTTTTCACTGTTCCCTGTAATAAGCAGGGCTTGGAATTTTCCTCTTTGATTCCCAGTATCCTCTTTTTTCATCTCTTTTTTTATCATTATTGTGACTTTATTCATGCAAAAACGTTCATTTCAGTTAAATTTTGCAAGACAGTATTTCTATCACACAAGCCTGTTTATTTGCGGAACGATTCATCACCTGGAAAATGTTCCTCTTTTTTGTCATTGGTCATTGCAAGCCCCGAACAACATGCCTGTGAAAAAAGCCACACCTTGTTTGCTCTTTATTTCTCAGGTGGGTATGATAAGACGTACCACACAGACCGAGCCAGCGTGGAGTGTTACGACCCTGAGGAGCAGGAGTGGACTTTTGTGGCCGAGATGGAGAAAGCTCGCTCTGGTCTGGCGCTGGTCGCCATCGACCACTACCTGTATGCGTTTGGTGGACGGTCTCGACACAACGATCAGTATTTCAACGTGGCTGAGAGGTAAGGAGGTTGTTAACCCGTTAATGAACTGAAGATGTGGTACCTGGTCTATTGATTTATTCACTCTCGTGATAATTTTCTTTATTGCATAAATTTTGCTATGCTAGTAAAGGTTTTATATTATTCTCCAAAGGTTTGTACAACTGTAATGTGCAAATAGTTAAAAATCAAGTTATTTGCATAGCGTATCCATGAAAAAGTGTACAGTTTTTTATGGTAGAGTTTCCCGAGTTCATAAAAAGTTGTGTCGATCAAGTGTTCTAATGGGAAACTGCTATCCGAAGGTTACTTTTTGATACTCTAAGAGCTGATAAACCATCACTGTGAAATATTAAATGTAGGTCACAAGCCGTACAATTTAAATTTATCTTGCACGACCTTTGCAACCTTTGTCACTGACATTTGTTTTGTACTAAAATGTCATAAATCATCAATTAGAGGATTTTTGAAACAGACAAATAGTTTGATTAAATATTGCACATCAACCAGACACACTGCTGAATGATAATCAATTAAGCCTTCAGTTTGCTTAATAGTACGATTCCTCTTGTATTGACAGTTTTGTGTAGTTCATTGTCACTGTTGGCAAATTGTTTTGAATTAAAAAAAAAAAATAGTGCAGGTGGTCTGATACATGTTAATCAGACATGCTGAAGCCGCTCAGCTAAACCCATTGCACCAAACACGTGAAGCCATTTTCATTTATTAATAAACACATTACATGAAGACATATACACAAATTAAGACTAAGCTGAGGAGCTAGAGACCTGAAACAAGGGTCTAGCAGTGGGATTTGGAGTTACAATCTTGTGAACAGGAGACGAACCCTCAACCCACTAGGCCACACTGCCTTCTCTGAAAGACTTACTTTTGGTTATGTCATAACTTGGAAAATGTATGACTTGAACTTCGTATTAAGTGTAATCTTGTCTCACCCAGGTACAACACTTTGACTCATCAGTGGACGTGTATCGCTCCTATGAACACACCGAGAGCTTGGCCAGCTGTGGCCGTGTTTGAGCAGAAGGTGTTCGTCATGGGCGGCTTTGATGGCTCCAACAGGCTCCGCAGCGTAGAGGTCTACGACACGGACCAGGACAAGTGGGTGTTTGTGAACAACATGAACGTGAGCCGTGCCGGTGGTGCTGCTGCAGTGGTGTGACTACAGATGGGTGTCTTGGTGTGTTTATAAGGTTGGCGCACGCATGGTTGCATTGCTGCTGTATGTAGGTGGGGAATTTTGAGGCCTGCTGATTGGGCGGCAGTGGGAAGGAATTGAATCATGGTTTGCTGGTTGAGCAACATAGGGTGCACTGCCATTGTGATGTGGCTTGCGTCCTGTAGATGGTGCTGCCACGTAGCTTGCTGGTTGAGCAAAAAGGGCACACTGATTACGTTGTACTCAATGGCCAGGAGATGGAGCTGATACGTGATATATACAGTTCTTTTAGTAAAATAGTTGACAAACTTTGTCTATCCTTTTGGCCTCGTCAAATTTATGGCAAAGGTTTGAGATTAATCTGAAAAAAATGACTGAATTACGTAAATGTTTGGCTGGAAAAAGTTTTCTGGTTTGGTCAATGTTCCATCAGGAAATTGTCCAAATTTTTTTCTCCACTGTTAAAACCTCCTTCGTTGCTATGCTATTGAAAACATGCTCTGTGCCAATTTCAGATCTGCTCATTTGCTCTCCTCTCAACACAGAAGAGCGTTTTTCGGTATAAGCCTGTTGCGTTGTTATGCTCGATTTTGCTCATGGAGGCAATGTATTGATTGTTTTGTAATTATTTCATGAAATTCAATGTTCAGGAAAAAAACAAAAGTTGTTATTGCAAGTTAGTTTTCCTGGGGAAAACCATGGGAAATTGTCAACCTGTGAAAAAATAGCATTTCATTTGTTGGAATATTAATATCAAGCTCAAGTTGACACTGATGCTCAGCCTATAATCTCAAGAAGCCTATATGTAAATTTTCGTTATTGCATTAGCGCATGTTGGTCAATTAAGCTTGTTGACATTGAATTTTTTGTTGTTTTTGGTAACCCAATGGCTGTACAGTAACTATTTGATATTCAGTTTGAGTGGATATTCTCCAAATTTTTGGAAATGGATTCAAACTTTGATATTTGCTTTGCTTTTCAATGCATTTGTTGTCTTCCAGCTTGTACTGTTGATGTTTGTAACGTGAAAGGCCAACTAGATTTTGAGGCTTGTGCACTTCGATGTGACGTAAGCTGCACAAAATTCTTGTCTTGTGAAAAAACATACTTTTGTACTGCTTTAGAAAACAAAGCAGTAACTATAATGAACCGACTCAGACTCATCTCTTTACAAAACACTCCATGTAATATCTGTCTCGCGTGTGGCAGCGTAACATGGCAAGTGTAGTCATCCGCATCTGTTTCATGGTATAGATCATCAGGTGGGAATGTCATTGTGAGGTTTCAGTAGCAGCAACTACAGCATAGACGAAACTTGCTTCATCAAGGGATTGTAGGTTTATGCCTTCAGTTGTTAATTGGGCACCCACATGCTTATGGATTGAATTCGGCCTTATACACTGTTGTCTTATAATTTTTCATTTATCCAAGCTGGTGTGCTCCTAGTCTTGAGTAAGAAACTTCTTTCCATAAAAGCTTAACTCTCGGATGTTAAAAAGAGGGGCTTGTCTTAACTAACACCTGCTGGTTAATATCAATTCCCCGTTGTATGAAACATGACCCCCCTGGTGTCAAACGTCGGTGACCCCTTTCCGTGTTCATGACCAATCTTGGTGCAAGCCCACAACTACACATAGATGCTCCTGAAAATGTTCAATCCTGTAAGTGGAGCGTTGGTGTCTTGTTAAGTCCATTGTGCCTTACAATATGCTTGCACCGTGGTGCGAAATGTCGATCCGGGACCATTCTAACTGCTGTCAGCGCAACGTCAAATTTACAGTGCAATATTGCTCTGGTTTTTTGTTGGATCTTTCCCTAAAATATCTGATTTTGATAAATATTAAGCCATAAAGCACATTGGGTAATTTTGCTGAACAACATTCATGAATGAATGGACTCACCAAAGACAGCCCAAGGGTATTTATCTTTACGGCAAATCATCACAGGACAATATCCTGAAGAAAATAAATGAAGTAACTCCATTAACTGCAAGTTCACTAATAGAATTTCTAGTAAGTGTAAAAGGACTCGATGTTTCATTCAACTGATATTAGCTTGGCAAACTCGAAATTTGGAGTTTTTACTCCTGATTTCGAATCCAAAAATTTGAGTGTGACATTAGGCTATTTCGAATTTGTACTGGAATGCAGTAGAAAATGAGATTTTGTGTCTGAGTTCAAGTTTGAGTCAGACATTAGGCACCATTACCCGATGGTTGCTAATTCCTAGGATTGAATTGATGTTTTCCATTGCCATAAAATTAGCAAAGTGGAATACATTATTTTTGTGACAGAAAAATGACCTTTATTAATGACCACAAAACTTAAAATATACAGTGAAAGTATGAAATAAAAGAACAGAAACGCTGTGTACTACATTGGAAATACAATACAATACAATACAATACATTGGATACTACAAAATGGTAAACACAAGTAAATTAAGTTTAAGACAGTACCGTATGACATGACATTAAGTTTCATAAACATGCATGGGGCATCGAGAGATACAAATAAAACGTGATCAAAAGGGGAAGAACCTCATAGAAATTTTATGTAAGTACAATACATTATAACTTTTTATTGTTTTGTTCAAGCATGATAATTACATGTCACATAAAACAATACAGTATACATCATTTACAAAGAATAACATTAAATCACTAGTCAACAAGGGCTGTATTTTCTTCAGGGTGTAAATGTAATACAGTTTACGAACATTTGGAAATTGAGATTTTTTTAACAAACTTTTGGCTAAATATGTAATTTTTTGCCAGTATGATCAACAGATTAATGTCACAGTTTTCTGACTGAGTGTTTCCCAAAAAACACTGTTATTTTGTCCACATGAAAATTTACATAATGTTTGTTTTTACCATTCAGCAAACAGGAGCCAAAAACCAGAAACAAGACGACATTCTCAAAAAAGATGGAGAAAATTTTCTCTGTGTTCATCACAGAAAGAGCATAAATCGTTTGTTTTTATTTTAATTTTATGCTAATGATTATTGGTTGGCAATATTCTGTGAATTAAGTGGTATTGAAACCCATGCAATTTTGTATCTTTGGAATACATTATTAGCATCGTAGTCATGTGTGTCTTGCACTCTAAAGTTTGCAGAAGTGATAGCAAACTCGGCTGGGTTACATAAAAGTTAAAACTTATCCATTGGATAAAGTCTGATTGTTACACAACATCGAATACATCATTCAACACGAGCAACACGATTCGTGGATATCTGATGGCATTACTAATATCCTGCGTATAACTTTATTCAACTGGGCCCAGGTTTGTGGTAGCAACAGTCGGATGTCAATTAGTATTTACTGGGGAGTAAGCAATATATGTCCAAAAATTGTTTAAGACATAATCAAGTTTAGCGTGTTCTTGCTCTTGCGTTTATTTAAATGTTAAGTGGCGCTGGCTTTGGTGTCTAGTTGGCCTTCATAATTTTCACTGTTTAATTAATGTCTTAGTCGAGGTGATATCGACAATAATTAATGTTGATAATGTTGTCAAGTTACATTTTGTTAGGTGTTGGCTTCTCTTACATTTTACCCTTTAAGGTAGTTTTCACTAAAGGTGTAAAAATTTGTCACTTTGACATATTTGTTTGTCTTTCAGGTCATTGTCATTTTTGTGGATGCTGGTGTTTTCAATTACGTACCGTTACTTTAAGTAAAATGCAAAGTTGTTTTAAGGTTTATGTAAGGAGCCTAGAAAAATGGAATTTGGAACACCTTATCTTAGAAACGGCTGATCTTATTCTTGTGAAACTCCCCAGGTGTTGTTCTCGGAAACGCTGTTAGGAATTGTTCACAAAATTTTCCACTTTTGCCTGAAGGAATATTGAAAAGGACGTGAATGAAAAAATCAAAAGTTGCACAAAACGAAAACTAAACTGTGCTTAATAGACGTGGTCGTGCTAATCAATGACAGATTGGAAAAAAATTCAAAAATCAAATTCTTCAAGCTTCTTAGTTTCAGAAAATACGCTTTTACTGAGTTAAAGTCTCACAGTTTTTGGATATTTCACTAAATATTGGACATGTTGACAAGGTTCTTCATAACTGTTTTTTTTTTTCAGTCCTGTGCTTCCACTGGTTTGCATTGCATACAGTAAACGTTCTAACATAATGTTATTGTTTTATCCACAATGTCTGACAAGTGTTGTTTACNAGGGAATAAACAACTCAGTTCACACGGTGGTGCTAATGAAATCCCATTCGCGCGGAAAACATGCAGGTATTTAACTGTACTGGTTCCAAGTCAAGTTAGTAGTGTTCGGTATGAGGGCTCGTATTCACAAAATGCTACACGAGACTCGACTCGAAAATATAATGATTGAAGTCTAGTCTAGAGTACAGTTTGGTGGTTTTCGCCCTGATTATAGTGTACATCAGTAATGTTCTTGCTAAGTAGGAACTAGATCACTTGTAAACATTTGTTATTATTCCGTGTCAGGGTCTGGTCTGACAGAATTTTTTGAATTTGTTGTCATGTAATCTAGGTACAGCTTGGATGAGCTTGTCAATCAGTTTTAACAGTGCAGGCAATTTTTTTAGAAAGAAGAGCCAAGAAAGTGTCTACTGACTCGAGGCACTTTTGTGAATTATCTTTGTTCGAAATTGAAGTTTTTTGCCGTTCATTTTGGTGTTTCATATAGTCTTGGTTTCACAATGAATATTTAATACACATTGAGTGGCGCCACCTTCAGGCATTATTGCTTTGCAGTTGTCCTTCACAACCATGTGGTTACTAAGATTGCTAGTCGTATTTTATGAATTCACTTCCTATCGTTCACATTATGATCGATGTAACGAAGTCTTTTAAATCTGTGTCTTGATTTCATGCGCGAAACAGTTCAGTCCCTTCAAGCAGAAGCATTCATTTGGTGAGTAATTGTAAAATTTGAAAGTCTAAGTGGGTAAAACCTAGTCAAAGATTTATTGTTTTTCCTTGCTCTTATCATTGTTCTCCACAAGGGGGAGGGGCGTGCTAGTGATGTTAACATAACTAGTAATCTTACAGCTGCATTTTGCTCTGTGTAGCTGGCAACCTACAAAAATCGATTTAGGTCTTTTACTCTTAAAGCTCCTTCTATGAGAAATGTAATAAGACTGATTTTATGGGAGTAAAAGGCCCGATTCAGTTATCATTTTAGTCAGCTGAACAAGGCGAATTGCTACTCAAAGGAAGCAGGTGTTTAGTGGACCTTGAGAAACAAACGACTGTTATGTTATTCAGTTTGTGTGTGAACACCATTTTTGCATCATAAACATCCGGGCACAGCTGTTCAGTTGTGACACTGCCATGATCATTGCGGAGTTGTCGTTTTAATTGTTCCGCACAATGACGGCGAGTATTCACAATCGTGCTTTCCTCAGTTGTTGTGCTGTTGAACTCTTCTTTGTTGCAGTTAGACTTGGGGGATGGTTAATAAATTATTAGTAAATGCTGTTCATTGACCCTTCAAAGGTTTTCCACATGAGTCGGTGCTGTTCATTTATTTTGTACGCTTTAGTTATTTCACGGAGATGTATATCAACACCTTGCCGTTTTACGTAATTTTCCAGACTCATAAATGCTGACTGAAGCTACAGTCCCAGCCATTTCATCCTATGCCTTGGCCTGCTATTAAATCAACAGCAGTGTTGACTGAATCTCAAAATCCAGTGCCTGGACTAAATTAAACTATTGCCCTTGTGGCCTGTCACTTCAAGGAAATTCTTGACAACGGTGTTGGTGGACGGGGTTGGTGGACGGGGTTGGTGGACGGGGTTGGTGGACGGGGCTGTACTGATTAAAATCCTTTGCGGCGTGGTTTTAGCAAAAGTTGCCCCTTTCTGCCCATCCCCAGGAAACCGACCAAACTCCCATCCACATTGGCTAAAGTATTTATGAGTGTGGTTACTCCAGGATTGTTTATTCACCTCGTTGTCTTAATGACTTGTGTCATGGCAGTGTTGTTATTTCCATCTGTAGGTTGCATGGTGCAAACTCAGCCATTTTTGCGACTGACAATATTGAGATGTACAGAATTACTCAGATTTGCTTGTTTATTCCATGTGTAAAATGGACTTGTTAACATTTTTATATTCTTATTGTGTATTGTATGTAGCAAGGGAATGTTTATGTATATATTTTGCTTGTATATATCGTTTTAACTATAATACTTGTTTTTCTTCCTCGAAAAGAGTTTTAAATAAACATTTGTGATCTGGTCTTGTTTTCTGATAATTCAATTAAATTTACTCTTTTCTCTCATTTTTAATAACATTTTGTGAAAAGTATGTATGACTTTGCAAAATTGGTTGAATCAACGAGGCTGTTTATAGCAGTTAGTCTCTAGAATTTGGGACATGAAAACTCCCCCAAAATTTTCTCGATTCTGCAATTTGAGTGATTTTGGTGTTAGCCACATATCTCAAATTTTGGAAAGTGTGTTTTCAATGTTCAGGGAAGGTAATTTGGCCATCTGTTGGGTAGTCCCCGTAATTCATCAAATTGAGACGATTAATATTGACTATTTCTAGAATTTGGGTCAAGCCCTGACATTCAGCAAAATAACTTTTTTTTCAGCCCTAATATCTCTGGGAAACTCCCAGTACAGTTAAAAGTCTTGTTTCGGACACAATATGGCAGACAGCTGGAATTTCATTTTGTCAAATTTCTCGACAAAAGTAACTTTCCTGGAAACTGTACTTATCTTTTAGCATGGTTTGTATGGCATAGACATTTCCAAAGAAAATTTGGTAAAATTTTGAGCATGCACATTGTGCAACAATGTGGCAAGCCTCTGAAGAATAGAAATCTGCAATTTCAGCAACCACGTCAATCCTCCTGCAACTTGGCTATGTGCTCTGTAATTCTTTGGAGGACCAAGAGGAGGAGTTGAGATAATGTGCATTAAAGCTGTGTGAGACAGTAGTCTTAACAAATTTTGGGATGGTGAAAATGTCATTCACATTTCGCTTCTTGTCTTTCAACTGACAGATATTGATAATACTGAAAAGCCTTACTGTTCCAGTCACTAAAGTTGACCCACTGTGCCAGGAAATTAACTCACTAGGTGATACCTACTTTTGGTAAAAAATTAATTGCCAAAACTGATCGGTTTCATTTGTCACAAAGGCTTCTAACTGTTGCGAATGTCCAGTTTCCGCAATATTGCTATAATTTTGTGGACATTTATTGGAGGTGTAACTCATCTTTTATGAAAACATTAAAACCACTAAGCCTGAAATTCTCTAAAATCTATAAATAATTTCTAATCCAAGTCATTACCAAGAGACAATTCTTTAATTGTACAGTATGAGGCTTAAATGAAGTTGCTTTTCTTGCTTTTCTTTCAGAAGGAACAGGCATTAATTGCATTTTTTCTGTTCAGACATTTAACATTTTTGTTCCACAATCATCAAGATTTTTCCCCGTAAGTGCCTGACCATTGAATAGGGTGTACACAACATAGCCCTCACTTTACTAGCAAACAAAGACGAGACTAAAACTGAAGCAATTTATTGCTCAATAAATACTGCACTATTAATACTGGAGACAAAACCAAATCTAAACATTAATTTTCCTTTTCACACACAAAGTTTTAAAACATCACTGCTACTGTAGATTAAAAAAACATCACAAAAAAGACGAAACAGTCTGACTAGTGTAATTCATATTTTAATGCAAATTATCATTAAATGACAGATCATAGTATTGGTATTAGCCAAATTAAGAGCACCAATACATGTTCAGGAAACTCCCTTGCCCAACAATTAATTACCTACAACTGGCTCCACCGTGCATTAAAACTATACTGAGAGCTGATTGGTAAATGTAACTATTACTTTGAAATTCAATTTCACCCAATGACTACGCATCACAAAAAATCCTTGAGCCATGAAAGAAGGTAACCCTTAAAACACTTCTTGTTTTCTATGGCTATACTCAAAGGCATGGCTTAAGGAAAAACAACTACATTAATTTCTTACTTTATCGTTAGCTATTTTTGCCCCACCGAAGCAGCACTCGATATAACTTAGGTTTCTGCATACCAATGATGTTGGGCAAACACACGGAGCTGTCGTTCAGGAATAATAACCTTTACAGCGTTAACGGTAATTGCACTAAAACAAGCACTGAAACACCAACTGTAGCCGTATACACATACATGGGTCATGATTGAGTACCACCTATTGAGAGGCAGTGAGTATGTCATTGATATAAGTACAATACAGAATGAGTAATAACGTGTTCTAAAAGCAATGTAAGACGAGTGTCGTAATCATAACTTTGAAAGCCATTTACACTCATATGTTACATCTCATCAAAAATTACGAAAAACAGACAAAACTGCCAAATGGTGAACTACATTTTTCACATTTTGTCACACGCTGGGACAATTTCCATTATTTGTGAACATACATGTTCGTGTAGTAAACACCTTAAAAATATCAAACACGAAATAAAAAAACATTGAAAAGCCTCCCCGCTAAATCTCGCTTTTGAAAGTAACAGCTACATATTGACTGAAAATGAAATGTGATTAAAAAAAATCCTAACACATTGCTAACAGGACTACAATGTCACAGCTTTATCAATAACAGCGTCTCATTAAAAACCATGATTGTTCGCCACTTGCATATTAAGACAGTGAGCAGTTAGTATCAACAAGCACATTTTGATGAAACTCGTCAACTTTATATTACAACTACCAACTTCCCATAATGTCATGTTAGTTTCCAACACCCAGTAAGTGCAACCTATGACCCAAGCATAAACTAGGTGTGCACACGTAATAATAAATCTATCTAGCAAGCAGATGAGCCTGCATATACTTCATCTTGCACAATGAAGCACACCCAAGAAAATATTATGCATACCACGACCACAAGCAAATTTTTACTATTTACGTAAAATCTAATAAAATGGGTATCACAGACATACAATAATAATAACAATGCCAGACCCAGTGATATTCTTTCAAACATGGGATCAATATTTCTTCTTACCAAAGACGGTCCTCACAGGGCTTACTCTGGTAGACAAAAACATGATAAAACATAATAAAACTGGGACACAGACATAACACATTTTCTGCATAAAAAACTTCAAGTAGTGGTGTGGGGCAACATAAAAATCCAGTTTCTTGCCAGACCAGTTGCAGTATTACACCATGTGTTTACCACTTCACCAATCTAATGAAGAAACAATCCGGTATACTTCATTTCCCAACAGTCAACAGTGAATGCTTCTCACCAGTTGGGATTTGAATAGCCATTTACAACAGTTACTAGACTTAGTCTGGCTTCTTTTGTTTGGGGATAGCGGAACAGTTGGAGGCAACTGCCTCAGTTAAACAAAAACTACAGAGCGGACCATTTTTGGCACTACAGTATATAAACATTGAATTTTTTTTCAGTTTTATGTCTATTTCCCCATCAACATCGCAATGCCCGTTTTGCAGAATTCCGCAATATGGGAAACCTTAACTCCCAGACTTAATTAGTCCTCGCAACTCATTTCAAAATTGATGCAGAATTGTGCCACTCGACTTCAGCAGGAAATGTTAACACCAGTTCCCCTGGAGTAATCAACCACGCGAGACTTAAAATTTATGATTCTTGTGTCTTTCATTGCCAACTATCAATAGTCCCACATAAAAGGACAAGATAACAGAAATCTGACAGAAAATAACGCAGTGTGGAGGGAAAATGTTTATTACTCTGAAATCCATTAATTGGAGAGTATGATTCAAACACGCAATCTGGTTTTTAAACCAGAGAACTAACGGTAACTCCAGTGTTGCCAGTCCATGGAAGGTAAATTACCATAGACCACAGTTTCTTGATAAGGTGTTGGTGGGAAAGCGACATTGGAATAACAAAAAAAAACAGCTACTACAGAATAAAAAAGCTTGTGCACGGCAACTGTAATTGCTCCTTTGTTGAATTGTTGCAGTGCTCCCTCTAGGCTGATTAGTCTTGCATAACTAACCCCACAACAGAGTACTCCTGTAACTAATTTTAATCTTCTTGAAGAATATTCAGTCAGTTTTCAATAGGGAAGAACCTAACAGTAAAATCAGGTAGGAGACACAGGTGACCAAGGTGTGGCAATTGGTCTGCAACTGGAGTTTAACAAAATATTGCACCACTCGAACTGGATCACAGTGTATTGATAAGTTATAAAACCACAAGTTTGTTCTCCGATCCTGACCTTTATAGATGTCAACCAGAGCATTTGTGAGTTTGACAACTGAATTGTTTCTACATCCTGACAACGTACCATGCATCCACAAGATATATGCTATTCGAACATTCAAACTAAAAATTAAAACACTCGTAAAATACACGACAATCTCCTCAGTTGTACCATAAACTATTTACAAAAATACTGTGATATATGAGCACCAGAAAATAGTTTCACTGTTTACAAATGTTTTTTGTATAATTCCACAAATACCAAAGTTTTTCGTAAAGCACAGAAGTTGGAGAAAAAGCCACGGTTGACAACTTGTATTCAAATCAAAGACAATTTCCAAAGTAGAAAACATTTGAAACATTTGTTTTTCATATCACTCCATCTTGGCATATTCAGCTTTGTGAAAAATCCTCGAAATCTGCTCCAGAGTTACATTAACTAGTAGTGCTTGATGATAATTTTGTAATTAAGTTTTGTCTCCTGCAATTTACGGCACTTTTCTAACTTCTACGCACTTCAGAACAAACTTAAGCATTCCTGGAATAAGATACGCACCATTAGTTTTCAGTAAGACCATGTCCTGGTAGTCATATATCAGAACATTTTTGGACACCCTGTATGCAAGAAGAATGCAGTGCAATATTGCAAAGAACACGGGCCACACCTATCTCATGCACGTAAACACGCCAGTTTCAACCGAAAACGAGTATTTCTTACATCACTTAAAAACCTGCATCTTGTTAATGAATGAATGAATCACAAAACATGCATCACTATGGACAGAATATTAAAAATGTCAAAGCAGTGAACATCATGCTACAACTCATAAAACATGGTTCATACAAAATTTTGTGGACAAGATTCCGGGACTGTTTCTGATCAAAATTCGATGACTTTTTAGGACATTATGAAAGTTGATGTGGCAAAAACGACACAATCAAATTTTAATTATCAGACGTGTTGGTCTCAATCATAGTTCCAATGAACGTACAGCAAATATTCCTGATGTATGAACATTCCACAGCAAAACAATAATTCAGATCCCCAAAAATCTTTAAAATTCCAGAACATTTCCACAACATTTCCAGGGCTTTATGAAATATTTAAGAATTTTCATTGTTAAGCTAAAATTCCACACAATTTTCAAGCACATCCCAAAATATGACTCCTGTTCCACAGTATATGAACCAGAATTCCTCTAGTTAAAGAATGACAAACCTTCACAGACATATGTGAACGCAAACAAAACTTCACTAACATGATGCGCGAAGCACAAGACAAACCAACATAAAAATTATCAAATGTTTTCACAACTCAAGCCCGATTTCATGCACTGAGGTTCTTCATGGGTTAGCCTGCAAAACAGCAAAATAAAGCAGAGAATTATAGCGTGAACACCGTCCATTAAACTGACTTGGGAGAAATTAATTTAAAACAATAAAATAATAAAACAAATTCAGATTGAAAAATTGAAAGTTAAATAATACGACAGTTCATGCATTAATAAACTCCAGCATTTAAGTGGTGCCAGTACATACATTTAGGTACTGAAATTGTACAAGGACTGAAACAAATGAAATAAGTGATAAAATGTTCCAAAAGCATTCTGTTAAAGAAATAGAGTAAAATTACGAACGGCAAGTACCCGCAACAGAAATTAGCAGACTGTCTTAAAGCCTCTCACAGCATAATCCTTTAATCCTATATCTAGAAAGCATTTTTCTACTTGACCAGTTAGCAATATTGTTTTAATAACACAAATGGAGGAATACAGTGACTGTTTGTGCAATGGAAGTAACTTCAATAACAGTGTATGAAATCTCTTCTAATCAGAAATGAGCAAAATTCCAGAAAGCAGAACATTTCTGTTAGATTTTCACGGATTCCTTTGAAATCTGATTTCCTTAAATTTACTCCATAACGAAGTTCAACAATGAAATTTGTTAATGTCTTTTTAAAAACTGAAACCAATTAGAACAAACAGCAATTGTGATTTACTTGAATTTGATGAACTTTTGCCATATCTTCGTCGCTGCGTGTGGCTTTAAGACACATGCGGTTAATCACGCTTGAATGTGCCCTTTCTACAATCCCGTACCCTAGTTTTAAATTTGAAATTTGAAAAACAACCAGAAAAAGAATCCTTCTGGCTTCATACAGTATTATCATTCAGTGATCATGGTGTCCATCTGAAGACTTACTACGTCCCCCCCCTCAAAAAGACATGGTTTGTACAAGTTTAAGGTGTCAAAAATAAAGTTTAAATAGCAAACCATCCCATAACAGTCAACACAAACACAATTACCAGCAGTCTACCATCAATAGTCGAAAATATGCATAGTTGTAACGAGAAGTAACATAATTCCGAGGCTACTCTCTAAACCTGACTCTCCATACATTTAAGGTCATCAACAGAAATCATACAGCTTGATTCATACTCTGAGTACAGTTCTTCAAATGCTGCTAAGCTGAGCCTATCGTTACCTTCAGCGGCCTCATCGGGGATTTCCGCCACGATGTTGCTCGCACCACTGACGTGCACGTTTAAGTCATCATCTGAGAAGCCTCTTTCCGGCCGGGCAAGGTGGATTCGAGGAGAATCAAAATCGGGGGTGGACGCTACCGTCCGGTCGGTGGTACTGGATTCCATTTCGACGGAGGTCGCCATGTTCTGAGGAGGCTGGTAAGGAGTGTTTTCTGCTGCTTTCAGTATCTGCTGTGTCATCATGTCTGACATGTCAATCAAGTCCTGGTCATTTTCTCTGTAAGAAAAAGTTGTTGTGCAACATTAAGTCAGGTAGCTGAACCCATATGTCAATCAAGTCGTTGTCCTTCATTTGCTTGACTAGTTCTGTGAGGTCTATTAGATAGATTCTGTGCGGTGAACATTGCAAAGAAGGACAAAAATTGAACAAAAAAGTTCTACATAATTTCATCAAGTACTTGACACTTAATTCAATTCAAATACAACTTAATAAGAAGCTACTTTATTTTAAATTACTATAATGACATAATTTACATTAAAATTCCAACTCTTAAATTAATACACACATCTGATATCACACATGATACACTCCAAAGCACAAACTAATTGCCACATGAAATATCATGTCAGCACACTCTTGCTCTTGTAGTCTTGAAGAATAAAGCTGATCAACATTTACTAAACTTCATAACAATTTTAAAACTGAGATCGCAAACTTTATCCTGACGAATTCTGCACAAAACAGTCACCTGTTGAACATGACGACAGCGATCACACCTGGATGAGGTACTGGCGGTGGGATCTCTAGCTTGTCCTCTTTCCTGCCAACCCAACGAGGTCGTTTCCACGGTCGCCTTGAATGAGTTGCCAGGGTCGCTAGGTTACTGTAGGGTTCTTTGGCACTGGGGTCAAACACAGCCACGTCAAGATAAGGCATGTCTACTTGGACGTCTCCTGCAATTTTGCAGTAAAATAGTAAAGCCTGGAATAGTCTGAATGTGTTTGAGCTCAGTTAGAAAATTAAAGCAATTACGCTACAACCAACAATCTTGAAGGCTTTCTCTTTGACCTGACATGGATCCAGGGTAATGCACTGCTCAGTCACGTTTGCATTGCTGTAACACATAAAGTGCTCTCCCTCAACCCTCTGTCAGTGTACTATCCGACTGCCTCAGGTCATGAGTCTGTATTCATGTCTGTCATAAAGTCCATAAAGAGACATAAATATATACCAAAATAAATGAAGTTTAAATAAACATTCAAGAAACCGTAATGGGTGCGTCTTAGTGCACCAAAACATGAATTACAAACCATAATGAGACTATGATGAGACCTGTGAACATTTGTTTTAATGATACTGAACAAACTGGCATCTAGGCACTGGTCTACAGCCTGATCTTAACATATTGTATTAAGGTAGGTGTATACACTTATCAAATCTCCAGGTTCCTAACTAAAATGAGTAAAAAGGGAGTTTTAACTAGTTAGACATGACTCTGAAAGTGACAAAAATCGAAAAAAAAAAGTTTTTTATGTAGTTCGTTCTTTTAAAAAATCGTATTTTTTAATTTTCAAAAAATCCAATTTTACCTCGATTTTTTTTTCAAAATGCACAGGAATCATCATCAATTGTTTCCTTACGCAATATTCTACTTATCCATACCAAATATGTGTACAAAATCATTATGATCTTGATTTTGTGGCATTTTTTGTGTTTGAGTTGGGGCAAGCACGCCACTTTTTGTCATTTGATCACTTTCCGTCTTATAACTAAAAATCTGGTCCATTTATCAAAAAACCCCGGCACGCGATTTTACTTCAGTCCTAGAGGATTTCAAATTTGCAACTTTCGTAAAAATTGACCCACGTGTTGTGGAAAAATAGGCCCGAGAATCTTGTCACTATCCTGAAATCACGAGCCGAGAAAAACGGCTTTGAAGTTAAGCGGTCCATCGATTGCCACTTGAGATCAAATTTCGTTCAGAATGCGTGGTCATTATGTTCCAATTTTTGTTGAANAAATGTAAAAAACAGTCAAAATTATTTTTTTTGTGTATCCACCTACCTTAAATAACCCTAATGTTAATATTTATAAATTCAATGAAACATTTTGTTGACCGTATAACTGGTTCTCATCACACACATTACAATATCCTACCCGCATCAACGTGGTGAATGGTGACCACATCCAGGTCATCTCTGAAATCCGTGGTGTGCAACATACCCGCATACCTGTGAAGATTCAGGTGAGATACCTGGAAATGAGCAAATACAGTATAACCAAGTTTTCTGAAGAGGTACTGACACACCAGTATATACATGTAATTCCTGTCAGTAATGCATACAAAGTTAAGTGCTAACAATGATTATTTGACACAAACACCCGCTGCTTCTTTAAAGCCTCCATTTGCATTTTTGTAAGTGTCAGGAAGCTCTAAACTTTCATTTCTCTAAAACTTTCCTCTGGAACAACTGAGAAGAAAAATTGATGGAGGGTCTTAGGAACAATAATTAAACAAAGACGGCAGAAAGTGAATCAATGATGTCACATGATCAAGAAAATAGGAGATTCACGATTTTCATGATGTATTTGTAAAGGGCTAAGTGAGGTTAAAACAGCACCTTATCTGTGGAGTGAACGACAGGCTTGTTAATCACCAAGAAACACTCAACACCTACAAGTTGCTAAGATTCCCACATCCCCAAATCACCGCTCTTTGTGGAGGGATAAAAATGCATTGCATGATTGACCTAGGTTTCAAAATGCACGACCAACAGCAAACTTCTGAATCAAGTTGGATAAGTGAAGAACATTATTTCAATCGTGCTACACTCAGCTTTTCAAAATTTTCTGTCTTCATTTCATCACTTTATTTGCATCAAAACAACAAATAACAAAGTGATCTAATTTTAAGGTAAAACAGCAGTGTGCAACTGAGGGACAAGAGCCCCCTTCCCCCGAATGCACAGCATTGTGGGTAAATGCCACAGTATTAGCAATGGCGATACAGTAGTGGCGATTACCATGTCCTCCAACAGGAACCGGTTCAGTTAAAAAATGTACCAGTTGCCCAGCATTGATTAGATTTGGACTTTAAAACCATGTCATGATGAGAACCATACTGCTGCCAATCAAACAAACTGACAGAACATTAAAGAAGACTTGATATTCATTTTATATCTCAATCTCCTCACCTCTAGGTGAAAACTGACATCTGTTGTCTCCAGTGGAACCAGAAAGCCAGGAGAAAATATTTCTTCAAAAAGTTTGCTGGCCAAACCTGCAACAGAGAGAAACGTTTTGCAAACAGCGGTAACAACTAATGTCATGTAAATGTTTCCAAACTATAAGTGACACACGCATCTTGTCATTGTACAGCTCATGAGTACAGTTTAATGCAAGGTCTTGAAAAATGTGAAATGACATTTCTGCAATAACAATCTTGCCTTTCCAAGAGGTTTTTGCTCCTTTTCTATAGAATACTAGCAACTTAACAGCAACAATTTTACTTTATAAGTTTGCCCCTTTGTCTGTTGTCACAGCAGCAAATCATTTTACACCATGCTTTTGAATCTCCTGGTAAACTATTTCAAACGTTTTGTCACGTGAAGCACAAAAGTTAACAATTTTGCAAAGTTAACATTACTATCATTGCAGTAATTGTAAATTAAGTAAATAAAAATTATCACTCTAAGAATGACAATTTCGAACATTTGAAATGATCAAATTTGACATAATTAATAAGGACCAATTAGTGAAAAATACTTAAATACCCATCCAGTCTCCAAGCTCAAGTTGCCTCTCTTCCCAGAACTGTTGCTCTGAGACTTTGAGTCGACCAATCACATGTTGAGGAAAGAAGTGCTCCACCATCTTGCTTGCGTAGAGCAAGATCAATTTGAGATCTTTACTGGGAAGTTTAATTTTTTTCTTCAAGGTGGCGTCCTTGAGGCCAGTACTGCTGAGTTTTTGTCGCCGACTAAAAAAAAAGAAATTAAAGGGACTAAAAAAGAAATTAAAATAGATGAAATTATTAATTAGTACTTATTAGTACTAAGTAACAGACTAAAGTTTCAGACCTGATAAACATAATGTTAGCTAAAAATAGTAGTACAATACAAAATCCTCTGTCTAGCTGAAAAACATGGGTTTGGACAAACCTTTCCATTTCGTGGAAATTTTGACTTCCTGAAAACAGGTTATAGTTCCCTGAAAATATAATTGAACCAAGGGCAGAATCTAGTAGGCATGACTCTAGATGCCAGCCACCACACAGTTAAATATAAGTATACTGAAGCACATGGGAACAACACCATGAAGCATTTATCAATGAAGTACAAAATAGAAAGTGCTCTTACAAAGGAATCGCTGAACCACTTACTTATGTACAGCAGAGCCCAACTTCTTCTGCAAATCTTCAGTTTCAATTACGAGATCTTTGTAGACGTTTTCATTGCTTATCGTAGCAGAAAATGGCTTGAAGTGCTGGTTTACAAACCACCTGTAAAACAAAAGCAGGGCACCTCAAGGTGATCAAGTGTTGCATTTCATACTCCAACTATGAATGTTTCTTACCTGTTGGGTTTACAACTGTAACAGAGCAAGTCTCCACTGAGCATCAAAAATGTGTATTTCACCTCATCAGGCATACGTTCAGTTCAGTCACACATGATAACAATCAATTTCATGTAGGCAAAGGAAGGAAACACCCTTCTCCTAAGCCTGTCGCTAGCGAAGTGCCCGACACCTACAGTCGCATGCCCATGTAACAAAGGCGCACTGAGATGCAACAAAGACATTAGCATAAGAATAGCTGAACATTTGCAACTAAATAAGAATAACAATAAGCGTAAAGTTACGAACGTCCCGTCACACAATGACTGTGGTTATGAATGCACATGGACTTTTACGATTGTCTTCAATTTTGGGGGGAGGGATAAAGGAACAAAGACAAGCGTCGGTGATAACCACAGCCAGACAACAATCTTTCCCACCCACTTTACTCTTACAAAATTTAGATCAAATAAGAATCGCAGTTGTTTGCAATGCTTCGTTGCGTGAACACAACATCAACTCACTGATATTTGAGCTGTGGCTGCACAATAGTTTTGTCCACCATTGCCTTCCATGCGTCCAACTCCATTAGCTCCATCTGGGCCTCAAGAGCAGCCAGAGCTTGCTCTGGTCGGATCTACAATGCGTGTACAGTAAATGTGTACCAAACATCAATACATGGCTGAAACCAATTGCTTTAAGTTTTCATGGATCCCTGAAAAGCATGCGTACGCATCAGAAGAGAGATTAGTAGGCGATAACATCTTCAAACTAGAAAATGAAACGTCCAACTCTTTGTCCAATTCACTTCAAATTTGACATCTTACTAGTAACCCAAATACACAAACTTGTACATTAAACCCTAATGAGCAATGTGCAAGAGATATTATTTTCTATGAGACGTCGGCAGCCGTCAGTTTTGATGCACCGACAACTTCCCATAATACACTGCATAAATAACTGTTGTAGCATAAATCATTCGTTCGTGAATTCTGAATTACTGAATTATTAGTGCAGTATAAACCATTGACTAGTTCTTTTGAAACGCAGAAATCAATTCCGATTAGACTTTAGTAGTGAAATCTAAAAATATTTTATGCTGGACGTGTAATAATCACAAATACTAATTTTATGTGCTTTGAACTTAACAGCATTAAAAGCATAACAGACCCGGTTTTTGACCTATCAATAGATACTTTAAAAATGACTTTCTCATCCAGTACTTTGAAACAAAATAACCCTCTGTAATCCTTGATAACCTTCAAAAAAGTTTGGAGGAAAATTTGAAAACTCGTTTGAAATTCAAAGTCTGTTAAACGGGCAAGAGTGACCTACGCTTTTAGCGAATTACACGACAACTGTTGGAAAAGACCACCCACTAAGGACCATAATGTCCAATCTATGACTTAAGGAGTATGAGTTCTTAGTTGATTTCTGCCTTTAACTTGGAAGGTTGACGCCAGCGACGCATCAGCAGGTGACAGAAATATTGAGAATTGGTGGAAATCATCAAAACGGGGGTTTAGTATCCAGTCCAATAAAAGAGTGCATCCATCAAAGAAAATCGCAACATGGCACTGAGGTTTATTTTCGAAAATAATACAGGGCTAAAGTCACATCATTTATTATGAAAGGGCTATTAAACTACAGAGGAATATTTCAGTCTTAAAAACTGACGATCGGTTCCAAAAGACTTGCATTTCGAAAACTGACTACATTTAACAATCCACAGCTACTCAAAAGTATCAGAATCTGAACCTACTTGAAAGAAATAGTTGGAGGCAAGACCTGGGCCCACAGTCCTTCGGGCGACAAAACCATCACTGGCAGGGACTCTCCCACGCGGCTTGACGACAGCGTAGAACATGAGTGTATCCCAAAAGCCTCGACCCCCTCGCCGCAAAAGGCCAACTGAAATGACGATAAACCCAGTGAAACAAAATGCAGATTAAAATTCTACACGTGCATCGAAGTGCATTAGTCCGCTTGTATTCTTAAAGGAGACGGGCAGACTTGAAAACTTCCTTCACAAAGAACCATAACGGGGCTCTCGTGCTTTTGCTCAGGTGTTTTGTGCACGTCCAATGTTCCTCAACAAGCGTGCAAAGTAGAGCAACGTGAGCTCATGCAACTCAAGAAAAACAATTTGCGGAATGGCTCAGGTACACCGAGTACTAGGTGCCAGGCATGTCGACCTCTTGTATGAATGCCATGTGACTAGGAGAGGCTGGTAATTTAAAAAGAGTAGAAAGTGTAACTTTAGTTTGTGCCAGAGTCTCACCTAGTTCAGGGAAATAAATCAGTCATAATGGACTCCATGAGACCATGTGCATAACAGGGCAATTATCAGTTGCTACAGTATCCGTAAAAGTTAAAGACATAAGTGAGAAGATTGTTCAGTTCAAACGTCGAAAAAATTCTTTGTACATACCCCAGTACCAGCTGATAATCAGTGCTACAGTACAAAACACAAAGCAGTTTTAGGAAGTCAGATTCCCAGATACTTACACAAGATTACAGACAATGATGCCAGGGGGCAGCACACGACACCGGCCAGAAGCGCACACACAGGCTGGAGAACACCTTGCATTAACAGGTTCCAGATAATAGCTTCAAACAGCACCAAAATTCTGTTTCCGTCATCTGCACAAAGGTAAACAAGTTGATCAAAGCATAGGCAAACCAGTAACAGGCCTGCAATTCATTACAAATTTTGACAGACAAGGGTCTGGCCGGGATTCCCATGTATTACCTTACAATCAAGTTTGTTGAGGATTTAACTTCTTTAGCTTTTTGACACTGGCTGAGACCGGAATTCTCCCGATTTATAGCACGCAGCCACCGGCTTTATCACAGATATTTCTTTGTAATGGGGAACAGATGCAACATGATGTCCTTGTTAATCCATTGATTTCTCAATAAATTTGCCTTTATCACAGAGCATTTAATACATCCCACAGTACAGTAGTGGAAATTTGCCGGCATTATAATACCAGGAAATGTGCTAAGCTGTTAATAATATGAGTAGGCTGTAACCTCAACCTCTCTATTACAATCACCTGAGTGCTCAAAGTCATAAACCATGGCAGCTCCGAAGGAAAACAGCACCGTAGCCGCAGGAACCCAGACAGGGGCCGTCAACCCTGCAGCCAGTGACGCCAGACAAGTGACGATGACTGCAGGGGGCATTAGCAGCACAATGGCTGCACTGCCTAGCACTCCCTTGATCACGTAATTCCATATCCGGTTGAAGTGGCGAGTCAAACTCTTACCAAGAAACCCTAGAAGAGTTGCAAATACATCAGGTATCAATAGGCCTTGAATGTGTTATGCTGTAAGTACGGAGTGCTAATATTCCTCCCTCACCAATTGCTCTAGCATGATAATTCACTGTGTTATCTTCTCACAAACCAGAGCTCATTTCTGGACTATTCATTTGTTTTCTCTAGAACTACTACTAACCATTATAAGTTAAGAATTACTAGTCTAAAGTCTAAGTCTTCATACACCTCACATGTTGGTCGCATCACATGACCTATCGTTAAGTCTGAAAACATTATTCTGAGCTGGGACTTTCTGCCAACCGTTAAGACTCTCTAGTCCAGTGGGCTATCGGAAGAACAGCTCTTTCGTTTTGTTTCACAAACAATTACTCACGAGTACATTAACANTGAAGATACAAAGGTAAGCGTAAAAAACTAAAATTGCCACTAGGGGGCACACCGGTAGTCGGATCCGTCCGAAAGTTCGCACATGCCGTCCCATTCATGAATGGAATATATGTTCCAAATTTCATGAACGTATGTCAAAGGGTTTTGGAGATAGAGCAGCGGACGCCGCCCAGACGGACGGAGATGACGGCATAATGCGTCCACATATAAATATGTGGGCGCATAATAAGTTAAGAATTACTAGTCTAAAGTCTAAGTCTTCATACACGTCACATGTTGGTCGCATCACATGACCTATCGTTAAGTCTGAAAACATTATTCTGAGCTGGGACTTTCTGCCAACCGTTAAGACTCTCTAGTCCAGTGGGCTATCGGAAGAACAGCTCTTTCGTTTTGTTTCACAAACAATTGCTCACGAGTACATTAACACTCTAAACGACTATACAATAGCAGTTGGTGAGGGACGGAGACTGCATTTCACATTATGGGGAAACGGATAAATTACACTGCGGTAGTTCAACTGACCTTCATTAAATATTGATTCAGTACATAGTATTACAGTACCAGACAAAAATGTTTAGACAAAACGACCTAGAATTCCCAGTCATGACAGATTGGCAGGAGTCGAATTCATCATCAAATAATAAGTCTTCCATCATAAGAGAGAATTAAGATGGATGAACACGAAAGTTAGTGAAGTGTTGAAACCATTCTTAAATTAGAGTTACGTCGCTCTAATAGTTATTCCTGCTAATTTTTGCTGCTAATAAACAAGAGTACGTTATCACGACGGCAATATGGTACTTTGAATATGGTTGTCGTGTAACCGTATTTTGACACAAAAAAGAGAAATATTGATTTTCTTAAATTGAATTATGTAGCAATCCACTTCATCTAGTAAATCGCCATTCATTACAAGAACCACTTGACATTACAAGACGATGGTACAAAGTTAACTGAAAAATGCAGATTAGTAACATACCTCTGTCAGGCTGTGACTCAAAGTGATCACGTGACTTGCGTACGTGCTGCCACAGTTTGCGTAGGCGTGATATAAGTGTGTGGGTTAGTGACGACTGTCGAGGGCATAAGGCACCCTACGGAGTGACAGAAGGAAATGACTATGTAGTATGAGAACTGACTAGGTTGCATCAGGACAATTCAAAGTCTAAGCCATGACAGGTTTGAATGAAAACAGCATTGTTGCAGCAGGAACTCAAACAAGATTCATGTAACAGAAGAAAGTTGAAAATGAAAAGTGAGACGCGATTCATGATCCAAGTTGCCAACGTTTTGGCAAACCATCATCAAGAAGCAATGTCACTAATCGACAATACAACCAATACACTAAATGAACATCACAATGCATGAGTAGCACTGGTAAGCAACAAGACAGTGGTTTTATGCCAATAAACCAAAACTTTGACAACTTGGATCATGAATCATGTCTCTGTTTTCACTTTCAACTTTCTCCTGTAACTAAGGCAAAAAACTAGACGTGCTAAAGATTCGTATAAGTACGGCAGTAATACTTCACTTACTTAGCACACAATATGGCCGACACGAGAAATTACAATTTGCCGAATTTCTTGAAAAGAATGTTTAAAAAGTTTAGGAAAGTTTCCATTATTTGAAATATTTAAAAAATGAAAAAAATTGCAAATTTTGGCAAATATTTTTGTACAAAAAAGTGGAGAATTAACCGTAAGTATATTTATCTCATCAAAGTCAAATGGTCACATCAGGATAGAGTTCAGTAACACTTGAACTTCGCTAAAAAACGATACTTTGCAAGATTACGCGAGATATTCGTGTGTAGTTTATAATAAATGAGAACACATGATCTTAGCTAGAATTTAGTGAGGTCCTAGGGTTACCGAACTCTACCCAGGTGACCACATAATTGTAAGTCGGAAAAGTTTTCTGTTGCAGCTGAAGCTTGAATTTGGGACCTTCTGTAATCTGTCACAGTTTCAAGCCCTGGTGGGCATAGGAATATTTTTGACTTGCGACTTATGACGAGATATCTACTTTACTCATAGATAGCAAGAGTCAGCAATAATATTCATGATTCAAACTGCACTACCACTTTCTCATGCTCTGGCTCACAGCACTGAATACATTCACATCCCAACGAACCACCAGATACCAAGCATCCAATTAAACGGAAAAAATTAAATCTTCTACCAATTACTACTCAATAAGACATTATTTGCAATATTCTGTCAGAGCTAATTTGACTATAAAAGGAGAAAGCGTGAAGACGTGTGATATTACAACAAATCCAGTTTTGTTGAAGATTAGCAGTAGTGATTTATTCAATAAATACTGCAAAATATTCTTCAATTGTTCGGTCGATGCACTAATTTAGATATAAGAGAGTGAGAAGTTCTAAGAAATAAACATAAAATTGCAAAAATATTCATTTCCAATGGTTAACCTGGAAACTAGGGATAAATGAGAATGCGCTGGTTGGACAATTAGTCAGAGTTCTTGAATTATTATAAGCGCATGTTACTAAATGCTATAATTATGAACATTTCCTGTCACCTATAACAACTTCAGCAACGTTACTTTGTAAGGTGATGGCCAAAATCTTTTTGGTGTTTTTTTAAACTGAAAATATGATTAACCAATTCTTTAATATGCATTTTTATGTTAATTATAGTTCCCCAGGCCCTCGCTTACACTTTGCGAGCAACCATAGCGAAATGATGCATTTGTCGTAACTGCCAAGAGTCCAGCATCAAGTCTTAAACACTATGACCAACTACAGATTGAAGACAGTCTGCATTCAATTTGAGACGATTGTATTGTTTGTTCAATTGGAATGCAGAACTCATTAAGCTACACTGCTTCAATCAATGACTCTTCATAGTAAGGTGCCAGGTGATCGGTAATTAATGTTTATTTTAACTTTTAGTTGAAATCTATCAAAGAGGTCCTGTGCCTTGTATTTATTGTAAATATATGGCCAAAAATCTTAGCTTTTACTCTTAACAAATATTGTGTACAGAACTACACCATAGATCTTACGTTGTCTTGAGAAAGCTCAATGTCGGGCATGAAAGCCTGAGAAGACAGCAAAGCTCTCAGGCTTATAGGACTGCACCAGGGGACCACAACCTGCAAGAAGAGACAAAATATATTGAACACATAGAGAGACTAACACATATCGCATTTTTTAAAAACAGTGAAAACTTCAAAGAAACAAGTTAGACAGGTGGCACTGCTTTATAGACATGATTTGTCAACATTGGAAGTCGTCTTTTAGCTAAATGTTAAGTACTTCATTCAGTGTACAGAATACAAATTTCACCTAATATAAACTTAGCAATACCAACATATAATGTGCAGAATAATGTCACCCTATGTATTTACTTGGTAGGTTTTTAAGCAATAAAACCTTCAAAAATCATATATTGATCAGCCATTTATTATTTACACGGATCTAAACACCAGAGTACAACCCCCCCCCACATATACTTCAGTAGTACCAGAACCAAGGGCAAAATATAACACTCTCCACCTAACAACTGCTCTACCTCAAAATGAACCTCATGTTCAAGTCAAGAATAACCTGACAAAGGGTGAGATTTCCTCACCATAGAGACTTTCGCAATTGACATTTTACCGACAGACAAGAACTGAATAAGGGCACAACCTAGAGCAGGGATTTACAGGACATTCAGCCATCCCACCACCTGCTGACTGGACATTTTATTTCATTGAGTCTCATCTGCTCCGATGTCTCAATATCCCACAATTCATGGACACTGCACGTTAACCTCAATATTACATAATTTAAAGAAACCAATGGTCAGGAATATCCTTCTCCTTTTAGTGGATGAACCATTCTTTGACAGTGATATACCAAACAAGACAAGGTTTAGACCCTTCAACCTACTCCGACAGTCACTAACCAGTAAGAAGAACATAGTGTTCCAGCTCCAGGCCCAGGCTCTGTGCAGGAAGTTCCACCACCTCCACAGGGGGTATGTGCTGTACGTCTTGCGTTCCGTGTACTTCTCTACAGTGAAGTAAGGCTGCAAAAGACAGACATACCTTCATATCAACAGCAAGAACCAACAGAGGCTAACATGAATAAAACTGCGGGGAGATAGTTAAGGTTCTGTGTAGGACCTTACTAAAAAATGTCCAAATTTGGCTAACTTTGGAATGTCATATATATATCAAATATGGCTGATTAGATGCAAAATATGAAATTTTCAGATACTACAATACTTTATGCACTGTTCTCCAAACCACTGTTAGGAATTGTTTTTAGACGTGTTCCACTTTTACTATATACAGGAAAATCTCAAAAAGCTGCATAAAATGAAAATTACATTACTTTAAAAAACTTTGTGAAAAACGAATAAAATGATAAATGAAACGATAAATTAAAGAACATCTTTTTGTGTCATTTTCTTGATACCTTTGTTTTGCTATCAAAGTACCTTTCACATTAGACTGCAATCATTATGATGGAAGACTAGATGGAGTCAGAAGTTGCTTAACTGGGTGATGCTACTAAGCAACACAGTCAGGCAGTTAAATGACACGCTCACAAGCTGTTACTAAGAAGTCAGAGAACCCATACTTCATTGGCACCATCAAGTCTTCAATACCCGACAGCTTACCGTGTCAATGAGACTTCTCCGCTTGGCCGTCCTGTCAGCCGGCAGGTTACTCAGTACCGTTGGGATTATGGTCGCCTCACTGAACAGGTGCCTGCGTATGACGTAGTTGCGCGGCAGCCATATTCGTGTCGAGTGCGTGTAGACACGAGCAGCGTGTCTGGCCTTGCTCAGCTCTTTACGAAGGACAGGCTCCCTCTGTGGAGGAAACAATATAATTCAAGAGATGCCAACGAGAGCTTCCACAAAAGCACTCCAAAAATCTTGTTTAGTGGATGCCATCATGAGAAGGGTTACATAAAAAAGTCACGCCTACGTGAGAAAATTTTAACAACTCAACTATCACTTTCAGGCAACACAACACCGACAAAAAACCAATGATTAGATTTTCTAGGGAGTCCTGATAAATACCTAATGCATAAGCTCACACATTTATTTCACATTAGCCTATCTGGGTGACAAATTTTCATTTAAACACCAAGTCACAATGTACCTTTTGCAACTTCCAAGCTCACGGCTGGCGGCAGTGCAGTGCTCCCAAGAGCAGTGCACTGGTGAGATGTTTATGAGCTTGGAAGCACAGATATACAGTCTACCCATTAACCTGTGAACAACACATACTGCAAGTTGGAGAAATATCAGCAAAGATGAACTGCCTTTAAAGTAACCACCAAGATTTCATCATGAAAACCTCTAACTTTCAACACAGATCACTCGCTGTAATGACAATGGTCTCAAATCTTTCCTTAGTCTAATTACAGGTGATTTCTGGCTTTGAAGAAAGCTGACAAACGAATACGTTATGATCAGAAGCAATAATGAGCTGTCGTCAACAGTCGGATAAAACGTGCATGCAATTTGAGAACCATTTCTCGCCACTGAATAAAGGGCACCAAATTGGTTGTCAAAATGTGATCATGTTATGTGCGACTATTGCCAAACTGTCAACTATTTCCATGTCCAGGAACCATTTTTCAGTTAAAAGCAAAGAACGAAATGATACCAGTTTATAGCTAGCAGGGGTTTAAATCAAGTGAAATTTTTGGACAGAACATGGGCTTCTAGATGAATTTTAAAAAAACTAAGACACCTATGACAACAAGCACTGACCCTGGTAACAGAATACTTTACTAACCTCCTTCATAAAGTTGAGATCCCTGGACAAGAAGTAAACTGCCTGGTGGAGCCGCTGCTCTCGACACAGCGCGATAGAGTCCTCATGAGCAGACCACAGGTTCTGGGCAAGAAAATCCTCCTACAAAAAAACATGCAAGGGTTATCAATGGTAATGGCCATAAAATAATACCGAAAGTGAACCTGAATATATTAGAAAGACACAATTTGTTTTTATAATGAACTTTTTCCTTATTTTAATCAAACTGATATGAAGGCAAAGAAAAATGGCACAAAGTAAAACGAAAATGACACAAAACAAATTCTATCCAGACTTCGTGCAGATGAAATAAAACAAGATTTTTTAAATAATCACAAAGAAATAAATTTCAAAGTTTTCAACCACATAATATTTATTGTAATTTATGATTCAGACATTGTTAGGAACCGACACCAATTAAATTCAACTTAATCGAAGAAATTCAAATGTATGCAGGTTCAATGTTCACCTTTTGCTACCAACTGTGATTATTGGAACAAAGTAAACGATCATAAAGACTGTGACACACTACCTCAAAAGCTTCTAATTGTTCATTCATCCAAGGTATTATCTTTGACTTCACAGGATAGTCCTTCTGCAGCCGTAGCATCAGCTGACGAAACAAAAATACTGAGAATTATTGTTTTCACAAGATACACACACACACCACCATAACAGGTGAAATTACTACACTGCAGTTAAAAATCCACCATGTCTTTCCACAACACTGCGTTCAGTCATTTAACAGAAGTGTACTGATTGATAACTATCCTACAGAACAGCAATTCTCCAGCACACAGCTGAAGAGCGGGGCCACCTATATTGATTCAAGGCTTCAAAGCTTGAAGACAGCTGAAGAGAAGAGCACCCCTGTATTATTATAAGGGTACCACTTTTGAAGCTCGAAATAGCATTTCTTGCTTAAAAGAAGGCATTAAAATACTAAGCTGCTTATTAAATCGTAACATGCTTTTTATCAACAAATAATCGCACAGACTTTTTAAATTAACCTTTAAGCTGTCTTGTGCATCATCCATAACTGAGTAGACAAAATATAGGAAGAAGAAATTCCGTCTCAGGTCATCATGTATCCTACGCATACCGACCGTCACTTCATTCAGCATTTTCTGTCAAGACCATTTCTGCACTTGTGAAGAAAAACTGGAGTCATGCCTTCTCTAATTTCTGGCACATTAAACTTAATTCAAAGGAGCACCTCAATATCCCTTCATTGTAAAAGGCCAATAACTTGAAAGAACAAAAAGAAACTAGTCCACAAGTGACAAATGTGCTATTCGTCATTTAGTGGTCCGATATTGGCTAATTAGTAGCAGTGGTTATGCGCAGAAAGTTCATCTTACAATAAAAAGTGCGGCGATTCTTCACTAATTATGCACAACATTAATCGCCAAAATAGTCCTTCTTTTTATTTATCTAAGGTTGACGTGCTTACTTCAGATAATTAAAAATTTACCATCAGCATCTGTTGCTGTTCGACATTACTACACATTGCAAACAAAGCTAATCTTTATTTTAGTCAACAGATATGACAAAATGAAACTTCACATGTTCAGCATATTTTATGCTAAATAGGTGAGAAGAACTACCATAATCTAAAATGTTACCTCAGTTTTGTATTTATACAGTTTCTTGCGGATTTTCGTGGTAGCTCGGATCATGGCCATGATTGACTTGGCCTGCTGCACCAGAAGGATGCCTGTAACATGAAGTGCAACACTGTTACACAAATTAACCAATCACAAACTAGAGATGAATTTATTTATGCATAGCAGTAGGTAAGATTACAACCTGCAGCATATTCCCCCAGTTAAAACTTGAGGGAGACATCTTATCATTGATTATGAAACTAAGTCTGGATAGCAGCTTCTTTACCATAGACAATAAGAGCTAAATTATTGACAATTACTAATCCATAAAATTAAACTCATTTCATGGAACAAATGGATTGAACCACATTAAATTCTTCTCATCTGCAGGATTTTTTGAGATCATGAAAAGGTCATGTCCAATGAAGGCATTTGTTTTCTACCTCCTTAATGCTAATACAAGTTAACAAATGATTAAATGCCTAATTCTCGACAAGGTTGAAATGTAGAACATTACTTCAGCATGTCTCATCAAAAATAGATACAACAAAATTTCCAATCCATCCAGAAAACGACCATCAGTTGTGGCAGTGATCCAACTCGTTTTTAAAACTCCAGGTGGCGCTGCTCAGTTTACTGACAGGCACATTGACTTACCCGTTCCAGCTTGTAACGCCTCTAACTCAGCACTGTTCAGAATGGCTGTGTAGACACGTCTAAGGTACTCTTCCATAACAGAGTTGTTCAGTATGTCAGAAATGTCATCTTTTGTCTTGTTATCTGTAAAAAGAAGTGAGTCAAAAAATACTGTATTGCCAAAATGCTTTCCATCTATTCTCTGTCATTGCTTTGGCCTAAAATCAGAATTATTTCGGAATATATTCAAAATTTTTCGAAAGCTATCAGAAACAGCTGCATGCACATTCAAGCAAAACGTATTACCATTCACACACATGCAATGCAAAAATGAAACATCAACTTTCCCTCATGGAAGTAGGCAAAACTTGCTCTTTAAATATATTAAACCATTCACACCATGATGTGGCCCATGCAGCAGCACCCTCTGTGAGGCACAGCCACCCGTTCACTAACCGGCTTTGATCTCCGCCAACAGCCTGTTCTTGTATTGCACTAGCCAGCCTTTAGATTCACGGTCCAGGATCACCTCCAGGATGTCAGTACACTTGTGAAGGAGGTCTGAAGAGCAATGGAGTAAACACACAATTCAAGAAAGAGGAACCATAGAAACATATCTTGGAGGAACAACAGTTCTCAAAGAGCAAGTGCCGAAGTTGTTTAATCAAAGACCAGGCTTAACATAATGAGCAGCAGGTCAAACTATGGAAATGTGAACTGAGAGTTTGGCCAATTTACCTTAGTTGCACGTGTGCGACTTGAGAATTCTAACTCTTTGAACAAATTTTTTTCAAACTTCCCCCCATAAGAGGCAAACCATGTGAAACTCAGTATTTTAAAAATACCCTGACAGAATTAGTCACCTTAGAGTCGACAAAGCAAGTGCAGAAAAACACTTGACTTGCTTTTTTTGTCCGCACCATTTCGCAAGCTAGAACTTGTAAGTGCACTCTGAATCCTGCAAATGCGACACTTGAGATTTTGGGCAGTTTGTAAAATAACAACTTGCCAATTTTCATAGCATCCAAGGCTGAAGGGAAGCACTTCAAGGCACATTATACAACCTTGATGCTGAAACTTCACTTTAAAATTCTCCCCCTACTCTAACTCTCTTAATGACTTCACTGGCTCAGACTGTGAGACATCGTCTGAACACATAATCATACAGGGTCACTGTGTAAAGCCAAATGTTAACTCTGAAAATGATACTACTCCCTTGACTTGTTGAACAACTCCTTTATCCACTTTTTATGAAAGACTATAAGAGCAATAATACATGTTTTTATCAAAAAAATTCAGGAAAAGACGACTTGTAATAAGAAACAACGGAATATGGGACACAGGGATATGAAAGACGCAGCATTAAGATTTCTTCAAAGGACACCAACATGTTACACACTCTATGAAACCTTCACTTTGACATCGTCTTTGCAACACTACAAGAGTATAAAATGTCAAAATAACAATAAAACAGCTAAGTTTTCCAAAGTGAGTAACCAACTATTCCTAACCATTTTTCATTGTAAAATTGCAAGAAATATAACTACATGAATTTAAGGATACAGGAGATTATTGTGGAACTGAGATCCTTATTGAATAGGACTATGATGTATTTTTAGAATTCGATTCCAGGTTTCTTTGAGAGGAATTAGGTTATTTTTGATTTCTTTCTTGCTTGTGAGCTTAATTCATTTATTCTACAATAAGTAGTTAATTTACCACTCATACCAATTTTAGCAACAAAAATTCATTAAATACGATAAGAGTCCAACTAATCAATTACCCCCGAGCTATTTATTTGATCAAAATGATCTCAATAATACTTTTCAAAAGAACGATACAAAAAATTGTAACATTGTAAGACACATAACCGCGAAAACTAGAACTAAAAATCGAATCGAAATGGGCCTTGGCGTATCGATATCGGGCGCTCTCGCATCGCAATCCGATTACAATTTGATTGACCATCCATCACACCTTTACTATTACACAAAGCTCACACTAAAGTGACTAAGCTACGAATGACAACTAAATGTATGGCAGCTAACCTTTGTTGAGCAGTCTCAGATCTATGTCTTGTCCATTTGGGGTTTGGTACAGGTAGGGCACGCTAGGCGGGTCAAGGTCATGGTTATTGATCGTCTGCCAAAACAATACAGCAACAAATGTTAAGGAATAATGGTTCCACAATCCAACATGATGATCCAAGCCTCAAGCAGTAACTAAATTCAATTCATCCCAAACCCATTGATTTCCTTCACCCTATGTAAGGAAGATGGTGAGACCATTTTCATAACAGAAAACCCCCTAAACCAAGTTAGCGTTTTTTGACGCTGAATTACAGCATGTTAAAATCTGTACCTTAGTTTCCAGACCAATAATTACTGATCACAGGTGAAATTAAGAATATGCAAATTACGCTTATCAAACAGGACTTAAAAATTAGCTTGCAATGATAGTGCCACAATCTTCATTCAGTTGGCAAGATGACCGTACTGCAATTCAACAAAAGCAATCAAAGTTTGGAAGGACTGACCAGTCGCAGTGATTTTTCGAGACTTACTCTGTTGTTCCGTATTTTCTTCGTGGCAACAGACACAAAAGTGTTATCACGATTAAGGAAATTAAGAGAACAATTTTGTACATGAAAAACAGTTTTGAATCTGTCTTTTCAGACTAATAAAAATGCAAAATCAAAGCAAATATATTGGCTGATTTGTCCAGAAGTCCGTTTCTAAGACACTATTTCTGAAAAATAATTAAATCTTATACAGTACAAAGTCTTTTAGAACATAACTGCTAGTTACTACACATTATTTATTATCATAATATACGGCTGCACTTCGGGAGCAAGTTTTCAGATAAGCAAAATTGATTAAACACACAACACTTTTCATTATTGACAGTCTTTATTCCCTTTCGTTCATGTTTGGAAATTACTTGACTAATCCTTTATTCATGAATTGTAAGGTGGGAGCTGTCATGTGCTCTGGCTTCAGAATTCAATTCAAAACGAAAATAAAATGACGGTTGCCACCTTCACGCAGTGTCAGTGACATTATTTACGACAGGAACAATGTTAAAGTAGCAGAAACCATGTAATAATCCCCCAATGGCTGAAATTCGAGACCGTAAAGAGGAAGCGGGTCATTTTTACACTTCTATTGGTAAGAACTTAAGAGAAAATACAAACTGTAATACATTGTGAGCAGGAAATGATATCAATCCCACAGATACCACAGTGTCATTACAGAACTAGTAACAGTACAATACCCTATTTACCCACTAACAAAACAGCGATCATCGATTATTGTATTATAAATAGTACACAGACCACAACGGCCCAGTTGACATTGACTGAGAACAGACAGCTCTACGTTCATTACACAATTATTCGCGGTTCAAGGGGCATAGCAATGGCTCTGTCATGGCCGAGGCAGCCTCACCTTGTGTTTCTCCATCACCAACATACTACACTTGTCCTTGATGTATTCGCAGAAGTCGTTCCACTCCTGCTGTGAGCTTGGCTTAAAACAAGAAGGAACCATCTAGCTACATGCAAATAGTACATTACTTTACATTACAAAACCAGCGACAACAAGATACTAGATAATTGTCTAACATATATGACATCAAATATCTACATGGCTTTGTACATCACCCGAAGTGAGATTATGCATGTTTTCGGAGGCCAGTGTAACTTGAAACTGGAATAAATTTATTATTAAACGAGTTTGAGACGATTTACATATCACAGTTAACGCTTGTGATAATAACTCTGGACAGAGTAAAAGTGTTGAAGTTACGTGGGACCATGAAAAAATGTTCAAATTTGGCTAAGTTTAGGGCATCATATCTCAGCAATGAAACTTCACAAGATATCATTTTTGTACAGTTTTCCAAAACAAAATAAATACAGAAATTTTATATGAAATGTTCCACTTTTGAGCCAGAGACTATCAAAACATAGCAACACTAGGATTTTTATGTTTTATAAAAAACTCAAACCAAAACAAAATAAAAACTTTAAATATGTAACATTTTTATGACTTCACTTTAAACGTTTAGATTCAGCAACAGTTGGTACCAAAAAAGACAAGTTCAGGTGACCCAATTGATAGACCTAAAAGTCAAAAATCGATTATTCTACATACTTTATATGATAAGAAAATTTATACTTTCATTGGCATTAACTCAAACATTTTGCAGATAATTGGCTTAATGCCGTCTTCTTGATCAGTAAGGGTGCTGAATGCAATCTACAGATTGCTACCTGCATGGTTTCATTTCGCTAAATCTCTTTCTTACTAAGCCTGTTCAAACCCCAGCGGATGTAGAATATGCTTGTCGTTGACTGCCCTTACTACAAAACTTCTACCATCCTATGCATATAACGGTCATCAGTTTCATTCCTAATTCCACAAATCACTTGGCGTTTAAGTCATAAAAAATTTTTGAAAGGCTGACACGTTAAGAAAACCTACTTTGAGATCCAGTTCAGCCACTAAGTACTTTGTCCTTTCACCGTGTATCTTCTTTGTGATGTTGCCAGGAGTAGTAGACGGCATACCAATGACCAGGTCTATAATACACCCCGTGCATGGCTCAATGACAAAATGATACAATACCCAAATATACAGAGATCGTTTTACTAAGCACCTTAAGTTGGTTCAGAATTCTACCAATTTAATGTTTACCTTTTGGGTACCAAATGATACTTTGCAACTTTTTGTGCAAACCAACTGCTGCACACAGGAAAGAGATGTTTCTAAACTTGAGTGGCAAAGAAAAAGTAAAATCCTTTCTTAACTAAGTTAGTCATTGCCATTTACATAAGATGTCTCTGTCAGCTGACAGCAAGGGCATCATGAGATGCTTTTTCAAATTCGAAAACGCACAACCCTCTTGTCGCACATTTTGCACAAAAGTCTCCCAAACAACAAAAATCTAGTCTCCAAAAAGTTTATGGAACATGTTACTGAACTTACCGAGTAGTTTCCACAGCCCCCTGCCCAGACCACGGATGGATTCGGACACGCTGAAGAAGTGCGAATAGAACCTGTTCCTTGCCGTGATAATCAAAAGGCGCAGTGAAAACGAGGCATCCTGTCAACAATAATGAGCATACAAAGTGATATTCACTCACACACAACAACATAGCAAATACCATGACAGAACCTGAAAAAGATCCTAACTGGACGCTTTCGAGAAAAAAAGTTGAAACAAACCCCTATGAGCCAAAGATTTTCTCCAGATCATCTCGTATATCTGACATAAATACGGAAAACATGGTCAAGATATCGCCAACTCATCCATTATCGCTTCTTAAAGAGGCATCAAAATACTTCAAGTCTGTCACTTGTGAGCTGGGCATTAGTCACCTGAAGGAGCTCACTGGAGATGTTTCACACCGCAGGCCCTTTGAACTTATTCCTCGTTTCCATCACTAGCAACAACACTCACTGTAATGTTTCTTAACATGCAGTTGTGTCAAGAGAAATTTGTGTGCCCGTGTTTCACACAATACACCTCACCTTCAGTAATTGTTCGTGGGCTCTTTTGCTGCCTTTCTGGAGGAGTTGAGTGAGGCGCCATCTGTGGACTTGGCCGGGAAAGTGGATGCTGTCCACTTCAAACTCACTACAGCAACAAAGAATGGCATCTCACACAATCAGGTCAAGTAACTTAAACATTCTTTTTCATAAATCCACACCACAGGAAAAGGTTACTTCGTTTTGACAACACGCTCCAGAAAACAGGATTCTTCACGGATCTCTCTGACTACAGGTTGCTGTGTACAAAACGGCAAGGTGCAAAGCTGTGAACTTATTTTGACCTCAAACTTATGAGCACATAACTTGAACACAACGACAAACATTATGAAGATGCTTTGAATAGAGTCATTAAAAATGTAGGTCTAAAATCCTTACACTCATAATCGTGCCAATCGTGTTAATATCTAACCATAGCATGAAACATGGTGAATCGCTAGATTTAAACACTGCTGTCATAATGACAAAAATGTCAAACTCCATGTTCTGTTAACGAAAAAAGCGGTACATTACCAATTTAAATTAGTTTTTGTTCTCGTTAAGACCCTAACATAGTTCTTTAGCTGCATCATATGCAAAAATTTCTACTGGATTGTCCGATTCTCCAGGAAATTCCAGTTACAATATCTCCAGATGAAATGCATGAAGGGCTATACCGTGGCCCCAAGAAACATCTAACCAAATGCAATGTCTAGAATGCCTTACATAAAGCGGTATCCTGCAATGCACAGAAAGTTATCCTCCTCCTGAACACCGCAACAAATGAAATATAAAACAAAAATAAAACAAAAAAATCTTAACTTTTAATTTTAATTATTTGTTTTCAACACACAAATTGGTCTCTTCATAAAAATGCCTTACATAAACTGTCTCCTACCAATCTATGATAAAACACCTTATGTCAAGTCACACTAGCAAAGCTTTGACAGCCTCAGCCACACATCCTATAGTGTAACTTTCTGGCAACAAATTACATACTCCTTACATTCATCCTTTTTCCTCATTGATTTCTCTCCCAAACTATGACTTTTCAAGTCATTAACATGCTTTTCTCCATTATCTCTCAACTCCAGGCCATTTTTGTTTTCACCTGAAAAATTCGCAGCAAACTGCGGGTTCTAAAATTACAGCAACCCTCTCATACAATAATCAGCTCATGGGGTGCATAATTTGAAAAAAACTTGATGTCCGATAGCTTAGCTATAAAGTCAGTTTTTGAGGCTATTTGAAATAGCAAAGCTTCAAGGCATGGTATTAATGGACACAGTGAGGAGGAACTTGTCTCATTATCAGTGTATGTACACCTATTTGTTGCTTGATCGGTGTAGACATTTTTGAAGCCTTTGAATGGCAGAGAGGACAACATTTATTTGTCTACCTCTTACCCAGCGTTCCACACATCCTGGAGTTGTTTGTCATTAAGTTTCTTCAGGTGACCATTGGCACCAATCGCTACTTCCTCAAGTTCATCAAAATTTGGGGCTTTAAACAGATGCTCAAACGAGATACCTTCCTGCAAGGAAACGGTAGACAGTAGAGAAATGCAACTGCATCATGCCATAAGAGCTCTTTAAAGTGAGAAATTTCACTGAGATAAATGCATTTAGTCATCTAGGAAGATTGGGAAAATTCATCACACAGTACAAACTGTGCCTAGAGTACCATGTAGGCACACCTATGTTTTCCTAACCCCCGTACATTTAGCTTCAATTACCTTAGTCCCCTCATTCAGGGACTCAGTAATGGACAGGAAGTGAACATTTACAGACTGGTGCATTCATACTAAGGTACACTATGATCACTTGCGCATCTTTCCCACCAATTCCAAGTAGCAGGGTTTGACACGAACTTTTTCGTTAGCTTGCATATCGGGAAGGCAAACAAAAACAATTCACTTCTTTAATGCGAAAACTCACTAGCCCAAATTTTCAAGTTGTAAGCCTTTCAAATCAACAATTACATTAATTGCAAGTTGTTTTGTTTCGTTTCAGTTCTGGATACAAATACAAATTCACTAACTGTTTAAATCAACTAGCCCTTCGGAGCACACCATTTTTGAAACTTCGACAGCAAAAGATATCTGCTGTTGAGTCGTCGGGCAACAATTAGTGTCAAGCCATGAATGGTAGAATTTTATGATTCATATTTCACAATGTCAGAGGGTTCTGAGCTCTAGAGCATTACGTGAGAAATTCCACTTAGCATAATAGTTTTTTATCTTGAAACGCAAAAAAATATTTATTTTCTAATTCCTTGAAGAAAAAGATGAGACCCCCACAGCTGATGACGATGGCAGAAATATGAAAGTACAAAAGATTGGCTCTATCTGCTCAAACTACAACCCATGACACCCAAATCCCAACTACAGCAAAGCAAGATGAGCAATCTCACGAAGACATACCCGTTCGCCATTCTCTGCATCCACAACAGAGGGTGGGAGGTTGATAGGAAATGTCTTCCAGTGGTACAACAGCTTTTCAGCTACCTTCAACGACGAGAACACACACATGTATTTACTGTATTGCAGAGATTTTGAGGATCAACAATGAAGCCTTTGTTGTGAACAGGGCACTGATTGGAAATCCTTACTGGACACACCCATGGGAACAGACAGTTGCGTTCGAGTGGTTTCTATTCTGAAGGTGATTATTGAAAAACTCGTACTAATACATTTTGTCTGTTTTTCCCTCAAATTAACAAAATGTTGGTAAGAAAAAAAATATAAACAAAAATGGCCTTGTGGAAAAGTAATTAGAAGTTCATTCAAATCGAGCACAATACGTCATCAATTAAAAATTTCAAGAAAAGTGAACAGGAAGCAAACTTTGCTTAAAAATGTGCGCAGTTCACACTGTGCAACCGTCATCAATAAATGTTGAAATTTGAGCACTTTTAACAATCCAGTGTGTTATAGAAAAAAATGGAAGAATGACAACTTTCGGAAATATTTCCGTTTGAATTGAGGAGCTTTATTGTACCACATGAGGAGGCACGAATGTATCATTACCGATGCCTTTGTCGTGTTTTCTTGACTTTGAACAACTCTATAATACTGTGCTATAAAAGTGTTGAAATGCACTGTATAATGACACCAAGGCAATTTTATGTCAAACAACCAAAATGGCGTTTGGGGGCACTTTAATTAATAAAGTCACCAGGGGGCACAACGGTCACTACTGTCAAGAGTACTACATAACAAAAGCTTAAAGAACCAAAGTGCGACAAAAGTTTCCTCAAACCCTGATTCGGCAAAGAACCTTAAATTAATCGAGATTGAGAGATTTTACATACATTGTGACAAAATCTCACCAACTTCTTATGCAACAATTTTGCAAAAAAATATCTTCTTTTCATTTTTAAAGGGCTTCTAACTACGTAGATTGAATCAGATTTTGGCCAATTCATAGCAAGAAATTCAAAATCAGCGCATCTACATAGAGATTCATGTGCCACGTTTTGTTTTAATCGCTAAAGCATTATCAAGACAATAGACCAATGTACATCCTAACAGCAATCAAGGTAAAAGAGTTCTGCTGCTGATTGAGAGAATGAGCAGCTTTGCTAGCCTGAATGGACAAAGGCTTTTTACAGAGCTTATCTCTGTTATGTTCTCTGGCCATATTATGCCTACTGTTGAGTGCATCAGGTTTATTGTCTTGATAATGTTTTAGCGATTAAAGCAAAACATTGAACACGAAGTACTTGCGCTGATTATTCAATTTCTTTCCAATTATGATGTGAATGCCCACATTTTTATCAAAATACTATCTAGCTATTGTGCAGAACTTGAGCATGAAAAAGCAACAATTTGATGTGATATATCTCTTAAGGAATAAAATGATAAAAATCTCACTTGGCCGTCCGCTACTGCCCTAAATTGTCAAAATTTTACTGAACATACATAAAAATAATAACACAAACATGAAAACAGATGGATTTATGCACATCTGTTTTCTTTACAGACTACCTCAAAATATCAATTGTAGAAAAACAATATCACTTCCATGCAGCAGTGTCAATGCCGCCCATACCTGTTTTATGTGCAGCATCAACTCCCTGGATACATCGTCCAAACTGTCGGTCTCCAGGGGAAACTGCAAGGGCTCTCTCTGAAATAAGTCGTTGATGCTCAGTACATTGGCAAGACAAGTCCAATTGAGCTGGCTCTCAGACACATACAATAGTTTATGTCTGCATGTATAGCATCCAGAAACTGCCTTGCACCTTCTTAATAGTTACGTAATCTGCTGTTACTATGGTGATCAGGTGCCACTGAGAAATTATGACATCTGGGTTTAGGATCTAATCTCTATACACAAAACTCAGAATTAATAAACACTATCATGGCACACTTCAAGTGAACTTACAGGTTTGCACTCAAATACTCAAATCATGCAACTAAATAGATCTTAAGTCTCCAGTCAGAGTCGAGTCTGAGTTCAAAGATCATACCCTGGGCCATGAGGTAATTATCAGAGTTGGGCGAACTCAAAGACAACAGTGGTTTTCAAAAAGCTTCATAGAAGAAAGGGTCAACTTATTGACGGACATTTGACCTTGATAGTTTGACTCATTAGCCACTAAACATCCAGCATACAATTGATCTACTCCAATAATCTTTGTGAGAGCGAAGTTACGCTGGAGACAGGTCTTAAAGTTGCAATAAAGTCACCTTTCATCACAAAACCAAAGTTTGGATATGAACCAAATTGGTATTTAACTGTTCCTTGTTTAAATTAGACGTGATTTAAGCAGTTGGAAAGAATTGACAGTTCATACAATGGTTTGTTTTGGCGGCCATTTTATGTGCCAGGCATGGTCTCAGTCAATACTGCCTGTCAATTTTTCCATGCCCAGAAACCACTCCTCACCTGAGCTAAGAACAATTTGAGATTGCAGTGATATATAACTCTAGTTTCTTTGACAGAACACAAGTTTGTAGTCGATTCAAACCTATTTTACAATACAGCCATAGAAACCGCATTTAGACATGTAGTAACACACAACATACTTGATAACATGCTTAAACACCCATCCCCCTCCCCCCATACAAGCATGGGCAAGAAACAATCGATAGTTACTCCAAGTCGGAGGCAACAGTTTGGCATGAAAATGTGATGGTAGGCTGCGATGTTCTATAGAAAATGCTAAAGTGTGTGGTTTGATCTACTGCACTGCACTAAGGGATACGTGACGTCGAGTACAACGAAAGTTGAATCTATTAGTACGGTGATTTTTGTGAGATTTGCAGAGATCATAAGTCAAAATAGGGTGTCAACAAATTATTGCATATCCTTTGCAGTTATTTCCTGTATCTTGATGGCGGGTGACAATTCTTCAAAACTCACTCGGGGCCTGGTCTAGGCAGGAAACAACAGCTTCACAATGTAATAACCTACTACCGTAATAACACCCCTGTCCTCTGAAAGGTGGAACGACAACTTCCGATATGACGTAATAATAAACCAGCTTAGTGAGGAATATCACTTTCCATTCATACCGTTTGAACGAGGCTATTCACAATCTAACCACTAGAAACCATAACCCTAGCTACTGAATGGAAGGTACATCAAAGCAGGTAAGAACAACCTAATCTAATAAGAAACTGAAACATCGGTGGAAGGAAGCATCAGTGATTTTGTAACAAAACAAGTATAGACCAATCTCTTGGGCGTATCAGGTAATACGGACCTCGGGAGANAATCTAATAGTACGGTGATTTTTGTGAGATTTGCAGAGATCATAAGTCAAAATAGGGTGTCAACAGATTATTGCATATCCTTTGCAGTTATTTCCTGTATCTTGATGGCGGGTGACAATTCTTCAAAACTCACTCGGGGCCTGGTCTAGGCAGGAAGCAACAGCTTCACAATGTAATAACCTACTACCGTAATAACACCCCTGTCCTCTGAAAGGTGGAACGACAACTTCCGATATGACGTAATAATAAACCAGCTTAGTGAGGAATATCACTTTCCATTCATACCGTTTGAACGAGGCTATTCACAATCTAACCACTAGAAACCATAACCCTAGCTACTGAATGGAAGGTACATCAAAGCAGGTAAGAACAACCTAATCTAATAAGAAACTGAAACATCGGAGGAAGGAAGCATCAGTGATTTTGTAACAAAACAAGTATAGACCAATCTCTTGGGCGTATCAGGTAATACAGACCTCGGGAGAGCAGTATTGCTGTCGCCATCTGTCCTTGGGCGATACTGCTCTCTCTCTCGGTCAGTAAGACCTGATATCACCCTTGGAACGATCCATATTTGCATTATGCTTTGTATGCTTGCAAAGTGATATTTATGCATTTTCGCAGCATAGTTACATTTATACACAGCTCAATATGCATGCCCTACCTAACACACCACAGGCATTTTTAACACTTAGAAGAAGGTAATTAATTAAGAGTTGCATGCAAGAATATTGCATATTTAATTTTAAGATTTTACCTCAGGCTCTTGGTCAACTTCAGTATCCATTGATTCATGTGAGCAACTACAAAACAAAACATCTGCTGAGACAATCAAATAATGACTCATGCACTTATAGCCATATTACAATTTGTTATTTATTCAAACTCGCATGCTATTTCATTTTTAAAATATTTTCAGTGACAAAGCATTATACAGACACCAACCAAGTTTATTGATTCCATCAACAGCTAGGTTACCCTCCGTGAACTGGGATTCATTCCACTGTATATTTGTGGGTTTTTTACTTGACCTAATTACTAGTAGGGGTTGCAACACCAAATATGTCGAGGCGAAGTCTCAATCTTCAAACAGATATGAATCAACTTAACAGTGAAGAATCCCAATGAAGCAATCGAAAAACTCCACCCTACTCATTGCAAGTAGAAACACTAAGTCGGTACAGTAAAGAAAGCCCAAACTAAGTTTCCCTACTAAACAAAACAAGAACCTAAGCAATGGATTTCAAAGATAATGACACTGTTTTGATGATTTCCTTCAATCCTCAATCAGTCCTGGTAATGCATCGGTTGGCGTCAATCTTCCAAGTAGAACACAGGAACCTATTTTAATGCCACAGATTCATTATGGTCCTTAATTGGTGGGTGGCCTATTCTCACAGTTGATGTGTAATTTGCAAAAAATAGGCCATGCTTGTTCGCTTAACACTAGACTTTATAAGGAGTGCCTACTATTATAGAATACGGAATGAGAGTGGATGGCTGTGCCTCGAACAGCAAGTACTTAGTCTTAGACCTCAATGGGATTAGGTTAGTAACTAAGTAAGTAGTCAGCAGCATTGATTGCAACCAAATTTTGTAGAGTGAAAAGTTTCACGTCAGCTCTTCTATTTTCCAAAGATGGCCAGTTTGGCTGATGAAGCATGTGGATGCTGCAGGTGTATGCCACATAACGCTAAATCATCGTGAGAGACCGTCCGTAGTTGGTATACTAGTATGGTGCACCTCAGGACGGTATGGGGTCAACAGAAAATTACTGTTCTACTGCGAGTCTACACCAATGTGACAAACGAGAGTAGTTCTACTTGCTGCGTCAGCTGCAGGTATGCTTATCTCTTTTTAGGCAATGACCATCGCCTCTGTTGGCCCGAACCAGACCGGCCAACAGAGGCGATGGTCATTGCCTAATCTCTTTTATGACACACAATGTGTGACAGGGCAAAATGTTTTCAAAATAATGTGGATAAATCAGTGGAGTGTGAGTCGCCTGAGGTCCCTGTCAAGTCCTCAATTCTACGTTATGAGTCAGTCGAGGGGCTACGTTGCCTAGCTATAGGCCTATATCCGATCAGTGCCAACTACGTCTACGATGATCATCGTGCATCGTGTGAATTGCGAAGTTCTGAAAACCAGGAACCGTTGCAACAAGCACATGAAGCAGTATCTATTGCCAATGCAGTTCATAAAGTAATCGACCACAGGCTCATTATAAATAACTTACAGAGCAAATAACTTTTATAAACTTTCCACTTCCATCTCTGTCAGAGTTAGCACTAGACGTAACGTAGGCCTGATTTCAGAGCCAGATTCGACGGGAGGGGTGAGTTTTGTCTGGAGCAGTGGAGGTGAGCCAGGGCTGCAAATTGCACGTCGCTAGCTGTTTCGCCACTGGTATTTTCCCTCTTTTGCAGCAACTTTCGTGCTCCTTGGAATGAAGCCTTTTCAGCCCAAATGCGTTATAAAAGCATTGTAGAATACTCAGTGGTATACTCTGTTGTTAGCAGCATTAGCCAACACACAAGAGGAGTTTTCTTGAATCCCGAAGCAAACTCTCGTGTTTTCTCGTAAGTTATCAAATTCCTGCCTCTCATTTCCGGAACTTAGGTGAGGGAGGTTGACTGTTCCCCGTCTTCTCGAAAATTCGTTTTAATCCTCATAATCTTTCCATGTCACAAGACATTTGTATTCACAAATCAAATATAAATTGCTTATAATGACACTGGTTTCTTATTTTGTGTCTATTTATTGAAGTATTCATTATTTGAACTTAACCTTTGACAACCACGGTTATCATTTCAAAATTGACCATGTATGCTTCGCATTGAAACTTAAGTATTCTGGACGTGATATCAAATTTTCTGCAATTTTAAACTTGAGATTTCACGCTTCGGGTACCTTTTAGAAATGGCGGACGCTGCACCAGCCACCGGAGAATTTCGTGGAGGTTTTGGAGGTCGTGGTCGCGGCAGAGGACGTGGACGTGGAAGAGGTCGTGGCCGTGGTAGGGGTCGTGGTCGTGGAGGAAAGGAGGACAAGGAATGGATGCCTGTGACTAAGCTTGGTCGTCTCGTTAAGGATGGCAAAATCAAGAGCTTGGAAGAGATCTACCTGTTCTCTCTACCTATAAAAGTGTGTTTAAAGCAGTGAAACATTTTGAACTTGTTTGATGATTTGTGTTTGCCACTTGTGTCATGAAGTCATTTTGTGCAAGTGTTCTGCATATACGATTCAGGGCTTGGTAAGAGTGGAGTTATTGGGTCCCTCTTCAGAATGGCTACTGGCAACCAGTTTCATTGAATAATAGATACTGTCGTTATTCAGTCAAAATTGATTCTCTGCCGCAGTTCATTTTGAAGAGGGACCCTGTTTACTCCACTTATTACCTAGGGCTTGTTGCATATCAATATCTGCTCCCTGTGTGCAATTTGGCACTATTCCTTGGATGCCAAATGGGAAATGAGGTCTCCAAAATATGTAAAATTGAGAACTTGTGTGGAAAACCCATGTGATGCTTGTTTATCTGTTTCCTTAGTAGAGTAAAAATAAAAAATGCGGCGAGGCCTTTTTTGGGTCTGGCATCGCCCATTATTTTCTGTTCGCTTACATTTAAAGCTGATGTGTTTTAGTCATTTCACCGGTCACCCTTGTTCAGTTCCTACCTAAAGCAGATGTGATGGTCAGAAAACTTTTGCTACAGATGCTGTACTAAATACTTACCTGTAGAAAGGTGAAGATTTTCTGCTGCAAAAGTTACCTCAACTTTTCTAGGAATTCGAGATCATTGATTTCTTCCTGGGTCCAAGTCTGAAGGACGAGGTGTTGAAGATCATGCCGGTCCAGAAGCAGACGCGTGCTGGTCAACGTACACGTTTCAAGGCATTTGTGGCCATCGGAGACTTCAACGGGCACGTCGGTCTCGGTGTCAAGTGCTCCAAAGAGGTCGCTACTGCCATTCGTGGTGCCATCATCCTGGCGAAGCTGTCTATCATCCCAGTTCGTCGTGGTTACTGGGGCAACAAGATCGGTCTACCCCACACAGTGCCTTGCAAGGTGAGTACTGTTCAGTCTTGGTTTTATATTGAATATCATTGCCGTAAGTCTGCAGATGGTGTTTTTCTCTCATTTGCCTCCTGTGCACTAGGTCCTCCTTGCCTTTGTACATAGTCTATATGAGACACTGTCTTTTAAATGTTCAGTTCTGCAGAGTTTGATTGGTACACACTTCTTCATCTAGCTTGTCACTTTCATGAATGTAATGGAAACAAAGGAAATGCTACTTAGCTAAGCAATTAAGTTTGTTTGTGTTTCAATCTTAAAAACTTGTTGGCTGTGTCGGTTACTTGTTCTGTCATATGACCTGGTTTCACTCTCCGCAGGTACATGGCAAGTGTGGTAGTGTCCACGTGCGTCTCATCCCTGCCCCCCGTGGTACAGGCATTGTTAGCGCCCCTGTGCCCAGGAAGCTGTTGAACATGGCAGGTATTGACGACTGCTACACTTCAGCCGCTGGCCAGACAGCCACTCTTGGTAACTTTGGTGAGTACATGAATGTTCAGCTATACATACCTCCGTTCTTTTAAGGTTTACTGCGCAACACAACTTTTTGACTTCGAGGGCCATGTCCATACAAAAGAATTCTCCGTAGTCACGTGCTAATGAATAGGTTTGGCTCCTGTTTGTTTCAGTACTGTACCGAATACCTTGGTGTTCTCCACAACCTGTTTTGAGTGTTCAAGTGTCGCTGAGTTTAGGGTACTTGAGTCGAATTTGAAAACCTATGCAATGAATTGGAAGTATTGGGAGATTAGTCATTTAGACATTTTGGATTTCTGATACCAGTTAGTGCATTTATTCCATAATTTAACATGCAAGACTGCCCACAGTATGAACACGGGCTTTTGAACTTGTATATGAATTTTGTGTTTCCAGTTGAGTTAGAATTTTGTGTTGTGGAAAACACTACCAAATTGAAAGATACTGGTATAGTATTGAAAAGAAAATTACTCGATTCCTAAATCGTAAAGTGTTTGGACAACTGAGAGTGTCGACCCATGAACGCTTCTCGTGATAATGTCCGATGCTGAACAATTAGTTATGCATTCATTAAGTAAACACGCCCTCTTTTATTCTGTTCACAGCCAAAGCCACCTATGCTGCCATTGGCAAGACCTACAGCTACCTGACCCCTGACTTATGGAAGGAGACCGTGTTCACCAAGTCACCATATCAGGAATTCACTGACTACTTGGCCAAAATGCACACCTCGGTCAACACACAGAGGCTTGAACAGAAGGTTTACTAGCTACTCACCAGTTGGAGCTAGATCTTCCTTTCCATGATTTGTTGTAATGACTGCAGACGAAATAATAACTGAAAAACGTGATGGAACATGTTTGTTTTGTGTTATATCATTTCATGATTCCCCAAGCGATCCTAATAGCTTTTGTTCACACCACCCAGTAAAACTGCCATAAGCACGAATTTCGAGCAATTCAAAGTTCCCCGGTATGATGTTGCTAGTTCATTCACTAGTCTCTTCATGGGTCAGATTTTACCTTGGATAAAATCTCTGTCCTTTTGCAAGGGTTGATCTTAACATTTCTAATAAGGGTATCTTAAATGGGTTTCTCAATTTCTCAGGCTGCCCAATGTGGTGACCCCAAGCCTAATTGCTGTTAGAGGTGTGTGGCACCTTTACAAGTTTGCATTTTGCCAAATACCTAGGAAACAAGATTTTGAGTTTAAAAGTATTTTCGGAAAGTAGGAAGCCCTGAAGCATAAATCACTGAAAGTTTCATATGAATCTGTTGGGCCATTTCCGAGATGTCCTGTTCCAAATTTGGGCATGTTTCTATGGTCCTATATAACCTTGAGGGGTATGTGTAGCAACATGCGTGTTTAGTGTATTGAGGTTGAATGCATGGTTTACATTCTGGATAGGCCAATGAGCTTCCAGAGCTACTGTTAAAACCAATGTTCATTGGGCGTCCAAGTGCCGATCTAGCAGGCTGGGGTGTTTTAAACATTTAAAAACGTTGGTAGTAACGTTATATTGAATGAAGTTGATTAACCAGGTGCATTGTAAGGCAGTTCAGTTGTATCTCCAGTCTGAACAAAGGGACTTCTCCATGAACGCCTTTATATTATGCTAAAGAACATGTATAGCAAGTGGCATCTGCAAAAGCATAACCACCACCAACCAAGTATGGCTTGATAAACATGTAATATAGTATATAGTGAAGTCTCTTACTACTGAGCTGCTCCTTGGTAGATGCTTGCAAAGGGATATTTTTGCAGTTTCACCGAAATGCTTTGTGAAATAACTTCCACCAGTAAACGGTAAAACGGGGCTACCACCCTTTGGGCTCTTGAAAAAACATTGTAAGCAAACCAACTTGTATACAACTCTTGAGGAGCGAACGTTTCACATCAGATTCGTTTTAAGGCAGTTCGGTTTTGGTTGCTTTAATTCATAACCATATTCGATATGCTCAGTGGTGATGCTTTTCTAAACTAAGGGAAACGCTTGACCATGAATTAAATCGTCAAATGTAATGCCGTTCCATTTCAAGTTGATTACAAACGGACGTTCAATTGACGCATCCTTCGTTTCGACTTCGCACAAGTGGTGTGCACAAATGGACGTGAAATCTCCATGGACTTTTTATCTGGATATTCCTTAAGCATTATATACAGGGCACAAAATTGATTATTTTGTGTCGTCTTGTACATGGAACCATTACTGAATTTTACTTTGCCTACTCTATCAGGGTTCAGTTCCGTAGACGCAATAATATCGAGTAAGCTAATTTAGTACGGTCAGGTGTCAAGCCTGTTATCTGTACAGCAACAGAGAGGTTTCGCGAAGCGGCGTGAACGTGATGATATTTGACGCATACTTAATTGCGCGACAAGTAATTTTACCGCGTCGTCCACAGTACATCGAAGTTATTTTGGGAGATGTCAGAGGTGTAAATAAAATTTACCACGTAATTTATATTCACAAAATTGTGAAAAAACGTGTCAAAGGAAGTGGATGAAAATTTAAATCTCCCGAATACTACAGAATGGCGGTACAATGTCTTTCTCACATCTATTCATTCACCGAAGATGTTTCTCTGAGATGGTTCCAGTTTAGGCTGGTTCATAGAATTATAGCTGTAATGAATTTATACAAGATTAGCGTAACTGATAGCTCAATGTGTAGTTTTGCTTAGATGAAATCTATTGTCCATTGCACTGGTCTTGTAACGTTACTCGGCAATTTTGGACTAATGTCAATAATTGGCTCGAAGATGCCAGGGGCGGATACAGGATTTTTATTTAGGGGGACCAGGGCAGAGNTCTCAGGCTGCCCAATGTGGTGACCCCAAGCCTAATTGCTGTTAGAGGTGTGTGGCACCTTTACAAGTTTGCATTTAGCCAAATACCTAGGAAACAAGATTTTGAGTTTAAAAGTATTTTCGGAAAGTAGGAAGCCCTGAAGCATAAATCGCTGAAAGTTTCATATGAATCTGTTGGGCCATTTCCGAGATGTCCTGTTCCAAATTTGGGCATGTTTGTATGGTCCTATATAACCTTGAGGGGTATGTGTAGCAACATGCGTGTGTAGTGTATTGAGGTTGAATGCATGGTTTACATTCTGGATAGGCCAATGAGCTTCCTGAGCTACTGTTAAAACCAATGTTCATTGGGCGTCCAAGTGCCGATCTAGCAGGCTGGGGTGTTTTAAACATTTAAAAACGTTAGTAGTAACGTTATATTGAATGAAGTTTATTAACCAGGTGCATTGTAAGGCAGTTCAGTTGTATCTCCAGTTTGAACAAAGGGACTTCTCCATGAAGGCCTTTATATTATGCTAAAGAACATGTATAGCAAGTGGCATCTGCAAAAGCATAACCACCACCAACCAAGTATGGCTTGATAAACATGTAATATAGTATATAGTGAAGTCTCTTACTACTGAGATGCTCCTTGGTAGATGCTTGCAAAGGGATATTTTTGCAGTTTCACCGAAATACTCTGTGAAATAACTTCCACCAGTAAACGGTAAAACGGGGCTACCACCCTTTGGGCTCTTGAAAAAACATTGTAAGCAAACCAACTTATATACAACTCTTGTGGAGCGAACGTTTCACATCAGATTCGTTTTAAGGCAGTTCGGTTTTGGTTGCTTTAATTCATAACCATATTCGATATGCTCAGTGGTGATGCTTTTCTAAACTAAGGGAAACGCTTGACTATGAATTAAATCGTCAAATGTAATGCCGTTCCATTTCAAATTGATTACAAACGGACGTTCAATTGACGCATCCTTCGTTTCGACTTCGCACAAGCGGTGTGCACAAATGGACGTGAAATCTCCATGAACTTTTTATCTGGATATTCCTTAAGCATTATATACAGGGCACAAAATTGATTATTTTATGTCGTCTTGTACATGGAACCATTACTGAATTTTACTTTGCCTACTCTATCAGGGTTCAGTTCCGTAGACGCAATAATCTCGAGTTAGCTAATTTAGTACGGTCAGGTGTCAAGCCTGTTATCTGTGCAGCAACAGAGAGGTTTCGCGAAGCGGCGTGAACGTGATGATATTTGACGCATACTTAATTGCGCGACAAGTAATTTTACCGCGTGGTCCACAGTACATCGAAGTTATTTTGGGAGATGTTAGAGGAGTAAATAAAATTTACCACGTAAGTTATATTCACAAAATTGTGAAAAAAACGTGTCAAAGGAAGTGGATGAAAATTTAAATCTCCCGGATACTACAGAATGGCGGTACAATGTTTTTCTCACATATATTCATTCACCGAAGATGTTTCTCTGAGATGGTTCCAGTTTAGGCTGGTTCATAGAACTATAAGCTGTAATGAATTTATACAAGATTAGCGTAACTGATAGCTCAATGTGTAGTTTTGCTTAGATGAAATCTATTGTCCATTGCACAGGTCTTGTAACGTTACTCGGCAATTTTGGACTAATGTCAATAATTGGCTCGAAGATGCCAGGGGCGGATACAGGATTTTTATTTAGGGGGGCCAGGGCAGAGTATTAGCCAGGATTTTGCCCATCAGACGGCGCACCCCCGACCTGCCAAATGGAATCTGGGAGTTTTATGGGGTCATGGCCCCCTTGGCTCCCCTCTAAATCCGCCACTGGATGCTGTTGGACATAGTTAAGAAGTGTCCTTACAATCAGTTCAGGTGGAAGCGGTTTTACAAAGTATGGCAAGTACCGCATTTATAAACAAAGGTTAAAGTGCAAAAATCGCTGCCTTGCACTGTTTAAAAAGGAAGTTGCATTTCACATTTCCACTGAACGGTTTATATACATAAACAAAATGGAAGTGCGGTGAATTTACAGANAGGATTTTGCCCGTCAGACGGCGCACCTCCGACATGCCAAATGGAATCTGGGAGTTTTAAGGGTCATGGCCCCCTTGGCTCCCCTCTAAATCCGCCACTGGATGCTGTTGGACATAGTTAAGAAGTGTCCTTACAATCAGTTCAATGGAAGCGGTTTTACAAAGTATGGTTCTTTGCCTCGGCAAGTACCGCATTTATAAACAAAGGTTAAAGTGCAAAAATCGCTGCCTTGCACTGTTTAAAAGGAAGTTGCATTTCACATTTCCACTGAACGGTTTATATACATAAACAAAATGGAAGTGCGGTGAATTTACAGAGCGCTGGCAAGGTCTTAACCGTTTTTGTTTATTATGAATTTGTCTTTAATGTTAAATTACCTTTGTTCATATCAACACTTTAAGTTGATCTTAACTGCTCCTTGACTAAACAAAAAAGTTACTGTATTGTGTAATTGTGAGATCTGTACTGTACCTATTATATTGGATAAAAAAATCATGAATGCGTGATAATTCACGTCGCTTTGCGAAAGAGTAGCGAAATCTTGCAGCATCTTGGGTTTCTGCAAAGGTCTACGTAGTGACCCTGTTTTTTCCCGTTCCTCGGGACTCGCCGGGGAGGAGGTGCGCTCGGTGTCCGACTTGCATGTATTTTCCATTCTTGAAGCTTTGAGTAACTGACATTGTGTTTGCTTTCAAATACATGCCAGGGGAGGGCACGGCGGGCACAATACTTCGCCATGCAGCTGAGAAAATGCGCGTTTAGTGGCAGGTTCTATGAGCTTTTAGCATTAATTCCTCTCAACTACAAGATCTGAAAAGGAAGAACACCCTCGGTATTTCGTTTTTAGGGCTATTGTTAATGTCTTGTACAAAATTTGACTCAAGACGTGGCATGTTTTTATCTGTAATGGCTATTCCGACATTTGAAAGAAGTTTAACTTGATAGACTGGCGGGTTTCCGAAAAAGCAAAAACTAAGGGCAAAATTGCCATATATTAATTGTTGGATAATCTCTCATATGGTTTAGAGCCCCGCACTCGAAAGTCGAAAGAACATTTTTTGTTTTTCTGATTTTTGAAAATACTTTTGGAGATGACACTATTGAATAATCTCAAATTAACTAAGTATTCACCGAGATGACAACGTGTAAAGATTACTAGAGTACATATTATGTAGAAATTCGCCAACAGACGAGTTGCACGAGTTTTACCGATAATCATCAAATAAAATGTCAATATAAGTTATGTTTTAAAGTTTTTAACTAGCATATGCAAAAAAAAAAACAACTGGAAAGTACTTGAAGATGCTTTAACTCAAAGTTTGAGGCTATTGAAAACGGTCTCGGAACACGATTTGAAAAATTGTCCGGCTGTCTGATCCCCGGGTTTTCTGTTTTAAAATGCCGGGTTTCTTTTTTTCAGGCTGGTTTGCTGTTTTGAAGGTGCGGGAGTCTATTTTCGACTCCGGAATATACGTTTTACACCGCGGTTCCTGTTTCAATGGAACACCCTGATGTTATTACTAAATTTATCCATCGATTGCGGTGCTGGCGCAGCTGGTGGATCTAACTGTGATTGGCAAGTACCACCTTGCACACGCATCATACAGTACTTTTTTCAATTTTTATTGCACGGCAGGTGAGTCAGTGACATTAATCTGATATTCACACCTGCCTGCATTCGCCCTGTTTAGTTGGTGAATTAGGTTTTCATACTCATACTTAGGAGCATCAACGTATTCCTTTCCGTGATACGGATTCCATTTAGATTACCGTGCCTTCTCCAGCAATGCGTACACGAGCCATTTTCGAACTCGCACATTTAGAGACGGCCAACACCAATAAGCTGTGAAACGTTTTCTTGGTTTATTTATTCGTGGTTTCATGATCTTATTGATAACGAGGGGAACAGGATCTTATCACGGTTAGGAATACTATGACGCCGATATTATAAAAGTGAATGACCTAATTTGATTATCGTTTATGGTTTAGCCATGCAGCTAAACAGGCCAAAATACACCTCTACTCTTCCATGACCTCAGTCGGCCACCGACTTTATACTTAGTCAAGGTGGGAGTGCGGATTTTATCATTTAATTTTAAGGAACACGTATAGGCATAAATCTACATTTTAAAGGTTTACATCAGCATTAAGGGAGCTAGGCCTATATTTTGTGTAGGTGCACTGTGTTGAAGGTGAAGGTGGTGGTGATGGTGGTACTGGTGTCGTTGGTGATGTTGTAGCTTATTGTGCTTTAGCGTGTGGTGGTGGGAGTGGAGGTGGTGCTGTTGCCGCCGCCATTGCTGCTGCTGCTGGTGTTCTGATGCTGCTGCATGCTGCTGCTGCATGTTGGTAAAGTTGACGTTAGTGATGATGATGATGATAATGATGATGATGATGATGACGATGATGGATGTTGAATGACGATGACGCCGACAACGGAGACGATGGTTGTACAACTCCGCCACCTGCCCCAAACATATCCGTCCCAGTGTCCTTACCTCCACTCCTGTTCGTTCTGCAGCGGCAATCACCCTGGCTCGCAAAACATGCCGCAAACGTCCTTCCCCCTCTGCATCCACTTCCCACACCAATAAACGTAGACTCCTTTAGGGCCTACCTTCACGGTTTCAATCCTTCCCTCTCTCGATACATCCTGGAAGGATTCACTCATGGTTTGCGTCTCGGTGTCACATCCACTTTTCCGCCCCCCGCCCCTCATAATCACCCCTCTGCTCTTTCCAACCCCGCCATCACCCTCCAGAAAATCACCAAGGAGACTTTTGCGTCTCGTTATGCGGGCTCTTTCTCTTCGCCCCCCCCCCCCCCTTTCCTGATTTCGTCGTGTCGCCCTTGGGCCTCTTCCCCAAAAAGGAGCCCAACAAATTCAGCCTCATCCACAATCTCTCCTACTCATCCCGCGACCACCAATCCGTCAACGCCTTCATACCCTCTCACCTCACCGAGGTTCAGTACCAATCTGTCGACACGGCCATCATCTCCATCCTTACCTTTGGCGGCAATTCTCTCATGGCCAAGACCGACATCCAGGATGCTTTCCGCCTGATCCCTGACCACCCCTCCGACTACGAGTTCTTGGGTTTCACCTGGGATGGTCAGTTCTATTATGACCGGTGCCTTCCCTTTGGCCTAGATTCTTCTTGCAACATATTCGAACGCATCAGCACATCCCTCCAATGGATTATGGAATCCAAATTCCAGGCGTCAGGTACCTGTCAACTTCTCGACGATTTTTTCTTCATCGGTTCCCCCGCCTCCTCCAAGTGTTCCCAGAATCTCAACAGTTTCCTTCTACTCTGTTCCTCCGTTGGTGTCCCGATCAACCGGGATAAGACTGTTCCCCCCCACGACATCCCTCACTCTCTTCGGCAGTCATCTCGACACCTCTACTATGTCTGCATCTCTGCCCCTGGACAAGCTTGACAAGGTCCAGGAGCGGCTCTTCAACTTCCAACGTAAGCGCACGGTCACCCTCCGCGACATGCAATAGCTCATCGACCTCCTCAACTTCGCTTGCTTGGTCATTTTGCCAGGCCGTGCCTTTCTCCGCCGCCTAATCGACCTCACCCAGGGACTCCACCGTCCCCACCACCACGTTACACTCAACAAGGAGGCCCGCGCCGACATCCGCTCCTGGCTCCTCTTTCTCCGGCACTTCAATGGTAAATCCCAGTCTGCTTCTCTTCGACAAGTGGGTTTCGTCTGCATCCACCAAGCTCTACATTGATGCCGCTTCGGTCCACGGCGTCTTCGATGCTATCCTCGGCTCCCCCTGGTTCTCGGGCCACTGGCTCCCGTCTACCTCTGACTTCCTCATCACTTTCAAAAAACTCTTCCCAATCGTCCTCTCCATTGAGATTTGGGGTCACAAGCTCTCCAACCACCGCCTCCTTTTCATGTGCGACAACTCTGCTGTGGTCGAAATTATCAACAAATTTTCATCGGTCAACAGGGATTCATGCGTCTTGTTCGCCGTCTCGTAGTCTCCTGTCTTCGCCTCAACATGTTCCCGGCTCCTCCAACTTTGTCGCTGATAGGCTCTCTCGTTTTCAATTTCAGGACGCCTTCTCCATGGCTCCGTGGCTCGACCGGACCACTACCCCTATCCCTCCAGCCCTCCTCACATTCTAGACCCCCTCCACTCCTCATCCCTCGCACCCGCTACCATTTGCGCTTACTCCCGCATTGTCCACCATTTCACCTCCTTCCACTCCACCCAGTCCCTCCTCCGACCCCTCTTTCCCGTGTCCTCGGCCACTCTGTCCCCCTACATCGCCCACCTCTACTCTGGTTTCTCATCCGCCACCATACATTCCTATGTTTCGGCTCTCAGTTTCGTCCATAAGCTCCACTCCCTCCCCGACCCTACCTCCTCCTTCTACATTCGCCGACTTCTTCGCCTTCGCGGAGTTTCCAAATCACGTCCCTCCTCCGACACCCGTCTCCCCATCACCTATGACATCCTCACCTCCCTCATCGACTCTATCCTTTCTTGCATTCACAATCCCTTCAACATCGCCCTCTTTAAGGCCATGTTCCTCCTTGCGTTCCACGCCTTCCTCCGTATCGGCGAATTTACCCTCCTTTCCCTTTCCTCCGATCCCTCGCTCACCCTCCAACGCTCTTCCGTCCAATTTTTCTCCCCACCCTCTCAACCCCCCTACATGACCGTCACCATCTCCAATTTCAAACACCACCATTCCGCCCCCGTTACCCTTCACATTCCTTCCTCTCCCTCTCCTTATTGTCCTGTTGCCCAGCTCCGGACCTACCTGGCCTTATCCCTCCATTTGTCTGGCCCCCTTTTCCGTATCGCCGACTCCTCCCCCGTCACACGTTCCTTCTTCACCCACCAGCTCAATGCCGTCATAACCTCTGCCTCCCTTGACCCTTCCCTCTACAAGTCTCACAATTTCCGCATCGGCGCCGCTACCTCTGCCGACGCTCTCGGCCTCCCGGAGCCCGTCATCCAACGCATGGGCCGCTGAAAGTCCGACGCTGTCGAGGGATACATCCGCATGTCAGTTTTCCCCCCACCTCGTCCCTAATTTCCCCCTTCCTCTTGTCTCTCCCTTCCCCTGCCCTCCCCAGGCCACCCGTTACCTCCCATTGGTGTCAGTATTGCCTGCACCTCCCTCGCTGGTGTCAGTATTGCCTGCACCTTCCCCATCCCTTCGTTCCGCATATCGTTAGTCTCACTTGTAGTTTATTTTATATTTTATTTTTTCTTCAGTCACCTTACCAGTCCTTATATACTCCCTGTTAGACATTTTGTTAGGCCACGGGCTATATTTTGTGTTCATTTATTTTTAACTTGTTACTCTACCTTTATAATCCGACTGTTGTTAGCTTTATTTCTCTTATGTTAGCTGTTTTGTTATTCTCTGTTAGTCATTTTTATATTGTCATTATCTTTGATTTTTTCGTTTCTCTCTCATTTCATTTTAGTTTGCGTACCCCGCTTTTTGTGCTCTAGCTTACCTGTTAGTTTGTTGAATTTACGTTCGTTATTTCTCCCTTGTTTTTCCGTCATTTGTCTACTTTTCTTCTCTCCACGACACGGGGTGAGACAACACCGGCACCTGTTCCAGCCCTGGGTATCGTACCTGCCCCTCCGGTTTGGCACCCGGAGTTAGGGTTGAGTATCCGGCTGACAGCGTTTGTAAGTAGTCCTGCACGCTTTTCTTTTCCTTTCTCTCCCTTCGAGCGTCCCTGCGGATGGGCATGAGCTGTCTTACAATATCTCTTGTGGCGCTTTTTATTGCCCATCTTACCACAGATTACCTATTATACGTTATTTACCTGTATCCATTTTATTGTAATTGTACTAGTCATAATTAATAAATGACCTTATATCGCCTACCTCGGTCTCCTTTTCATCTCTGGTAACGAGCTTGCGACGCACGTATCATTTATCTATTATTCGGGACATATGTCGATCATAAATGGTATTTCACTCGTTATATATATGTATGTGAGCATATGGACCCGTCTTACTCCTTTTTTCCCTCATCTTGGTCTATTCCATTATTCCCTTGTGTAGGACTACACGTCGTTTTCCCAGCCTTCGCATTGATCTGCTGTTATTACGTGCCTCAAGTTTGGTCAGCTCTTGGCTCTTATAGGCTGATGATTGTCACGTGTCTTTAGGGGCGCTTTTCTTTGTTATTGTAACCTCGCTTTCAGTTCACTTTGTTCCGGCCACATTGATGTACGTCAAAAACTCATTCAATTTTCCCACCCTCTTCCTCTCAGTTTCGTCATTCTCTCGTACTTCCACGTGGCCGGCGCTTTATTATTGTCCATCTTACCAGAGATTACCTATTATACGTTATTTACCTGTTTTTATTTTATTGTAATTGTACTAGTCATAATAAATTGCCTTATATCGCCTACCTCGGTCTCCTTTTCATCTCTGGTAACGAGCTTGCAACGCACGTATCATTTAGCTATTATTCGGGACAAATGTCGGTCATAAATCGTTGATCACTTGACGGGGTGTGTCGGCCGTCTTTGATGTATGTACAGATGTATAGGCAACACTCCTGAGCAAAATTATTGAAAGTTAGCTATAGAGAAATGGCTGTGATTAGGAATACTTTGAGACAACGCATCACTACTAAAGTGTGTGGACGAGGGTAAGAAATTTGGATAAAGACCAAAGTGTACTTGTCGTTCACACCACCGTATTGTTTTAATCGTTAAAAGCAGCTGCAATTTATAACATATGGCCTGATACGCCGTAAAATGTAACAATTTCGTAAAATGTAAGTAAGAACTGTTACATTTTACGTCATTGTTACATTTTACATTGCTAGGCCTCTCCTGAAATGTTGTTACATTTTACGTAATTGTTACAATTTACGTCGAACGCATATACGAGCAATGTATCATTGTTACATTTTACAAAAGCGACGTCATATTTTATGACTTTGCATGGTATTTGTCACAGGGAGAATAACGATCCATACGCTTAAGTGACTTAACGCCTTCTTTCTCTGATTGTTTGAATGAAATTCCATCAAATGTGCCAGCTCGAATTTATAGATGTGTTCCTATGGGCTTTCCACTGTTTTTAACGTGAGTAGTTTCTTGGTATAGGCCTAGTAAATGTACCCCGTATAGTTTGAACTCCAGGACAGTTTGCAGGATCAGGTAACACGTTTTTCTTGTTAAAGCGTTCTTGCAAAAATCTTTTCAGTGTTGGAGCTCACAGGTCTCGCTGGTTCCCTACGTGCCTAGCCAGCACGCAGGTATCACGTAGTGGCACGCGCGCTTTAGCATTGGTTGATGTAACCTCAGCCATTGGTTAGCTTTACAACACCGCGAAAAAATGGAGGACTGTGAACGATTTTTAGCCTTGTCATGCAAGCGGCGTCGCAGCAACTATTTCGTTCTGCAGTGATGTTTAATAGCAGCGTGCTTGAAGCACATACATGTACAATAAACACTGGCATATCTGGTCGATTTAACCGGTGTATTATTCAAATTGTATGAATACAGGACAGCATCGTAAACAAAAGTCATCGACAGTAGAAAAATGCCCTCCGAAAAGGTGCAACTACAATTTCTATTATTAACATTTCTTGGGCATAAGTTTTAAGCACCGATTTGTCTGTACAACAGACCCCTCAGTCCATCAGTCATGCCAGTTTGTTTGCGTTAAGTGCTGCCTGTTGAGAATTTGATTAGCCAATCAGAAACGCCGGTGTAAAAAAATTTCCCGAGGAAAATTAAGTGATACCTGCGTGCTGGCTACTGACACGCAGGGAACCGTGTCCGCCATTACAGTAAACACACTTCCTTTGGTACCCTGTAAGCACAACGGAAAAATGGCATCGTATTTGGCAAATATTTATCGCATTTCTTCGGGAACAAACGACGATAATAATTTAATTTTTTTCACGGAGAATTCAATTTCGGAAGCTAATTTGGTAGAAAAAAACACCCGTTTTCGTCCACGATTGCTTGATGAGCCAGTGTTTTATTACCTTGGAATCATTGCTAATGTTCCACACAAAAGGGGCAAGAACAAAGTTTCTGATGCCGCCCAAAAGGGTGTTTTTTCACAATAAAAATACTCTCCAAGATGGCGTCATTTTCAACAAAATAGTATCTAAAAGGGTTCTTTTCTGAATTTCTGGAACAAAAATGTGCGCAAATGTGAATTTTTAAACAAAATTAATCTCTAAATGTGTCTTTTTTGTGCAAGCCCACTCTCTAAACGGGTAGGTATTCAATTTTTTCAGGCGACACCCCTCTTCCAAAAATACTCGAGTACCCGTGTAAGACACCACTTTGTTCGTGATTTTGGTTTTGTAAATGTAACAATGGTACATTTCTCGTATGTGCATTCGACAAAAATGTAACAACTACGTAAAATGCAACAACTTGTTACATTTTAGGAGAGGCTTAGCAACGTAAAATGTAACAATTGTTACATTTTACGAAATTGTTACATTTTACGACGTATCACTGCAAACGTTCGTTATGGTGGACACATTTATGACTTCAGCTGTCTACATGAATGGGTCTGCATGTCGTGATAATAGAAAAGTCGTTATTGTAAAGGTTTATGCTCTATCGGTGCTTTTTAGTAAAATCTATCCGCTAAACCTGCTTTGATTCATTTTCTTACCACTGCACTGTACAAACGAATTCATCGAGCTGCTTTGAAAACATATCGTTTCAGTGGCGTAACAAAACATTTCTCGTTTTTCTGTTAGGAGTTAATTCTTCAACACATACGGTATTATCTCACCAACTTGGGCACACTATGGCCGAAAAGTGAAATTTGTCTTATCATTTTTTCAATCCAACTTATACAGCATCAAAAAGAATGCGTTTCCATGTTGAAGTTTTGTACCAGAGCTACCAGCATACAAAAGTTTTGAAAACCGTGATCATTCAGAATGATGTCAGGAGCCCCTGAAAATAAAAAAGTATTGTTTGGCAATCAAATGTTTCCGAAATTGGTAACATGTTACCGTACCAATGCCACAGTGAACCGGTAAAAACATCGCCATGCAGTTCATGGGCAAAATGGGTCGGCACGTCTCTCACCAATAAGGCTACACGGACAAAATGTTGTTTTGCAAAATACATTTTTTGACACATGCACGCGATTTTCACATCACCGTTTGATGATTTCTTTTGGTTAATGAAACCGTGAACGAAGAACTATTCTTAAGAAGTATGGGAACTCGGAGAAGACAACCAAATCGAGAAAGAACTCATCAAATTCCTTTTCTCTGTAAATGCTCTAGGATGAATATGGTGTAGCACCTGCTTTGCAGCGTTCATTTGTAACGGTTCATCTATGGTCAGCCGCCATGTTGACCCAGTATTTTTTCCTTTTCTACACACTTGAAGTAGAAGCATATGGATGTTTGAAACTAGAATGGTTGCTGTAGCTGTTGTAGAGCTCAGCATGTCAAAACCGAACCTTCACCTGCTTTGTGAATGCCAGAGTTCTGTATCTCAACCAGACAAGCCAAAAGTCAGAAATCTGGCTAAAAATAGCCAAAAGTTGATTTTTTCTTTCTCGAAATGATTTATAAAATTGCCTTCAATCTATTTAAGTAGACTACGGATCTCTGTCTCAGTTGAACTTCAAGTTGTAGACAGATATTCTGATTTCCAGCCTTACCCTCATTTTCGTGAAACAGGCTAAGCCATCCGTAGACTGATTTTTAGAAGCAAATCAAAAGACAAAATCAAACGATTGTTCAACTGAGAAACAGGCCCCTGATCTCGAAAGCTCTCTTTTGTAGTCTGTGGTACGTCGGCCATTGCACGGAATGATTGGTGGCTCCTCTGCGACGACAATAATGCTTTTGAGTATTTCAAAATCAGTCAGAAATGACAGGTGCCTTCATTTGCGGGAATTCACTGCATAACCTTGAGTTTATTAGTGCTATGCTAGTGCTGGTGATGAAGTTGTACTATTAATTAGCCATAAGTTGCCCTGCCTCTCGTTCAGTAACAATAGGACCTCGCTTAAAAGCAAGACTTCCCGAGATTGCGTGAGATATTGCCGTGTATTTTCGATGAGAACACGTGACTTTGGCTAGATTTTAGCTGGAAGGTCGTAGCGTAGGTCTTAGCGTTAAGATTGTGCTCACACCTGACGTCGTTGTTCTTTTTGTTCCTGCCGACTGTCTCTGTTTTTACTAGTATTGACGTAGTAATTGTTTTTGTTGTTACTTTTCGCAAGTGTTTTGTTTTGCAAAGTACACTATCTGATTTTTCACAGGTGCCATTTGCACAATGTCATGTTAGTAATAATGACAATCTGCACAGGCGCAAGAATTATCATTACAATGTGGAGTCAGAATGAACCTGGAAGGGCTACACGGCAAACGCCACCAACATGTCGCTGGTATGAGAACAGTCGAAGACGACCGTACAGTTGTTACAAACTCATCGAAGGCGACAAGGAGGAGCAAGAACTGTTTCCAAAAGGCTACAGTCTTCGGCAGCCCATTCCTGACATTGAGTTTCTGAATCTTACACACGATTGTAATTTATTTAAACAAGACCGGTGCTATATTCTGGATCCTGGCCCTAGTGAAGAGGAACAGGATTTCCCGCTGTCTTTTTCAATTCTCGCATACCATCACGTGGACCAAGTGGAAAGGTTATTGCGTGCCATCTATAGGCGCCAAAATATTTATTGCATTCACGTTGATGCAAGAGCGCAAGACGATTTCAAGACAGGAATACAGGCAGTCGCCGATTGCTTTCCTAACGTATTTATTGCATCTAAACACACAGTGATAACATATGCCAGTTACTCTCAGGTAGAGGCGGAACTCACATGTATGGAAGATAATCTAAGGAAAAACCACAAATGGAAATATCACATCAGTTTAACTGGAGAAATGTTTCCACTGAAAACCGTTCTTGAAATGATAAAGATTCTAAGACTGTTTAACATGTCCAATGATTTGAGCGTATCATCACTCAAGCGTGACTTAAGCTTTCGGTGGAAGAGGCATTTTTATCGTCCATTGATGGACGTCCATGGCAANCCATCACGTGGACCAAGTGGAAAGGTTATTGCGTGCCATCTATAGGCGCCAAAATATTTATTGCATTCACGTTGATGCAAGAGCGCAAGACGATTTCAAGACAGGAATACAGGCAGTCGCCGATTGCTTTCCTAACGTATTTATTGCATCTAAACACACAGTGATAACATATGCCAGTTACTCTCAGGTAGAGGCGGAACTCACATGTATGGAAGATAATCTAAGGAAAAACCACAAATGGAAATATCATATCAATTTAACTGGAGAAATGTTTCCACTGAAAACCGTTCTTGAAATGATAAAGATTCTAAGACTGTTTAACATGTCCAATGATTTGAGCGTATCATCACTCAAGCGTGACTTAAGCTTTCGGTGGAAGAGGCATTTTTATCGTCCATTGACGGACGTCCATGGCAACCAAGTATGGAAGCGCAATTGGGTCCGTATTCCGCATACTCAACAACCACCGTATGGACTAACGATTTTAAAAGGGTCAACATTCGGTGCCTTTTCACGACCGTTCGTTAATTATGTCCTTTATGACAATCATTCCATCACGCTCAGGAATTTTCTGAAGACATCGTATTCTCCAGACGAGTCCTATATGGTGACGCTGAATCATCTCACGATCAATCCCCAACTGGACACGCCTGGTGGCTATAGAGGTATTCGTCATAAACCATAGGCGCCATTGTCATGTCACTCTCACTCGCCAATACAGTCATTGTTGCCCCCATTATCACTATCAGTTCACCCTCACCATCACCCTCCCCTCCTCGACCCCTCCTACGTAAACTACAATCGTCGTTAACGTCATCATCGTCCAACATCTTCATCATCATTACATTCACACCCAGTCCCACCATCGCCACCGACCACTTTACAATTATTGCAACAGTTGATCTGAGTTCGTATTTAATTATGATTTCTAAGGTTACCTTTTCTGTCTGAACAGAGATTAGTACTGCAACGCAACTAATATCGCAATTTTTCTAAAAACCTCTCTAGTTATAGTTCCGTAATAAAGAGTTACAGTTCATCAGCCAATCCGTGATGAGCACAATGACGTACTAGTTTATTCATGAGTTATGTCAAGCAGTTTGCAGGTTTGTAGCTAAGCTTTTTTTCCTGTCTGGTATATTTTATAGATGCATGCAGCTGTCTGGTATGACACTAAGGTTTCCTTGACTTCTGAATTGTCATGTACACTGACGCACTCGACACATTATTGTCGTCCGGATGTAAATATGACGTGTCGAGTGCAACCATCTATGTCACAACTTCTCCACGTAATACATTTCACGCGAACATCATGGGATGGCCGTTTCTGTTGATCAAAAAGTGGTCTTCACATGGGCGGCGCAGCATTGAAAAAAGTCGGGGGTTAACCCTTGAGCTCCCCGTGGTTCACCGCCTATAGATCATGTGCGGCGTAGCACTCAATAAAGTGGGGGGCTATAGCCCCCCAGCCCCTATAGTGCGCCGCCCATGCTTCAGCTGTTAGAAGTCTTCAAATTTGATCGCCAAAAGAAGCTTTTGAAAACTAAGCAAGGAACAAGCTTTTAAGTTAAAAAGGGTTATTTCCGTTTTGTACTGGCAAATTATTAACTTAAGGTTACTCAGTTGCACAAAATTCATCCCCTTAATAAGTAGCTTGATAATATATTTTAGGTTATGTAGGACCCTGCAAAATGTCTCGATTTAGCTTCGGAACGTCAAATGATGCGGTATCAGAAATGACTGATCGGAATCACATGAAACAGTCACGTGCTATGCTTTATGCACACTTCTCCATAAAGGCTGTTAAGATTTTTTTATTTCATAGTTCCCGTTTTTCACCAGAGACCAACAAAAATAGGACTTTAATAAATTTTATCAAGTGTCTCAAACGTTGCGGACTACAAGGACAACGAAGTAATATTTTAGAAAGCTGCGTTTTTTGAGGTTTCATCTTGAACATTTATATCGCGTGAAATTGGGCCATGTTTTTAGTGTCATTGTTTTCCTATACATGTTCGATTTTGGCAAATTTTACGGCAATAGTCTGATATAACGTGCCCGTATTTTGAGAACCAGTTTGATGCCCGTTATTCAGTGGCGAAAACTGGTTCAAAATTCATCCACGTTATATCAGACAATTACCGATTCTACTTAAAGGACATGGTCACGTCAATTGACGACAGATTGGTACTAAGCCAAAGACCATATTCTACCATCTTTCTTCTTCTAGAAAATTTTACTTTTACGTAGTTAAATTCTACAGTCATGTAGGTACTTGACTAAATACATAGGTTTGCCTAAATTGAGACAGTTGATTGTCTCGGACAGCTTTGATGAGGTCGATGTAGGACAATCAATAAATATCCGTATATTTTAATTCATTTCCAGGACCTTTAATGCCTGAGCCCAAAGCCATGACATCGCACTCTTTATGGAAGGATTGTACATACTTGCGACACGGTATCTGCATCCCAGATCTTTTAGATCTACCCAGACTGGTGACCAGGCGAGAAATGTTTGTCAACAAGTTGCTTCCGTTCACCTATGATCACGTGGTGTTGGAATGTCTCGACGAATGGATCCGAAATATGACTTGGATGAAACAACCCTTTAAGTCTCATTGGTACTCAAAATTACCAATAGTGGCGAGAGATTCAGATAAAACAGTTTTAAAACAGCTTGACTAAAGGAATTAAACATAAGAGTGTTTTTAATTTTGTTAAAGTTACATTTGCCGAGTCTGTTTAGATAAAAGCGAAAATCGCATTTTGACTTTTACTCTCATGAAATCGGTCTAATAATATTCGTTATTGTAATGTGATTCCATTTCCCGTTACTAGCTTAATTACAGACGATGAACACACGAACTGTTTTTGAATTGCAATTTATGGTTGGCCAACCTCAATAAACTATAAAGTGTTTTTGAGTCGTTGAAAGTTTGTTTGTTCTTGTTGGTAACGGAAATAGAATTCTACCCCGGTAGCGATTATTGTGTGACTTATAATAGTGAAAAGTCGGCTAAACAGTGAGAAATGCGACTTTAAATTTTCTTACTAGATATGTATATTTAAAACTTCAAATTTACAAAATTAAAAATAAGAAAACGACGTACGTTTGCTAGTAATACTGAAATGAAAAGTTTGTATCGAAAGCAGGTGGGAATGAACAGTACTGACTCGTCCTGAGTCATACGCAGTTAGAGTACGACACATGTTGAGATGCACGACGCGATCATGATATATGAGCTTCGGCAAGTGATAAATGACTATCACGGTCTCCTTTTTATCTCTGGAAACGGAGCTTGCGACGCACCTATTATTTTCGGGACATACTTCGAACATAAATGATATCCCTGCAAATGTGACTAGGAATGGATAAGCAGTAGATTTAGTGTAGAAAAGATTGTTGGTAATTGGAAAACGTTTGCTATAAAAAGATGCGTGAAAATCGTAATAGGCGGGAAAATTTAGAAAAGGGTGGGAATCTGAAAAATGAGAATATGGCTGAAAATCTAAAATAAAGAGTGGAAAATCCAAAGTAAGGAAGGATTTTTTTTAAAAGGTGCGAAAACATGGGGGGCTTAAGGTAGGCGACAAAGTCTAAAAAGAGAAAAGTCCAAAGAAAAGGCGAGGAAATCTAAAAAGGCGGGAAACATCTTAAAAGAAAGGGGGATCCAAAAATGCGAAAAAATCTGAACATCTAAAATGGGGCGGGAATATCTGAAAAAGGGAGGAAATTCTGAGTAATGGGGTGCTCTGAGAAACAACACTTTGACGAAGGCGACTAAAAATTCAAAGGTGAGGAAGGCGACCTACCAAGAACATGAACAGCAATGACGGCTATGCGTATTACACCAGCGTACAGTAAATTATAAACCATTATCTTGCATTGAGGAAGCAATGAAAGACAGTCATCAAATGAGAAAACCTCGAATAACTCGAGATTGATAAGCTGGCTAGCAAGCAACCAATCACGCACTGCAGATAGCCCTTGAGGATAGACTTTGACGGAACATACGTTCATATTTTTTAACACTACGCAGATTTACTTCACAAGAGTTCCAAACTATACACGGGGCAAGTATCAATGTTAGATGTTAGTGGAGATGGAATTCTTCGTGAAGTCGTCTCAATTGCTGTAGACATGCTTCATGACCGAAGATATGTATGGAACCAGAAAGTAAACGCATTTTTAAGAGACAATATTAAATGTGTAAAACCTATTTTGACGAGGTGAAAACTTCTTATTCGTGGAGCAGATTTGGCATACAGCCCATTCAATATACACAGAATGAGATTAATAGTACAGAAAGCGATGAGCGGTAACCCCTAGATAGCCAGCCGAGAAGGTACGTTTGGTGCAATCGTGCGGCTCAGAGAATATTTAAAATTGGTTGGTTTTCGAACACAGGAGAAAAGTAGGGAAAATGCCAAATATATTTAAAGGATACTAAAGAATGTTGCGATGATTTCAACCAACCCTCGTTGTGTCACTTGCTAATGCATGCATAACTGGCGTCAATCTTCCAAGTCAAATGTAGGAATCAACTAAAAACTCATTCTCCGTCTATTGCAAATTGGATATTGTGGTCTTTGGTGGTTGGCCTTTTTCCAAAGTTGCTGTGTAATTCGCTAAAAGCGTAAGTCACGCTTACCCGTTTAGCAGACTTTGTAAGAAGTTTTCAAACAGTCCTCTAAACTTTCGGGGGTTCTCGAAGATTACCAATCATTATTTTGTTTCAGAGAACTAGATGGGAATGTCATTTTAAGTATCTATCAATAGGCCAGACCCGGGTTTGGTATCCTTTTAATTGTTACATAACCTCTCATTAAGGTCTATAGCCCTGGAAAATGAGCTTGAAGTTGTGGAAACAGCGGACGACCTCTCTCTGTGAAGTGATACGTTAACACCATGACGCCAACGTAAGTGATTCTCGGGTCGCAAAAGTTCAATAGATGGAAATTGTATTAAGTTTGCAGCGCCTGTTGTGTCAAAATCTCGCAAATTTCGGCTTCGCCGTGCTTGCGTTTTGGCCACCACAGTATTCGTTGTTTCAAATTTCTTTCTTAGCTTTAAACGCTGCTTACGCGAGCCGTGGACTATAAAATCGTAGCTGCTTACGATCCCTAAAATTCCTAACACAAGTGGAAATTTTCAGCAGCAATCAATGAGAAGCGGGACCCGTTAGTGCTGATTCCGTAAAAGGGCAGGTATCCCAATAAGGAAAATTGAACTTTTAGTCCGTGTTGTAAAGCACGAGGTGACCATGCAGTTGGACCAGTTTCTAGTCGTTATAACAAAAATATGCACAACGTGTTTTCAATCTTTCGTGGCGTGAGCATTTTGTGGCATTTGGTTGATTATCCGACCTCACAATGGTGATTTGACAGCATATGATGGAGGCAAAGAAGTTGTTAAAGAACGTTGGTAAATCTGCAAATAGAAGAGACAAGAACGCAGTCCACCAATTAGCACTTCATCGAGCTTGGCCATAAATTTTACGTTTGGGAAGAACAAAGTAAAAACATTGCTTGTTTCAAAAATACAAGTGTGAGGAAGGACATAGTAATTAGGATAATACATTTGGGCACGTGCTACGATTACATCTCACGCCGTTCATTAAAAATGCAAAATAAAGGAAAGCTCGGTTGTAAGGTAAAAATGTGTGTAAAGCCTTTGTATAAGAATTTGCACTTTGTAAATTGTCTATGTGACTTGCAACTATAACGCCGTTTTGAACGTATGGCTCACTGAATACACAAGGTGAAGTCTGTTTCATTATGTCATTGGCGGAGATTGTCTTCAATTTGGCTTCATTTTCCTTCAAAATTGAAAATTTCACTATCTCCCACCTTGTGATTTAAATCGCGGCTATATCGGAAAATAGTTCTTTCTTACTGGGAACGTGATTTTCTGTACTCACAGAGCTTTAATCCGTGAGGTTGGAAAAAATAACGTAGCAAATTACAACTATTTTCATCCATCGATTGCGGTGCGGGCGCAGCTGCCAGATCTTATCAGTACTGGCACGTGCCACTTTTAAACGCCATTTGTAACCTTTTCTTCCAATTCATCGGTGCGCAGGTGAGTCAATGGCATTTATATGATTTCCAGTTCATTGAGTTTAATTTTAGTTTTCTCACCTGCCTGCATGCTTTAAAAGGCTGTGTTCTCCCTGTTTAGTTGATGAATTAGGTCTTTTTACCCAAATAAACTCGATCTCATAGCATGATTACCTCCCGTGATACGGACTCCATTTCGGCTACCNCACTGAAAAAAGTGGGGGGTTAAAGCCCCTTCAGCCCCCCGTGGTTCACCGCCTATAGACCATGTGCGGCGTAGCACTCAATAAAGTGGGGGGCTATAGCCCCCAGCCCCTGTAGTGCGCCGCCCATGCTTCAGCTGTTAGAAGTCTTCAAATTTGATCGCCAAAAGAAGGTTTTGAAAACTAAGCAAGGAACAAGCTTTTAAGTTAAAAGGGGTTATTTCCGTTTTGTACTCGCAAATTATTAACTTAAGGTTACTCAATTGCACAAAATTCGTCCCCTTAATAAGTAGCTTGATAATATATTTTAGCTTATGTAGGACCATGCAAAATGTCTAGATTTAGCTTCGGAACGTCAAATGATGCGGTATCAGAAATGACTGATCGGAATCACATGAAACTGTCACGTGCTATGCTTTATGCACACTTCTCGATAAACGCTGTTAAGATTTTTTATTTCATAGTTCCCGTTTTTCACCAAAGACCAACAAAAATAGGACTTTAATAAATTTTATCAAGTGTCTCAAACGTTGCGGACTACAAGGACAACGAAGTAATATTTTAGAAAGCTGCGTTATTTGAGGTTTCATCTTGAACATTTATATCGAGTGAAATTGGGCCATGTTTTTAGTGTCATTGTTTTACTATACATGTTCGATTTTGGCAAATTTTACGGCAATAGTCTGATATAACGTGCCCGTATTTTGAGAACCAGTTTGATGCCCGTTATTCAGTTGCGAAAACTGGTTCAAAATTCATCCACGTTATACCAGACAATTACCGATTCTACTTAAAAGACATGGTCACGTCAATTAACGACAGATTAGTACTAAGCCAAAGACCATATTCTACCATCTTTCTTCTTCCAGAAAATTTTACTTTTACGTAGTTAAATTCTACAGTTATGTCGGTACTTAACTAAATACATAGGTTTCTTGGCCCTATATAGCCTAAATTGAGACAGTTGATTGTCTCGGACAGCTTTGATGAGTTGAATGTAGGACAATCAATAAATATCCGTATATTTTAATTCATTTTCAGGACCTTTAATGCCTGAGCCCAAAGCCATGACATCGCACTCTTTATGGAAGGGTTGTACTTACTTGCGACACGGTATCTGCATCCCAAATCTTTTAGATCTACCCAGACTGGTGACCAGGCGAGAAATGTTTGTCAACAAGTTGCTTCCGTTCACCCATGATCACGTGGTGTTGGAATGCCTCGACGAGTGGATCCGAAATATGACTTGGATGAAACAACCCTTTAAGTCTCATTGGTACTCAAAATTGCCAATAGTGGCGAGAGATTCAGATAAAACAGTTTTAAAACAGCTTGACTGAAGGAATTAAACATAAGAGTGTTTTTAATTTTGCTACAGTTAAATTTGCCGAGTTTGGTTAGCTGAAAGCGAAAATCGAATTATGCCTTTTACTCTCATTAAATCGGTTTAATAATATTCGTTATTGTAATGTGATTCCATTTCCCGTTACTAGCTTAATTACAGACGATGAATACACGAGCTGTTTTTGAATTGCAATTTAGGGTTGGCCAACCTCAATAAACTATAAAGTGTTTTTGAGTCGTTGAAAGTTTGTTTGTTTTTGTTGGTAACGGAAATAGAATTCAATCACGGTAGCGATTATCATGTGACTTATAATAGTGAAAAGTCAGCTAAACAGTGCGAAATGCTACTTTAAATTTTCTTACTAGATATGTATATTTAAAATTTAAAATTTACAAAATTAAAAATAAGAAAACGACGTACATTTGCTAGTAATACTGAAATGAAAAGTTTGTATCGAAAGCAGCTGGGAATGAACAGTACTGACTCGTCCTGAGTCATACGCAGTTAGAGTACGACACATGTTGAAATGCACGACGCGATCATGATATATGAGCTTTGGCAAGTGATAAATGACTATCACGGTCTCCTTTTTATCTCTGGAAACGGAGCTTGCGGGCATACTTCGAACATAAATGATATTTCACTCGTTAAATATATTTATGTGAGAATATGGATTCGTCTCACTTATACCCCATCTTTCGGACTGGTCCATTAATCCTTTGTGTAGATTCGCATGCGGTCCTTCTGCACACGAGGCACTAGGACATTCCATTTCCAGCCTCACTATTGGTTCGTTTCTGTCATATGCCTCGAGTTTGGTCATCTCATGGCTCCCATAGACTGATGATTGTCACGTGTCATAGGGCTCTTTTGTTCTCAGTAAACTTACATTTCCTGCCATCAGTACTTCGCTTTTGCAGCACTTAGGTTCGAGTTTAATCTCCCATCATTTTTTCCCACCCTCTACCACCCTCTCTTTTCGGTGGTTCCTCTTACCTGTGTGCTGGCGCTTTTTATTTCCCATCTTTCCAGAGATTATTATTTTATCTTTATGTCGTTATCTGTACACCCATATTTCTGTACCGTTATTAGTCATAATAAATGACCTTATATCGCCTATCACGGTCTCCTTTTTACCTCTGGAAACGGAGCTTGCGACGCACCTATTATTTTCGGGACATACTTCGAACATAAATGATATCCCTGCAAATGTGACTAATAATCGATAAGCAGTAGACTTGGTGTAGAAAAGATTGCTGGTAATTGGAAAACGTTTGCGATAAAAAGATGCGTGAAAATCGTAATAGGAAAATTTAGAAAAGGGTGGGAATCTGAAAAATGAGAATAGGGCTGAAAATCTAAAATAAAGAGTGGAAAATCCAAAGTAAGGTAGAAATTTTTTTAAAAAGTGCGAAAACATGGGGGCTTAAGATAGGCGACAAAGTCTAAAAAGAGAAAAGTCCAAAGAAAGGGCGAGGAAATCTAAAAAAGGCGGCGAAAATTTAAAAGAAAGGGGGGATCAGAAAAATGCGAGAAAATCTGAACATCTAAAATGGGGCGGGAATATCTGAAAAAGGGAGGAAATTCTGAGTAATGAGGTTCTCTGAGAAACAACACTTTGACGAAAGCGACTAAAAATTCAAAGGTGAGGCCGGCGACCAACCAAGAAACAATGAAAGACAGTCATCAAATCAGAAAACCTCGAATAACTCGAGAACGAGAAGCCCGGTAGCAAGCAACCAATCACCCACTGCAGATAGCCCTTGATGATAGACATACCTTCATATCCGATTTAACACTACGTACAGATTTACTTCACTAGATTTCGAAACTATACACGGGGCAAGTATCAATGTTAGATCCCGCCATAATAAGGACATAGTAATCGCATTTACTCGCGCAGTAAAACATAAAATACTTGAAAAAATGTTTAAACCCCCCAGCAAACAATTACTGCGTGATAACCCATAATCAGTCTCCTGGGAGTCCACATTTTGGAGGAAAACGTGGCGGGAATGCATCGATGCTCTGTAGAAAACGTCCACGTGTTTAGTTTGATCAACTACGCAGCATGAGAATGGCCGACGCCAAACAATTATAATCTATACATTCATTACAGGAACAATAACACTTATGTCCTCTGGCTGAAAAGGAGAGCGAGAACTTCCAGTTTTGCATAATATTAACCAACTTAGTGCGTAATATTGTTTTTCATTCACACCGTCTGAACGTTGTATGTGGCTATTTGCGATATGAGCAATCAAACGCTGTCATAAACCCTGGCCACAAGGCGAGCAGACGGTGTCAATAGCCTAGACCAAACCAGGCAAGAATAAACTTATCTAATAAGAAAAAAATCAGAGGAAGAAGGTTTCAGTGGTGGTGCGGGTAACGAAAGAAGTATAAGCGATCTCTCGAGGGCTTTGGGTCACGTGGACCTCGGGAGAGCAACATTTCCCTCGCGGCCCTTAGGCAACACTGTAGCTCTCTTGGTCAATTATATATTACCATGTTGTACAGGTCAATAGCGTTCTGGCAGCGAGAAAATGTAGCCAAAATCACACGTACTCGTAGAAAGTATTCTAAAGATGAACACGTGATTTTGGCTAGATATTTCTAGCCGGAAGACAGCTACTGATCTCTATCCTGATATTACCCTCGGGAAAAGTGCATATTTATATAACACTTAATTTTTGTAAGAAAGGCATAGGATTGTACCAAATAGGAGATTTTCTATGTTTCTTCTACTAAAATGCATGTGTTTTAAATTCTCAACTGCCTAACCCTAGCACTAACCCATTGAGACTGTACTAGTTTTAACTTTTAAAAAGGTATAGTGTATATCGCAGGCATGCACAGGCGATAGTACAGCGAATAAAATCGAATGAAACATGAACATGCATATACACGCGCGCGCGCGCGCGCGCGCACGCGCACGCACACACACACACACACACACACACACATGGAGTTATAATCAACACATGCGATGACTGTAGACAATTTAGTCCATATACTTTGAACATAACCATGAAAATCGGAGCTTCCTCACCGGGTGCCATTTTGTGTATGTTATACGAAATCCCGCTTGTTGACGAACAAAACGTCCATGGGACACAAATCTTATGAATTCCACCTGATATCTTCCGATATGTTTGCAAGTGTCAACCGTTTGGCTCAGTCTTGCTCTTGTCCTTTTCTAACTTGTGTGGCATCAAATATTTCGTGATTGTCGTGCTCGATGAAAAAGTTAACAGCGACCAAAAAGTGGAGGTGGAATTCTTCGTGAAGTCGTCTCAATTGCTGTAGACATGCTTCATGATCGAAGATATGTATGGAACCAGAAAGTAAACGCATTTTTAAGAGGCAATATTAAATGTGTAAAACCTCTTTTGACAAGGTGAAAACTTCTTATTCGGGGAGCAGATTTGGCATACAGCTCGTTCAATATACACAGAATGAGATTAGTACAGAAAGCGATGAGCGGTAACCCCTGGATAGCCAGCCGAGGAGCTACGTTTGTTGCAATCGTGCTACGTTTGGTGCAATCGTGCGGCTCAGAGAATATTTGAATTGGTTGGTTTTCGAACACAGGAGAAAAGTAGGGAAAATGCCAAATATCTTTAAAGGATACTAAAGAACGTTGCGATGATTTCAACTTCCAATCCTCGTTCTGTCACTTGCTAATGCATGCATCTCTGGCGTCAATCTTCCAAGTCAAAGGTAAGAATCAACTAAAAACTCATTCTCCGTCTCTTACAAATTGGATATTGTGGTCTTTGGTGGTTGGCCTTTTTCCAAAGTTGCTGTGTAATTCTCTAAAAGCGTAAGTCACGCTTACCCGTTTAGCAGACTTTGTAAGAAGTTTTCAAATAGTCCTCCAAACTTTTGAGGGTTCTCGAGGATTACCAATCATTATTTTGTTTCAGAGAACTGGATGGGAAAGTCATTTTAAGTATCTGTCAATAGGCCAGACCCGGGTTTGATATCCTTTTAATTGTTGCATAACCTCTCATTAAGGTCTATATCCCTGGAAAATGAGCTTGAAACATCGGACGACTTCCCTCTGTGAAGTTATAAGTTAACACCATGACGCCAACGTAAGTGGATCTAGGGTCGCAAAAGTTCAGTAGAAAAGTTCAGTAGATGGAAATTGTATTAAGTTTGCAGCGACTGTTGCGTGAAAATCTCGCAAATTTCGGCTTCGCCGTGCTTGCGTTTTGGCCACCACAGTATGTGCAGCGGCTGTCTTTTCAACGATGCTAACGGAAGTTCTCGTCTTCAGAAATTCGTTGTTTCAAATTTCTTTCTTAGCTTTAAACGTTGCTAGCGTGAGCCGTAGACTATAAAATCGTAGTTGCTTACGATCCCTAAAATTCCTAACACAAGTGGAATTTTTCAGCAGCAATCAATGAGAAGCGGGACCCGTTAGTGCTGATTTCGTAAAAGGGCAGGTATCCTAATAAGGAAATTGAACTTTTAGTCCGTGTTGTGAAGCACGAGGTGACCATGCGGTTGGAATAGTTTCTAGTCGTTATAACACCAATATGCGCAACGTGTTTTCAATCTTTCGTGGCGCGAGCATTTTGTGGCATTTGGGAATTATTTGATTATCCGGCCTCACAATGTGATTTGACGGCATATGATGGAGGCAAAGGAGTTGTTAAAGAACGCTGGTAAATCTGCAAATAGAAGAGACCAGAACGCAGTCCACAAATTAGCACTTCATCGAGCTTGGCCATACGATTTTACGTTTGGGAAGAACAAAGTACAAACATTGCTTGTTTCAAAAATACAAGTGTCAGGAAGGACATAGTAATTAGGATAATACATCTGGGCACGTGCTACGATTACATCTTACGCCGTTTATTAAAAATGCAAAATAAAGGAAAGCTCGGTTGTGAGGTAAGAATGTGTGTAAAGCCCTTGTATAAGAATTTGCACTTTATAAATTGTCTGTGTGACTTGCAACTATAACGCCATTTTGAACGTATATACTGAATATACAAGGTGTAGTCTGTTTCATTATGTCATTGGCGGAGATTGTCTTCAATTTGGCTTCATTTTCCTTCAAAATTGAAATTTTCACTATCTACCACCTTGTGATTTAAATCGCGGCTATATCGGAAAATAGCTATTTCTTACTGGGAACGTGATTTGCTGTACTCACAGAGCTTTAATCCGTTAGTTAGGAAAAAATAACGTAGCAAATTACAACTATTTTCATCCATCGATTGCGGTGCGGGCTCAGCTGCCAGATCTTATCAGTACTGGCACGTGCCACTTTTAAACGCTGTTTGTAACCTTTTCTTCCAATTCATCAGTGCGCTGGTGAGTCAATGGCATTTATATGATTTCCAGTTCATTGAGTTTAATTTTAGTTTTCTCACCTGCCTGCATGCTTTAAAAAGCTGTGTTCTCCCTGTTTAGTTGATGAGTTAGGTCTTTTTACCCAAATAAACTCGATCTCATAGCATGATTACCTCCCGTGATACGGACTCCATTTCGGCTACCGTGCCATCTCTAAGCACATGCGCCATTTTCGATTCGGCAATTTTAGAATTGGCGAACACCTATAAACTATGAAGTGTATTATTCAGCCATGAATTGGTGGTTTCAATGATATTGATATCGCGAGAATAAAATCTTATCAAGGTTAGAAACGTTATAGCACTGATTTTATAAGTGTGCACGGCCCAATTCGATTTCCGGTTTTTTAGCCATCTAAACAGGGCGATGTACAAGTTTAAATATTCCACTGGTGTTGCTTTTTAATATGACCTCGGACAGCGACTTCGCACTTTGTTACGTAGACCCTAATATACTAGAATAACCGACGGACTAATTTGTAATGTTTATTTCCTAAGGCAACAAGTGGACTTAAATACAGATTTTAAAGATGTATATCTGCACTGAAATGCTTGAAATTACTTATTTCATATCAAAGAAACCAAAAAGAAAAAAAACAAAAAAAAACCTACAAGTCAATCAGCCGTCAAATTAGAACAACTGCAAACTCTATCTGACAATTTATTATTTAGTTCATCTCGATTATTTGTTTGTGGATACCTATTATAACCAATCACAGTACAAGTCTTCCTCCGTTGGGCTTAGTGGGAAAAGTCATCGTTTTCCCGTAGTTTATGGTGCAATAAGGAATGGCAGAGCGTTGCGTTTATGCTGACAGCGATAACTTAGTATTTGACCACACGGTGCCTCTTCACTATTCCAAGGGACATCGGAGAAACGCGGATATGCCACGTGCTTGTACAAGAAACTCGCGTGTTGGTGGACATGACGCACTGACACTGGTTACATTCCCGACGTTCCTCTCTTGTCTGTGGAGCTAAGAAATTTTCAATTCAACTCTCTTTTGTTCTATTTTCTGATTTTCGAGATATTGAATTCACTATTGTGATATGCAGTGCTATAAAGGAAGGTTTAACGATGCTGACAATAAGGTCACTTGTCACAATAAGGTGAATGGTGGTTTCAAGCACTTAAATGGAGCTGGCTAATATGGGACATGGTGTCGAAGGTGGTGGTGGTGGTGATGGTGGTACTGGTTGCGTTAGTGATGCTGCTGATCATTCTGCTTCTGCGTGATGGTGAAAGTGACGGCGCTGCTGCTTGTCACCATCATTGCACCTGTGCTGCGCCTGCTACATCAGCATCGCCTACTACTACTGCATGGTGGTCCTGCTGGTGGTGGTGCTGTTGAAGCTTGGTCAAGGTGACATTGAAGATGATGGTAGTGATGATAAAGAAGCTGACAACGATGACGATCGTATTTCGAGCTCGATAAATATAATACGAACGATTATGCTGGTGTTATAGTATTGATAGCTGGCACCGACGATGATGACGTCAAAGATGACCAGCTGCCACCGTAAGGAGGTGTACCCGGGCCGAGTGGCATCGCTTTCGCTAAAAGAAGTTGCTTATCACGTGACGGGTGTGTCGACCTTCGTTTATGAAATTATATAGGCAGTACACCTGTGCAGTGTTTGTCGAGTGAAAATATTGAAAGTAATCCATAGAGAAATGGTTGTGATCAGAAATATTAGGAGACAACGCATCACTACTAAATACTGCAGACGAGGGTAAGACACTTATGTAAAAACCAAAATTTTTGTTTGTTCATACTGTCGTAATGTCTTGTACATTAATGCATTCGTTGCAAGCAGTTGCAACACATATGCCTTGGCCTGCACACCTTCCTTGTTGAGAAACAGGCTCCTGGTCTCCCATTTGTAGTCTTTAATACGTTGCGAGATGATATCGGCTATTGCACGCTATCCTTGATGGTTCCTCTCATAGGCGGATTTAAGGGGCGGGGACCCAGGGGGCCCGCCCCTCCGTTGGCTGCCGCAAGCAAAATGAAACAGCAACAGCGCGAAGCGTAAGCAAACCGGCAGTGGAGAAAGGGGCGGGATCGCGTTCCCTTATTTATTTAAAAAAAAAAAATTCTTTTAGTCGACGGATGTCCCGAACAGAAGCCTCATTCGTACTGCCGGCCCAACTTTCGGGGCGCCTGTGCACATACGGCCGCGCTTTACCCAATTCCCCTAGGCAAACATGTTGGACCCCTCCCTTATGGTAACCTAGATCCGGCGCCACTGCCTCTACACTAGAAGAATGCTTTTGAGTACATCAAAAATCAGTCAGGAATGCCAGGGCCCTTGCGGGAATTTATTGCTCAAACTTGTTCGAGTAACCGCTGAAACTGTTGCTAGCGATTGTGGTGAAGCTATGTAGTAATATCATGCATTTGCTACCTTTGTTGTTCTCGCTGCCACCATTGACACGATTGTTGTTGTTTGCTACCTTTGTTGTTCTCGCTGCCACCATTGACACGATTGTTGTTGTTGTTGCTTTTCGTATTTTTTGCTTTCGTTTTGTAAAGTGCATTGCATGATTTTTCACAGGTGCCTTGTGAACAATGCTCTGTTAGGGATATTGGCAGTCTGCACAAGCATGAATATTATCATGACAATGTGGAGCCAGAACGCGCCTGGAAGGGCTACGAGAAAATCGCCTCCAACATGTCGCTGGTACGAGAACAGTAAGAGACGATCGTACAGTTGTTACAAACTCATCGAAGGCGACAAGGAGGAGCAAGAACTGTTTCCAAAAGGCTACAGTCTTAGACAGCCCATTCCTGACATTGAGTTTCTGAATCTTACACGTGATTGTGATTTATTTAAACAAGATCGGTGCTATATTCTGGATCCTGGCCCTAGTGAAGAGGAACAGAATTTCCCATTGTCATTTTCAATTCTCGCATACCATCACGTGGACCAAGTGGAAAGGTTATTGCGTGCCATCTATAGGCGTCAAAATATTTATTGCATTCACGTTGATGCAAGAGCGCAAGACGATTTTAAGACAGGAATACAGGCAGTCGCTGATTGCTTTCCTAACGTATTTATTGCATCTAAACACACAGTGATAACGTATGCCAGTTACTCTCAGGTAGAGGCGGAACTCACATGTATGGAAGATAATCTAAGGAAAAACCACAAATGGAAATATCACATCAATTTAACTGGAGAAATGTTTCCACTGAAAACCGTTCTTGAAATGATAAAGATTTTAAGATTGTTTAATATGTCCAATGATGTGACCATATCATCACTAAATCATGACTTAAGCATCCGTTGGAAGAACCGCTTTTTTCTTCCGTCGATGAACGTTCACGGTAATCAAGTATGGAAGTACAATAAGGTCCCTATTCCACACAATCAACAGCCACCGTATGGACTAACGATTTTAAAAGGGTCAGCATTCGGTGCCTTTTCACGACCATTCGTGAATTATATCCTTTATGACAATCATTCCATCACTCTCAGGGATTTTCTAAAGACATCGTATTCCCCAGATGAGTCTTATATGATGACGCTGAATCATCTCACACTCAACCCCCAACTGGACACGCCTGGTGGCTATAAAGGTATACGACAAAAACCACAGGCATCATCGTCATGCGTCTCTCACTCACCATTACAGTCCTCGTCACCCCACCATCAATATCATCGTTGTCATCGTCATCATCGTCGCCATCGTCATCATCGTTGCCTTCGATTCACCCTCACTCCCACCATCGCCACCGCCATCTCACATTTATTTTAACAGCTGGTCTTAGTCTGCCTTTTATTATAATTGCCATGGTTACTTTTTCTTTCTTGGCAGTGATGTATAGTGCAAGTTTTCTAAGCAATTCACACTTCGTCAATTGCGAATCCGCGATGGTCTCAATGACGTGGTTTGTTTATTTAAGTTCCGTCCAACCCCTAATTTTTACTTGTCTGGTCTGATATTTTATATAGATACACGTAGCTCTCTGGTCTGACACGTAGGTTTCCGTGACTTGATGTCACGTGCACTGTCGCATTCTTCACGTCGTCCGGTTGACAATATTTGTCAAGAAGTACACTATGTCACGACAACTTCCACGTAATACATTTCACGTGAACACAATGTGATGGCTGTTCCTGTATTCATTTTTGATCGAAAGGTGGTCTTCAGCTATCAGAAGTCTTCATTTCTGACAGCCAAATTCGCGACACAAAAAAGATTTTGACAGCTAAAAGGTTATTTCCGTTGTGTACAAGGAAATTAGAAATCGGGTTTCTCGTGAGACTCAATCATTAACAAATTGGTATACGTGGTACAAAATCAAAAGAAGTTATTCTACTGCCTTTCTTCATTAAGAAAGTTATAATATGTTTACATGGTTAAATTCTTCTGTTTAGTAGGTATTTGACTAAATGCACAAACTCTAGGCTTTATAGCCTAAACAATCTTTACAGCTAATTGTCTTGGACCGCTTTAATGAGGTAGCTTTAGGACAACTGAACCAAGAGGTATCCGTAATTCATTTTCAGGACCTTTAATGCCTGAGCCCAAAGCCATGACATCGCATTCTTTATGGTGGGACTGTGATAAATCGCGACACGGTATCTGCATCCCAAATCTTTTAGATCTACCCAGACTGGTGACCAGGCGAGAAATGTTTGTCAACAAGTTGCTTCCGTTCACCCATGATCACGTGGTGTTGGAATGCCTCGACGAATGGATCCGAAATATGACTTGGATGAAACAACCCTTTAAGTCTCATTGGTACTCAAAATTACCAATAGTGGCAAGAGATCCAGAGAAAACAGTTTTAAAACAGCTTGACTGAAGGAATTAAACATGAGAGTGCTTTTGATTTCTTTAGAGCTGCATTTACCGGGTTTAGATAACTGAAAACGAAAATCGAATTTAGGAATTTTACTCTCATGAAACCGCTCTTATTCCATTTCCCGTTACTAGCTTAGTTACACACAATTAATACATGCGCTGTTTTTGAATTTGCAATTTTAGGGTTGGCTCACTCTATTAAACTATACCTAAAGCGTTTTTTGAGTCGTTGTTTTGTTGGTAACGGATATAAAATTCTATCACGGTAGCGATTATTATGCGACTTATGAGAGTGAAAAGTCACCTAAACAGGGTGAAATTTTCTTTCTAGACATATATATTTAAAATTTCAGATTTACAAAATCATTAAAATGCTTATGCAAACGGCGCACGTTTGCTAGTAACGCTGAAATGAAATGTTAGTATTTAAACCAGCTGGGAAACTCTTTGAAATGAACAGTACGAACTCGCATAAAGCAATCTTTTGCAGTTAGAATACACATTTGTTAAAATAAACTGAATAGAAAACGATCATTTATTGTATTAGATGTAAGAGCCGCGGCTGTGACAGCTGTGACCTGTAGTCCTAGTTGTGACCTGCAATGACCAAACAGTGCAGTCCAATAGACTTGGTGTTGTGTAAATTGGAAACGTTTGTGCACTAAAAGGATGCATTTTATTTGTCCAATACGTTCAACAATGGTAGAAGTGCATGTGGTGTAAAAACTCCACCAAAATGGTGCTCGATTACGGAAGGTTTGAGAGTCTCTAAGGACCCGCATGAACCAGCTGTACGGATACTCGTAACAAGTTCATTTTTGCCATACTCTACAGACTTGCCAGTTAGCCGGTTAAGACTACTACCACTCACCACTACGACTACCACTACCCCTACTACTGCCACTACCACTACCACTCACC